>CM077556.1:16273857-16873857 GCA_039657345.1 Stephania japonica
AATTCATAAAATGACTTCTATTTTTTGAAATGAAGTTTTGGCCAAAATGACTTATATTTTTGGAAGGAGAGAGTATTTTATATGACAAAAAATGTGTTTGAATATTTGGGTCGGGTTTTGACCAGTCCGATTTGAATTAGTTTAATTTTATTAGTGACGTAATTAATCAATATGGGATTGATCTATTTAATACAACTCTAACAATACCCTAATCGATTGATATGCAGTGAAAGTCTTCCAAATTGATTAGAGAATCCACACTATCCAATTTAAGGCTTGAGAATTAAAACTAATTCTCTAAAAAGAAATCAACTCCAAGTGCTTCATCAATAAGGGTACTACCGACTCCTTGGGGTTTTTAAAAATTTTTATTTCAAAGTCATCCTCAAAAAACAAATGGCTTCAAAATTACAAATTGTAAAACTCCCTTGATATTTGTAAAAATTTCAAAAACAAGTCTATGAGTCTAAATTTTAAGAGTCCAAACAGATTTTTTGTTAATCAATATCGAGGGTAGTCAATATGAAGTTATAGAATTAGAGTGTGATGTTGAAGGCTAAGGTTTAATTATGCCTGGTGTAATGTTTTGAAAATAGTGAAATCTCTTTTAAAACATTATTTTTACAAAAAATCTATTTGGACTCTAAGAGTCCGAAGTCATAGGGGGTTTTTGAAATTTTTGCAAATATCAAAGGAGTGTTACAAGTCGTTATTTCGAAGTCATTGATTGCTTAAGGATGATTTTGAAATAAAAAATTTCAAAAAAACCCCCTAGGAGTCGGACTCATGAGTTCAAATAGCACTATTTTTAATATTTTAAATAACAAAATCTTTCTTTTTTTTTTCATTTCTAAATTTATTTAGGCAAAACCCATCTTTTGGTCCCTGAACTTTCAACAATTTCTGTTTTTGGTCCCTCAACTTTGAAAACAACACATTTGGTCCTTCAACTTTTAATGTAGTAGACATTTAGTCCTTCCGTTATTTGGTCCGTTTAAATCAATGACGTGGCAATGATGTGGCGAACCAAATTGCCAAATAGGCGACTAAACCGGCCACGTGGCGCCACGTAACCGGTTCTTAGAAAACCGGTTCACAAAAACACCCAAAACCCAATTCATTCCCAATTGCAGTCATTCCCAATTGCAGTCACACCACACCGAGCCAGCCCTAACACTTTCATCATCTCTTCTCTTCTTCCTCCTCGCGCTGTCCGAAGTCGAAGGCCGCCTCTCCCTCCTCGCGTCGAAGTCGAAGCTTCTCCCTGCCTCTCCCTCCGGCCTCCTCGCCTCGTCCGCTCTCCTCGGTCGAAGTCGAAGTCGCCTCCTCCCTCCGGCCTCCGCCTCCTCCGCCTCTCTCGCCTCCTCGCTCGCTCTTCGATCGAAGTCGCCTCTCCGTCCGGCCTCCTCGCTCTACCTCCTCTTCGGTCGAAGTTCCCTATCCCTCCGGCCTCTCCTTCCGCCTCCTTGCTCGCCCCCCCCCTTTCGCCCTCTCCTTCCTCGCTCTCGCCCTCGAAGCTCGCTCTCTCCTCCCCAACTCGCTCCCACCATCTCTTTCTCCTCAAAGCATTCTCTCGCTCACTCTCGAAGTCTCTCTCTCCCAACTCACCTCCCACCATCTCTCGCCGCTCGTGGTTTCTTGTAGCTCTCTTGGATGCTCGCTTTATTCTTTGGATATTCTCTTCATTAGCTAAAACACTTGAGAAGCTTCGCAAATGAAGAAAATTAAGATACATTTTCTTTTTAATATAGTTAATTTTAATTCTACATCCTTACCATTTCTAGACCACCTACGCAAATGAAGAAAATTAAGATTATACTGCATTTGTTTTTAATATAGAGCATATTCTGAGATTATCTACGGGTCAAAATATGTTTTGATATGAGAATTTTATTGTTTGTGGTAGAATAGAAGTAGAACTGCTGAAACATTAAGCATACCAATTTATAACATTAAAAACTATGCATAATTTACTTTAATATTTCTTATTAGTTATCAGGCTAGGCTATACAAATAGATGACAAGTCTAACATATCTATTGACTACACATGAAAAATTTTTGAAGTTTCTTTTGGTTTGGAAAACTCACCGTCAATTGCACTGAATCGAGCAAAATGGAAGAGTTTGATCTATGCAGCCGACCCCAATTAATTTGGGACTGAGAGTATGTTGTTATTGTTCTTTTTTTTTCTTTTTCTAAATCAAAATCTAATTACAGAAATGCAATTGAATGCTACTTCAAAATTGCTAAAACATGCATACCGTAAAATTATGCAATTTATGTCAGAAACTCTTTAATTTGTTTAACAGTAAACTCTATATATCAAATGCCAACCATATCGTCAACATCGTGCAACTCTGGTTCGTATGGTATTGGAGAATCGTTTTCTTCACATGCGGAACTCCGTCGCAAACTTCCACATGCCACACGCATAGACAAGAAGTATATAGTGCTAGAAAGGGAGGTGATGTGCCACTGTTCTAGGCTATGTGTGGTGAAAATTTCTTGGACATGTGCTCATCCTGGTAGGAGGTTCTATGCTTGTGCTCGTGGTCGTCATCGTGGGGTAAGATCGATAGAATTTATCATTTTAAGTAAATTATTATAGAAGATTAACTGCCACTTAATTGCTTGATGTATTGCCAGGGTGCTACTACCACCTGTGTTCTTTCTTCCTTTCTTTGCCTTCTTTTTGAGAAGGCACTGCCACTTGTTTTCCCTCAATTATTTGATTGTACAATTTGTTAGAAATTGAATAACAATGGTAAAGATTTTGAAATCTTTGTGGGATCAATGATTACTAAGAACTTGCAAGAATTTTATATATCTTTGGATTGCTTTAAAGGTTCAATATACTATTATCTTCACGTTGCATTGGTAATAAGTCATTATGTTTTTCCCCTCACTCTCAGAAATTGGATTGTGCAATGAAGTGAAGTTGTATGTTTATGATCTTCTCATAAAGTTATCCCTGCAAAAAATTGAAAGGACAAAGCTAGGTACAACTTGATATGTTGCTATGTTTTTTTGATAAATAGGAGGCGGAATTCAGATATGTTGCATTGTTAACTATCTTCATTTCTTATGGATACTCGTAATACTAATATATACACTACCTTTCTTGTTAATCCAGTGTACATCGAGTTAATTAAACCATGAACTTTAAAAGTCTTAATTTGGATACTCAAAACTTTGGTTTAAATGGATTATGATTTATGGGGGGGTGTATTGAGTCAAATTTTGAAGCTCTCATTGCAGAAATGCCTTCTAGAAATTAAGGATTTGAACTCTTCCGAGGAGTTGAGCACCTAGCTTGGAAATTTATTTGAAAGTTTTTTCTTAGGAGTTTAATGAAATATTAATCTTCGTTCTTTTCCTTGTATTTGATCATGTATATAACCTCGCCTATTCAGGTTACAATGTCATCATTTTCCTCATTTGCATCATAATTATCGACATCAATAATTCAAAATTAGTTCACAATGTTCATTCTAATGAAATATTGGAGTTCTTTTTAGTGTGTTGTTGCAATGGGCTGCCATCCTCCTAGTTATTATGGTTGTTATTAGGCCTTGTTATTATTGATAATACAATATTTATTCTTGAGCAATATGTGCATTAATTTCTTTGTAATATGAAATTTTAGTATGGTCATCAAGTTTAATTTTGTTTGTTCCATATTTTTGTAGGGTTGTGACTACTTCTTGTGGATGGACGATAAATCCACAAATTATGTGACTTGCATTTTAAATGATCTCGTGGCTACTATTTCAAATTTATTGGAGGAAAGAACTAGCCATGTTGACGTGGATGAGGTCGTCAAGTTACGAGCAAGAAATAATTTATTAAGGTCAAAAGTTGTGAAGCTGTATCAAGAACTTGAGGCATCGAATAGGCGATGTTTTGTATTAAAATTGATTGTACTAGGTGCAATTGGATGGTGTATTTGGGTATTATCCCAAAAGTAATTACTCTAGTTTAGTTGAATGTCAGAGTTTGAACACTGTTTTGACTTAAGTTCTACTAGTTTAATATCATGCAGTACTTGTATTTACTAGTTTTTTTTGAACCCTCATATGTACTACCTTTTTTTGAAAACCTTGTATGTACTACTTTAATATATAAGTCTAATTGATTATGATCAATAGTGAAAGTATGAAGTTTGATATTAACAAAATTGTGTTGGGTGAAGCATACAAAAAATGTGGATGACCCAACAGTGTAAAACACTGAGAATGCTTGATTTGGTTCTAAATCGGTCATCCAAGTCAATCGACTCAATTTATTTTCTTGTCAAGCCTATTCGCTGTTGTTGAAGATTTAAATTCATATGAACACCTAGCCATTAAAAAAATGACCTTGTTAATGTTAAAGATACCACTTGTATCAAATATTGTTTCATATGAACACCTAGCCATTAAGATTCAAAAGGCCAAATATAAAGAGGCATCAGAGAAGTTAACACTTGAACATGAACATGTCACATAGAAGTTTGTGAATAATCAACACAACAAGATGACACTTAAGGATTCCATTTTGGTCTTGGAGTGAGTTTCAAAACCCTACGTTGTATGCCACAATCAACACGACGAGATGGAAGACTTTGCGTCAGTGCTTCGGTAGATGTAGAAGTTTCAGTTGGGGGCACAACTTTCGCTTGCTTCCGTACTCCATATAAATATCTTGGTTTCATGCCTAAGGTCTGCAAATTAGAAAAAAAAACCTCTTAGCATCTATGAAAGCAAGAAAATAGGCAAATTTATGGAACAATACCACTATTTTGTCAAAAAAAATGAAATATAGATAATAAAAGTATGTTTCCACTAAATTTGAGTTCACATTTACCTGCCATGTAACAACTCCATTCTTGGAGTAGCATACTCCAAATCCTTTACAGCCAGATTGTGCAGCTGATTCGTTTGGATTCTTTCCAACTGTCTTTGAAACACGCCTTAAATTGTCACTGTTTGATGGTTCTAGTCTTGTCCTTTTTTTTCTTTGGCACTTGAACATGTTCATTGTGCATTCGTTTAGTTGACTCCGTATTTCCTTGAGAACTCTCACAATTGTTCTTCTTTTGTTGACTTTCTTTCTTACCATTGTTCTTCTGCTGAATTTTTTTCTTGCCATTGTTCTTGTCTTGTTCATTTCCTTTTTCGACATTAGTTGTATGTTCTTCATTCTCATTAGGTACACTCTGTAACAGATAATTTGGATGTCATTAAACATGAAACAACACACAAGTCAAATAGAAATAGGATAACAATAATCGACATTAATTCACCTCAACTTCGTCAGCTCTAAAAGGGCACGCACGTTTATTGTGGCCCTTTGAATTACAGATTCGGCATGTCATGATCCTCCCTTCCCTCAACAATTTGTTGTCCTTAACTTTCGGGGTTCGTCCTTATCTTTGCGTCGATTTTTTTTGGTCTCCCGGGCATTTTCTTGAATAGAGGTGGCTCAATTCTAACACTACTTGTCTGAGGCCAAAAGTTTTTCCCTTCAACTACTCCCATTATGTGCTTATATGCCTTTAAGTATGTTTCTTTATGATACCAATGAGCCACAAAATCCTCGGGTGCCTTAGATTGATGGTAAATAGTACATATACTATGAGGGCAGGGAATTCCAGTCAAGTTCCACTCTCTGCATGAACATGTTCTTGCCTTCATGTCCACCTTGTGATTGTCAACTCCCTCGTACATACTCGACACTTCATATTCATTGTCTCCATTCCATTCTGCCCTCCATTCAAAAGATTTTTCCTTATTTTTCTCCAACTTAGACACCACCCGAGGAGAGATATCAAAATGCCACTTGTTAGCCTCTTGTTTCTTCTTCACTAACCTTTTCATCACCTTGCGCCTTATATCCTCCAACATTGATATTATGGACTTGCTCCTTGCCTCTAGAATCCATCCATTGAATGTCTCGGACAAGTTATTATCAACGACATCACAATTAACTTGTGTTTACATACATACA
The DNA here is from genome assembly GCA_039657345.1 of Stephania japonica. Classification (NCBI taxonomy): domain Eukaryota; kingdom Viridiplantae; phylum Streptophyta; class Magnoliopsida; order Ranunculales; family Menispermaceae; genus Stephania; species Stephania japonica. The sequence continues at coordinate 16,279,847 of CM077556.1, forward strand.
AAGTATTCAAACAAATAGGTATTTATAAATATAATGGTTATCATAAATAAGTAATACATGCATTACATCACCTTTTCATTGAAATATGCCTTTGACCATTTCTCAACTTCGTACCCCATTGCATCTTTCTCACAACCAACGCCTAACTCTGCCAATCTACTCATTTTATCCTGTTATCATGATAACACATAAAGAGAACCTTTAGTTCCAAAACAAGAGAATTAAGTGAGCTAAGACATAAAGAGAACCTTTAGTTCCGAAACAGTCGCAGCTCGAGCACAGTTCCAAAACGCAAGCTTTCTCTCTTCACCTCGCCATTTCTTCGCCCAATTGGCATAGACGTGTCTCGCACACCTCCTACGCTCTGCCATCGGCACAATTGATTTTATTGCACTTTCTAAACCCTACAAAAATTTATAACTTGCACGTGAGAAACAAAAATAAGCCTATAACATTAATTTGAAAATCAAGTAAACCGAGCTACATGTTACCTTCTGCATGTCAGACATAATAGTAATGCCTTCGCCATCACCGAGTTGAATATCACGTTGTAGGCACCTAATGAACCAAGTCCAAGTTGTCGTGTTTTCAACTTGTACAACAGCCCATGCTATTGGAAACATTTGGTTGTTTCCATCTCTCCCAATTGCACATAAAAGTTGACCCTTGCATAGACCTTTCATGAAATAACCGTCAAGTCCCACAATCTTGCGACATCCCTCGAGCCAACCTTTCTTACATGCTTCGAAGCATACATAGAATTTGGTAAAAGTTGGTCTATCACTCCCCTCATCCATACTAGACTTAACTATACATGTTGACCCGGGGTTTGAAGTGATGATGATTCTTACATAGTCATGCAACAAAGCGTACTCACGTTGTTGGTAGTCACCAATCATTTCGTGAGAATAATTTGTCTTGCTTTGGCCACAACGAGAAAACCGACATGCAACTTTCTCTCTTTTTGGCATATGGTTGTCAACGCTTTCAATGTAATGCCGGGTTGATTGTACACATGATCCTTAAGTTGGACAACCAAATACTTATAATTGGCAAACCTCACTTTCTCCACTCTTTGACACTCGTGTTTGTGTTCATAGGTCTTCACAGTGAGAGTCTCATCATTTCTTTCCATAGAGATTAAGATTTTCCATGGGCACCCTTCCTTGCACTTTGCTCTCAACCTCGTTTTATCATTCTTCACTAGTTTAATGCCAAGCCCCCTCTTTATGGCATATTTCTTTACAGCTTGTCGTGCCTCATCCATAGAGCTGAAAATCATCCCGATACGTAAAAAACCTAAGGAAGCTCGGCTTTAGTGACGAACCACACCCTAGGATTCTTCCTCCTTACAAACTCACTCTCATCATCAGAATCAACCTCACTGCAATATGACCCCATATCATCACTTTCAAAGTACTCACTCTCATTACCATCACTATATTCTCCAATCGAAAAATCATTTACTGCACCAACAACTTCATAATCACTTACTAGTTCTCCAACCAAATTATCATTCCCCATATCAATCTCAGCCCCTAGTAGTTCTCCCTCACAAACCTGCAACTCTCTCCCTTCAACCCAACATTCTCCCCCTTGGCCTTGCAACTCTTCTTCGCTCTTCTTGTTCTTCCCCCGTTTGTTTTGTGACTCCCTAACTTTTTTTCGAGCTTCCTGCAACTCTTCATCATCATCTGATCAACACTGGCACGTCAAAAAGTATGTCATCAAAAGTAGTATCCTCATATTCATAATCCTCAAGCATTAAATGATTGCTTTCATAAACATTAGTCTCTTCATATGGGTCCTCTTGTGTCGTAAGAATCGCCTTTCCTTTGTGTCGCTCAACCCCACTTCCTTCGCCTACAAAGCTCAACAAAAGGTTGATTTTGCTCCTCACCACTAACAACAATTGTGCCCCTTACATGTTCAATAAAAAATTCTAGCAAATCCCCATTGCTTTTCCCCTCACAAGCATTTAAAATACCAACATCGTCTTTCACTGCAACAAAGTCTTTCTTAGCACAATTAAAATAGTACAACGAGCTGATCGTAGTGTAGCCCAACTCTTTCACGTAAGACATCACATTTGGATAAGACAAAAGGTCAACATCAAAATGGGGACTAATGACTTTCTTTTTCCCATTAATATATCGATTGCCTCTAAACTCACCCCCATAAGATATAACAAACCTCAATCTCTCAACCATTCCTTACCTGCCCACATTGAAATGAAAAAAAAAGTAAAAACACAGTTAGTCATTAAAAGTAAACGTCATTTGTCCGCCAATAGGGACCATTACAAAGGAATATGATCATCATCGTAATCATAAAAAAGACAATGCATATCCCCAATGAACAAGCAAACAAATTGACACAATAAAGTCATTGAACAGTGTGAATGCAACCTCATTAAATTACACCAACACATATATTAAAAAACCATAATACATGTACTCAAAATTGGGGACCACAAACAATAAAATTCTCATATCAAAACATATTTTGACCCGGAGATAATCTCAGAATATGCTCTATATTAAAAACAAATGCAGTATAATCTTAATTTTCTTCATTTGCGTAGGTGGTCTAGAAATGGTAAGGATGTAGAATTAAAATTAACCAGAAAATGTACCTGAAGCTTCTCAAGTGTTTTAGCTAATGAAGAGAATATCCAAAGAATAAAGCAGGCATCCAAGAGAGCTACAAGAAACCACGAGCGGACAGAGATGGTGGACAACGAGTTGGGAGGAGAGAGCTTCGAGCTTCGAGCGGACAGAGCGAGGAAGGAGAGGGCGAGGGGGGGCAGAGCAAGGAGGCCGGAAGGAGAGGCCGGAGGGATAGGGAACTTCGACCGAAGAGGAGGTAGAGCGAGGAGGCCGGACGGAGAGGCGACTTCGATCGAAGAGCGTACAGAGCGAGGAGGCCGGAGGGAGAGGCGACTTCGACCGAAGAGCGGACAGAGCGAGGAGGCCGGAGGGAGAGGCAGGGAGAAGCTTCGACTTCGACGCGAGGAGGGAGAGGCGGCCTTCGACGCGAGAGAGAGAGGAGGCGGCTTCTTCGGAGAGCGAGACGAGAGAGAGGAGGGAGAGGGAGAGCGAGGGAGAAGCTTCGACTTCGACGCGAGGAGGAGGGAGAGGCGGCCTTCGATTTGGACGGCCAGGAGGAAGAAGAGAAGAGATGATGAAAGTGTTAGGGCATTAAAAGCTGGCTCAAATGTGGTGTGACTGCAATTGGGAATGAATTGGGTTTTGGGTGTTTTTTGTGAACCGGTTTTCTAAGAACCGGTTACGTGGCGCCACATGGCCGGTTCAGTCGCCTATTTGGCAATTTGGTTCGCCACATCATTGCCACGTCATTGATTTAAACGGACCAAATAACGGAAGGACTAAATGTCTACTACATTAAAAGTTGAGGGACCAAATGTGTTGTTTTCAAAGTTGAGGGACCAAAAACAGAAATTGTTGAAAGTTCAGGACCAAAAGATGGGTTTTGCCATGGATGGATATTTTTGTTTATCTTTTTTTCTTGAAAACATTTTTGTTTATCTTTATATATAAACTAGTCGATTTCTCGGAGTCATTAAATCCTTAAGAGAAAGTTAATAAATTAATTTACATGAATATATTGTAATATTTTTCAATCAAAATTACAATTAATTCACAATAATCAACCCATATTTCTTAGAAAAAAATATACAAATAGAAGGTTAAAAAAATAAGTACTTATAAATCTATAATATATATAGCGGAGAATCTGACAAATCCTGACAACAATGAATATTGAGATGTGAAGTTGTTCATTGCACAACAGGATCTTTGCTAAGTTTTGGAGTGTCATACGGTGTAACGATTGTCATGACATTGCATTTGTGTGTGAAGAAAATGTGCTTCTAAGTCCCTTTCTTAGATCAAAACGATAAAACAAAGTCCATGTTTTCTTGATAAAAAATCATCCATATATATATATATATATATACTAGTTTTGTGATCGTGCTACACACGAATAAGTAATGAGAAAGAAGAGTGGTTGAGATTTCGATTAATGGTCATACATGAAATAAACATTTCATCTTATATTTTGCTCATTGAAGATACAAACACTAATGAATGTAAAATACATAACAGTAACTATGTACAACTTATGTATCAATTTGTTTATAAGTATTTATCCCAACAAAAACTTTGAAATGAAAACTCATTGTGACAATAAGACAACAAGAAAGTTCGGGATATGCTCTACCTGGTGAATGTAAATTGGAGGAAGAAAAGAATGAAATAAGAGAACTTAAGAAATATTGATTTAAGAATTCAGTTCATGTAAATTGTTTATTTTCATCATTGTGTTTAATTTATAAGCACAGGGCGTCCAGCTTTAGACCATACACACTTTATCTAATGTCAAAGTGACAAATTCACACTTGTCAATCTACTTGTCTGCTTCACAATATCTATATATATATATATATATAAAAACACATATAAGTTGGAGTTGAGAAAAAGTTATCAACCTCTCTCCTCTCACCATTCCATTTTTCTATTTTTTTTCATTTTTTCTGTTTTCTGCTATTTATTTCTTTGTATTATTGGTTGTCTTAAGATATATTCATCCCAATCAATTTCTTGGACAACGAAAAGCTCAACTAGCTTGCAAAAAATGAAGATATCATTACGATTAAGAGCAACTCATATAAATTCAGGTTTTCATTAGCTCAAACACCTTCACTCAAACCCCACAATTTTTTATCTCCATCAATTTCCCATTTGGTATGTCCATCTCTAACTTCAATTCTTCTTTTTCTTCATCAAATCAAATTTCTTAGATCCAATGGGACAATAGTAATAGTTCAATCTGTTCAAGGCTTGAATTCTCAACGAACTGGTGAGGAATTGGCACAACATCTTAGATCCTTTTATATATGTGGCTGGCTATGGGTAAGAGGCAACTTGGCGTGCGGTTGTCTTTTATTTTTGTTTTTACTGTTGGTTTGTTGGGGTATCTCTAAATTTTTGGTTTTTGATGACGAGTTTTTTCTGTTGATCATTCTCTGCATATTTTCTTTTGCCTACGTCAATTATTGTAACAATTGAATATTAATTGAGTAAGGGGCTAGGGTAGATAGGTGGAAGGTGGCTTTTATGGGATTCTATTTTTAGTGGGCTAAGATGGGTGGTTACAAGACTCACAACTGCGATCCTTCAGAACTTTAGTTTTGTTTTATAAAGAGTTTTTTTGCATAGTATAACAAAGGGGACTTTTTGTAAGTAGATAAGTAAGATTGTTTTTGTTTTCCCATTCTTTTTGTATATGTATTTTTTGACAGATTAATAAAATTTCTTTATCCAAAAAAAATAACACAAATCCATTCAAATCAATCTTCATCTTCGATTCAAATCACTCTAAACCCTAATTAATTTCATTCTTATTGTATATTTTATTTATAAGAAATATGAGTTGATTATTGTGAATTGCAATTCTAATTGTAAAAATGTTATAATATGTTCATGTAAATTCAAATTTTGATTTTAAAAAAAAAGATTTAATAATCCTGTGCAAAGTGCAGGAAATCGACTAGTTATTAGGATAAAGATAAAGCCAGAGAAAAAATAAAGAAGCTAAAAGAAGGGGTTGGAAAAGTATATTTAGATAACTTAAAAAACAAATATATTTCACAAGTAGGATTATTATTATTGAAATTTATTACAAAATTATGAAATTAACAATGATTTTTTTTTCAAGCTAAAAAAGAATAATAACAAAAACAAATTAACTCAATCTCACCTTCTATATCTCCCTTTAAGATTACATTTGAAGTCAATTGAACATTAACACAATCTATATATTATAGGCATAGACATTGATGTTGATCCTGCATAATGAAAAATACATTTATCACATTATTGTTATAACATCAAAAGGAATGTCAAATATATTGATTTAAAACAAATTACGAACAAGGGAAAAAAATTATTTTATGCAAATACCAAAGAAGTTATTGTTTGACATCAAACATAATTGATACATATATACTTATATATACAAGGAAGACCTTTAATTTATTAATATTGTACCAATAGTAAAGATTAAGAAACAAAATAAGAACACAAAACAACAACAAAAAGAGAAGAATAGCTAAAATATATCAATAGTAAACGGAACAAGATGAAATAGTTCCAAATGTAAATCATCAAAATGGAAATAAAAGAAACGGAACAAAATCAAATGAGAATCATAAATTAATAAGAAGCAAAGCATCCTTAGCCATGTACACTGAACACACCAGAAGTAAAAGCCCCTTAAAGAAATCACATTTCTCTCACGCATTTCATCATCATATAATCTTTCAGCATTCCCAATATCACCCACCCTCACATAAGCATTGGTTATAGAATTCGTAGACACCGTATTCAAGTCTTCTCGAATCTCAAAAAAGATAATTAAAATAACCCCTAAATTGTGCTCTTATTTCACAAAGGATTTTTTAATACAATTAATCTATAAATCTACTTGGACTCATAGGGAGGTTTTTTATTTCAAATTTCCTTTTGGTGTTATTTTAAACACCCAAGAGAAATTGGAGCTTTCTCATTAATTTTGAAAAAATTAATTTTACAAGTGAGTCTATATAGATTAATTGTTAATCTATATGGACTCAAGAGTTGACTCATAGGGTGTGTGAATTTTTTAAAAAGTTAAAAAAAGTTTCTCTTGGGTGTTTTTCAACAATAACACCAACTTTTTGAAGGATGAATTTGAAATAAACAAATCTATTGTGTCTGGACTCTTGTGTCCAAATAGCACTACCCAATATCATCAAATACAGAAGAACTCATCTGCCCCAAGGTTCTTAGCAAAAGCAATCAAGAGAGGGAAAAAGAAATTAAGTCTCTTAAATGAAGTGCAACTCCTCAAAGAATCAAAATCAGATTTCAGTTTATAACAAGTCCACGAAATCAAACCAAAGCCTAGAAAAACAAAAATAACATACAAAGGTTTTGTAACGACCCAAATCTAATTTGTCGTTATTTGACACGTGGTTGTAGACGTGGACGCCAGCTCGAACGCGTGTGGACCCCATCGTTAGGTCAGAGCCCGTCAATATAGGTATACAGTCCATTTTTGTATGTTTTTTGTTGTATTTGTGATGTAATTATTCAAATTAGCTTATTAGCAATGGAATGTTGTATGTTATATTGTATATGTCGAGCGAGATAATGTAATGAGAATTTGCTTCGGTAGCATGTAGATGTGGGAACTGGGAAGGCGAATGGTTAGTACACTAGGTCGAGGGTTAATATACACACAATTAATGACAATATACGCTAAATAATCAATATAAAATGTCGTATATACGGGAGTGACACGAGTGTACGCGTTGGACAATAAAATGATTCGGGATTGGGTGTCGGAACACTCGAGGGTTGGCTTGGTGGTTATGAGAACAAGTAAGAGATGTGAGCACAAGTCACACATTGAAGTCATCAAATAGTGCCTTGAGATGAGGGTTTGTATTGGATGAACTTTTTAGTATAAGAAGTCAAGAAAACCATTGTTTACTGTAATGACCCTAAAATTTAACCTATGTCACATGTCAATATAGGTGATACGTGGGCCCTCCATCGTGGTACAGTCATCAATTCTCAAATGTCGTCACCAAGGTATGTTATATTTGTTCGATGTTTGTATTATATTGTATAGCCTTAACACAAATTTTAATGTCCCAAGGAGGACTTTTATGTGCAAGTGTTGGTTGTGCAAGACGATATTTAGTGGTCGGGGGGACAAAGTTGAGTTAAAAACACTGATAAAATACAAACTCTAAAATAATCAAAATATTTGGTACACAATTCAACCAAGTATGCAAGGCGTGCGGAGTGCGGCGCGGGTCGAGTCCGGACGCATAAGAGATGGGGTGGATAGGCCAGAGTGAGGAACAAGTCAACTAGAGTCACCCAATGGAGTCACATAAGTTGGTGGGATGGGATGATTATGAACCACTTGATGGGCTTATGGATGGGTGTTGGGACAAATTTGGGTGAAGGGTATATAAACCCCACACCCACCCCTTTCTCTATCTTCTCTCTCCCTCTCTCTCTCTCTCTCTCTCTCTCTCTCTCTCCTCTCTCTTGGCCGAGCTGCGGTGCGATGGGAGTGGTTTCCGATCCGAGGTAACATTCTCATCTCAAGCAACCTACACATTGGTATAGGTGTTGTCCGTGGTCGTCACGATGAAATTTGGACACCATGTCGAGATTTTAAACTCAATCGAAACTCTCAACGTTAAGATTCCTCATCTCCTCGTCATTTCCTACACATTGGGGGAGTTTTGGGATTTTTGTGTTGTCCGAATGGTCGTTTTGGGTTTTCGATGAAATTTGGACAACATGTCGAGATTTCGAACTTAATCGAAACTCTCAACGTTTTGGTAATCCTCAAGACGTGGGAAAACCACCCCACTACGAGTGCGTGGCGTTGGGGAAAGAGCCCCACGCCGTGACACGGCACACCCCACATATGTTTGGGGCAGAGGGACTCTGCTCCATGTTGTAGAGACGCCACCGAGGATAAAACCCTCATCGCATCTCGGCGACACCCATAACCCAAAATTTCCTAAATTTTTGGGAAATCTTCGGTATGAATTAGGGACTTCTCGGGGTATCTAACGGGTCCAAATACGACCTAATAACACGAAATTCGACCTAAAACAAAATAAATATAAATAAGGAAAATTGGATCAAACTTAATGGAATGAATTGTATTATCAGTAGTATTAGCACACGGGACTATGTAGGGATGAGTCGGAGTTCACGAGAGTGCGATTAGTTTCGATTGAGGTAAGTAAACCAGTAGGGAACACTACAGTTATTTCTTGAGCTTTTATATTATTATTGATGTTGTTCAATGCCATCTTGCAAATTTTATTCTTATGAAGTTGTCCTAAGGCAAGTGTGTTAACGCGGTCCTTGCAGAATTCTTGGCTTTCGGTGTATTTATACTGAGGGTTTACGGCTGGGGATACGTGAATGGTTGTGATGACACATACGGGGTGAGAGTTCTCCACTAAATTGTTGGGGACTCAACACTCGTGTAGGGGTCTTAGAGGAGATTATGTCCTCAACTCCGGGCCTTTGAGGAGATTCTGTCCTGGGCTCAAACGACTTTGATTGGTCGGGACCACTTGTGTCTTTCCCTCGTATTCCAGGGATACTCAATTTCGATTGCTCATCCATTTATTTACCGTCTTTATATATTCATGCGCTCCCTGTCCTTTCTTTCAACCTGCATGAATTGACTGCTTAATTTATTTATTTCAAAATATTGTTAATATTGCTCTTGTTTGGCATTACTTACTTGGGCTCGTCATTCTCGTGTTTGATCGAGTGTAAATTTGCAGTCCAATAAAGGAAAGGTCGTGCAGTTAGGCGAGATACTTTGAGTGGTCCTCCTCTGCTGATATATGTGACTTTTTTGTTGTATTAGTACTCATATTGTTTTGTACATGGGGTTATGGGTTGAGAGATTGTTGGATATTTATGACTTGGATGATACTCTCCTTGATTTACATGGTATGTATAATATACGGGGTTCCAACACCCTAGGTTTTTTGTTCTAACTTGAGGCTTTAGAAGTTAATTTATTTGTTGAGACTTATTGCTTCTGCTATATACTTTGATAACTCGTTAATTAATTGATTTCATATTCAAATGCTTGATAAATGATTGAATGGTAAGGAAAGGCTCACTGGGCCCGCGTGACTTGGCGATACCACTCAGGAGTTCAGCGGGTCCAGGCCGAGCGGTGCCCGATTTTGGGATTGTGGAATTTGGGGTCGTCACAATTGGTATCAGAGTGTAAAGGTTGAATAAAAGACTCTTAAATTTAAATCACAATCCAATAAGACATAGGAAAGTAGAAGTTAGGATAGATGTTGAACTTAGAGTGGAACCCTATGAACCTAACTTAAGTCTTAGTTGGGAAGTGAAGAGAGTTGGGGGAATTAAAAACTGGACTATGAGCTATTTGATTTGTTGTATGTATTATTATTGATAGCTATGTCCGGATCGTGGAAATCACTTTCTTTTCAGTTAGTGATGGTTGATCATCCTGAGAATAACGATAGAGGTACGGCGACGTACATGAGCGACTAGATGGTATGTCGCAGATGATTTCTTCACATGATCAGGAACTTCAGGAGATCCTTCTGAGAGCTCAAGCGACGGCATCACCTAGTACATCGACGGCTCTTACTTCGATCGTAGCGATATCGAAGACTGCAGTAGCTACGACGGTATATACGGAGGTGGTAGTACCTCATGCTCAGACCGAGTTGAGGCCAGTAACGTCGGATACACCGGTTGCAGAGATGCCTAGTACACCGACTACTCCAGGTACTAAGGCTACGCCAGAGGCGAGGCAGGCCAAGGAGTTTCAGAGGCATCAACCCAAGAAGTTCTACGGGGGGTATGTACTTTGAGGCAACAGAGACCTTCTTGAAGAGCCACGAGAAGATTTACGACAATCTAGCTACACCGACCCACATGCAGCCGAGTATATCCTTCGCCTCACTGAGAGGTCGACGTGTGGTGGTATACTACAGTGGCCACGAAGGGAAGCCCAAGGATTGGGCTTAGTTCAAGGGGAGGTTTGAGCAGAAGTGCATCCCTCTTACGGTCGTAACCTAAAGAGGACCGAGTTTCAGACCATCCGGTAGAGGGCGGATGAGTCCGAGATGCAGTACATGGACCGATATTTATGACTGATGGAGTATACCGGAGGAGCAGCAGACACTGTCGCAGACTAGGCGTATTACTTTGAGCATGGGCTACTCGACTTGATTGGTTCGATAGTGGTGACGACGAATCCGATCGCATTACAGATGGCATATAAGAGAGCTATGGCCAATGAGGGTTTCGTCAGTACACGTGCCAGGGCACAGGTTACTTCTTCAACACTTTCTCAGTCAGGGAAGCCTTCGGGGGATGGTAGGAGGAGGAAGAGATTCAGGCAGTGGTCTAGAGGGATCGAGCTCAGTGTAGCATCTGTAGCATCTCCACCCACCGCAACAGTTGCAACATTCGCTCCGGCATGGAGCTATGCTAGTGTTCACCACCGCAGACTAAGTGAAGCCAGTACAGACAGCAGCAAAGATCATAGCACTTAGGGCAGGGGCGACAGTTAAGAATAGAGATCTCGACAAGGACAACAACGCGATTAGGGCCAGGGACAGAGTTCTCGTTAGGCACCGAAACATGGACAGCGTGGTCCGTCTGGTTCAAGGTCGCAGAGGGGAACATGTTACGATTGCAGACAGTTAGGCCACTTCATCAGTGCTTGCCCACGATTAAGCCGAGGGCAACCACAGGGCCAGGAGCAGGTACATGCCATTGCCACACCAGATTCGATCGTCACACAAAACTTAATTAAAGGTACAGTTTACATTTGCAATCGTTTCATACATACTATGTTTGACTCTGGTTCTACGATTTCTTTTATTTCGGGTCGTATGCATTCAATTAGAGAGACCTTTTATCCTTAGCACAGCCGCTGGGGATAAGATTTACCCGAACCTAGTGTGTGTTGACTGTTCGGTAAAGATAGAGGATCACACCTTACCTGCAGACCTGAGAGTATTAGTGTTCCTAGAGTTCGATGCACTACTGGGCATGGATTGGTTGGATGTTTAGAATGCACAGATTCACTGCTACGGTAAGAGGATCACATTTCATATTCTTGGGCATCAAGAGTTTAGCTTTCAAGGGACTCGACTAGTTTACCTATCACCAGAGGTAGAGTCGCCACTAACGTAGATGGAGAGACATTCGCTAATGTAAAGACCCAAATTCTCCACGACCCAACTTATGGGTATTTTGGTAATTTCATGATAAAAATATGTTGGGTGTTTGATGTGGAAATACAATTCTAAACTTGTCAAATTAAATATGAGTTAGGGAGTAAATAAAGTTTTATTTTAAATGATAACGCCCAATTGAGATTATGACCCAAAATGGCATTTTAGACAAATTGTAAATAGTCACAACCCTAATCCCTAACCTTAATGCTATTTAAGCAAATCAAAGAAAACTCTAGCCCCAATTTTATAAAACATCCACATGGAGAGGAGGAGAACAAGAGGAGAGTTCAAGCTCAAGAGATGTACAACCTCACTTCCCTCCTTGATTTTTTTATTATTTATTGAAGATTTGGAGACCAAAGGGTCGATGGCGTCGACATCGGCAAGAACGCGAGGAAAATAGAAAAGAAAATAAGAAAGGAAAGATTGATCTATGTTAGAATGAGATTTTGGAAAAGATTTTGAGTCAAAGACTCCATTGAAGGCATGGTGAGACTCTAATACTCCCTAGATTTATTATCTTGGTGTTGATATTGGCAATGAGAGTTGATGATTTGCAAAGTTTATTCAGTTTTTTTTAGATCTAGTCTTGAAATGGGTTATACAAATTTTTAAGCTTTATGATAACGAGTATTATGGATGAATCAATCTTGTTTACCATGGTTTGACGGTACATGAAAGGATTTCCCCATGATTTTAGCAAATTGAACGCGGTTGAAGTTTATTGATATGGATTTGGCATTTAAGGTTGAGTTGAGATTTAAAAAGGGACTTTAAATCTTTTCTTTGAGAAATAAACTTATTCGATAAATTTGTGGACTTTGACTGAATATTGTCATTTGGGAATTTAAAGTCTAAATTGAGTCTTGTATGGTGATTTGAATTTTTTTAATTATAATTAATCGAACGTCTTCGATTTATGTTGGAAAAACTAAGTCTTAGAAGATTTTTTTGTTTTACATCACGCATTCCTATTTTACTCGAATCATCGATTCTAATTTTAAGTGTCAATTTTAGAGTCGTGAATGACCTTTAGCGAATTCAGCTATAAAATAGGGTGAATCTCTAAGGTCTAGACAATTGATGTTAAACTTGTATGGTTGTAGATATTTAAAGTAATTATTCTTTCAAATTGTCTAGATTCGCGAGACGGTTCACATCGAGCCCAAACGCTAGAGGATCGATATTAGGATTAGCGGCGAGTGCAGGTAAGTGGGGAGCTTGCCCAATTATCAAATATGGCATGATTATTAGTTATGCTTAGGATTCATAATTTGAATTAAAGACTTGGGATTTATGGGTTGCGTCGTGGTATTGGTTCGAACTTACGTATCTATGGAATGTGAATGCACTGTTATTCATGGCCCCAGAATGTGTGGAGTTCCACCAAGGGTCTTATTAGCAAGTAAATCTATAAGAATACCTCAGAATGTTGTGGTACCACCGAGGGTCGTTAACACCCCAGGATGTGTGGAGTTTACTACCGAGGGCTTTACTTGACTAATTGAATTCATAAGTATGTCACGTAGGGACATGAGTTGGGGTTACCTTCTCTTGTACTCTTGAGACATAGGGATGTGCATCGGTGATGGCTTGGACGATCCTACTGTTGATTTGATGGGACAAACGAGAGGGCACATAAGGCTCGTGTGCTAGGCGGTTGTTTCCATCACTTTGAGAGTAGGAGAATCGGTCACCGGATTCTTGCCAATATCTAGTATGCATTGAATGGAACATCGACTTATCGTATTATTATATTTTATAGTACATAATCTCGCGAAATCCCCTCATTTGTATGAAAGTTTGAAATTATGAAATGATTTGTCAATCTCTTTAATGTTATTCATGATTATTGTTGTTACAATTTTTGACTTACGAATCTTATGTCTATGATAGTACTTGATGGTTCATTATGAGTCTATTTTTTTATGAAATCCTGCTATCATGCTACTATTTAATGAATCCTTGTTTGTTTTCAAATACATGCTAGACTTTGCATGCTTATTAGGTATTACTTGCATATTTGATGGTTGAGCGAGTTTTCCGCATTACTGAGCTCCGTTGGTTCTTTTAGCTCACCCCACTTACATCTCAAGTATCCACGACAGCGCTAGGTTGAGGCAAGGGAGAGATGAGCTTGAAGTCTCCTCTTGATGTGAGCCTTTGTATATATATATCATGTATATTTGATTTTGAAACTATCAACTTGGTGTTAAAATTAAAATAGATCTTTGGGTAACTTGAATCCTAGTTATCTTTAGTTGATCCATTTCGGAGATTATAATAAACTTGTTTAGTTTAAAGGAGCTTGAACAGATGTATAATTGTTATAAATGTTCTATGAACTTAAATCTATTGGTTTAGGATATTTTTGTATATTCTTTCCACAATTATTATCCTTTGTTTAGCCAATGTGTATTTCGCAGGTTTATTTGTTTAGGCGTGCCAGACCGTTATTTGGGTATGGTTCAAGTATCGGGTCTAAATGGCAGTCTGGGCCGGGCGACGTGACTCTAAGTCGGGGACGGGTCGTCACAGCTAACGTGTTGAGTACGACGAGCAGAGTGGAGACTAGGTTAGAGGATGTATCAGTTGCATGCGAGTTTCTTGATGTCTTCCTAACGGAGTTACCCGCTTACCACCACCTAGGGAGATCAATTTCATAGTTGACTTGGTCCCGGGACCAAACCCATTTCTATTCCGTCGTACCGTATGGCTCCGAGAGAGCTAGAGGAGATGAGAGGACAGCTCGACGAGTTGTAGGAGTTAGGCTTTATCCGTTTGAGTATGTCACCTTGGGGAGCACGTCGGTGTTGTTTGTTAAGAAGAAAGACGGCAGCTTGATACTATGCATCGACTACAGACAGTTGAATAAGGCGACGGTGAAGAACAAGTATCCACTTCCTCGTATCGACGATTTATTTGACCAATTAACAGGTTCGCAGTGGTTATCGAAGATTGATCTAGATTTGGGTACCATCAGCTGAGGATTAGAGTAGAGGACACGAAGAAGACTGCATTTCGCACTCTATATGGACACTACCAGTTTATAGTCATGTCGTTTGGGCTGACTAACGCCTCAGCGATGTTCATGGATTTAATGCATCGAGTGTTGAGATAATACTTAGACAGATTCGTCATTGTGTTCATCGACGACATCTTAATATATTCTAGGACTCGTGAGGAGCATGAAGAGCACCTCTCAGGTTGGTTTTGCGGGCACTGAGAGAGCACCATTTGTTCGCTAAGTTCGGTAAGTGTGAGTTTTGGCTGACAGAGGTAGGATTTCTAGGTCACATTGTTGGGGCCACCGAGTATCAGTGGACCTCGTTAAGGTTAGGGCAGTTAGCGATTGGCCTACACCGAGATTAGTGTCAAATATCCGCACTTTTCTAGGCTTGGCTAGGTTATTATCGACGTTTTGTATAAGACTTCTCGAGGATCGCGACACCTATGACACAGTTAATGAATAAAGATGTCACATTTTAGTGGAACGACGACTATGAGCAGGCGTTCAGGACATTAAAGGAATAATTGACTACCGCACTAGTTTTGGTTTTGCCCAAGTCAGGAAAGGGTATTGAGGTAAACATCGATGCTTCTAATATTAGTTTGGGTTGTGTTCTGATGCAGGATGGTAGAGTGATTGCCTACGCATCCCAACAGCTGAAGATTCATGAGAATAACTACCCTACACACGATTTGGAGTTGGCGGCAATGGTTTTTGCACTAAAGATTTGGCTCCACTATCTCTACGGGGAGTGATTCATCTTATTCACTGACCATAAGAGTTTGAAGTACCTCTTCACTCAAAAGGATTTGAACATGGAAAAGCTAATGTAGTTGCGATGGTTTAACTTAGAGTTCCTTAAAGACTATGATTTCTCATTGGAGTACCACCCAGGTGAAATTTTTGAAAGATGAGGCTAATGTAGTTGCGTACTCGAGGGTTAACATTGAGCGTAAGGCGGCATATACCTCGATATCGACAGGGACATGATAGCGTCAGGGTGATTGTGGACACATTGACTAAGTCCGCACACTTCATATCGATCTCAACCACACATCGGGTAGATAGGTTGGCAGAGTTGTATGAGCGAGAGATAGTTTGACTTCGACGGATAGTGTTTGGGTGATTGTGGACACATTATCGATTTCATGTCTCGACCACACATCGGGTAGATAAGTTGGCAGAGTTGTATGAGCGAGAGATAGTTTGACTTCGCGGCATACCGTTATCAATTGTGTCTAACTGGGGGCCACATTTCACATCGCAGATTTAGTAAAGCATATATGCAAACACGGTTTGGTACGAGGTTGAACCTTAGTACCGCCTATCACCCACAGACTGATGGACAGTTAGATCGTTTGATCCAGATTCTCGAGGATATGATGAGGATGTGTATGTTGGAGTACGGTGGATCCTGGAGAGAGTACCTTCATCTGGATGAGTTTGCTTATAATAATAGCTATCAAGCCAGTATTGGTATGGCGCCATTTGAAACATTATACGGGAGGCCGTGCAGATCTCCACCTTGTTGGGCGGATCCTGAGGATGTGGCAGCGATTGGGCCGAGATTGTGGTAGATCATATAGAGAAGATACGCTAGATCCGATTGAGATTGAAGGGTGCACAGAAGAAGTAGAAGAAATATTATGACTTGTATCACAGGGAGTTGGAATACCAGGTCGGGGATTTTGTATATCTGAAGGTGTCTCCGTTGAGGTCACAGAGGTTTGGGATCAAGGGAAACTTACACCAAGGTTCATTGGTCCGTTCAAAGTGGTGGAGCGGGTAGGCAATGTAACGACCTAAATTTATTTAATCAGGATTATTGTTAATCACGGGGATTAACAGGTTAATTCGGGCATTACGTGGACAGCTGGGCGGACTCGGATATGAGTACCCAGGTTATATTGTGTTATTTGTGTATGTTGTATGTCTATTATTGTGATGTGGGAATATATTATTATTATATAAACATCACATGTGTGAACGTTGATATCGGGCAAGGTCACGAGTCGGGTATATGTCCCGAAATGCTTGTTGAGGATCAAGTACTGGGTATCGGGTAGCCGGGGTATGGGACATGGTTTGTCGAGGAGTTGAGAGCTAGTGTGACCTCACATATGATTTTTATGATTTATTTGGTGGTCAAGCCTACGGTATGTGAGCCAAATCAAAATATTAATTCATTTCCTAATATTGTAGCTAGGAAAATCAAGGTGCATAGGATGATCCTCGAGATGCACAATAGAATGAAACGAGGACTGTAGTGTCATGATAAGGTGTTCAAAAACTGGAGTGACACGGGTGATCAGTGACCATTAGATCGTCCTCGAGATGCAAATACACATCATATTAGAACAAGCACCTATAAATAGACGATTGATCGATGGAGGCATGCAAAAAACCATTTCTCAACCAAAATTTTGGAGGCTCTGTGAGTAGAAATCGGACTAGGGAAGGAGAATTCGAGCTTTGGAGAGTGAATCCGAGCCTCAAAACATCGATCCAAGGTAATCTATTCATCCTAAATGTGAATTTTTGATATAAAATGTGGTTGTGGGTGTTTGAAATAACTCAGATATTTGGATGAAATCATCATTGTTTTTAATGAATTTGATGTTTTTAGGTTAAATTTGATGAATCATGTCAATTAGAATCGGATTTGTGGAAAATTGGTGATAAATTTGGTGATTTTGAATTTCAAACATTCACACTTTGATTCTCGATTTTGTGAGAAAACCTTGTTTAATTGGTGTTTTAGAGAGGAATTTGATGTTTTAAGAGTGTGTATATGGTTTCTATGATGAATTGAGGTGTTGGAAACAAGGAAAGCTCAGAATCCATTTCGAAACTCTTGGCAGAGTGCAATTAGCGCGCTATGTGATGAACATTAGCGCGCTAATCACGTTGGGGAAGATGAAGATCTTCGTGCATGAACAGTGCACGAAGATCAATTAGCGCACTAATTCCCCAGCCTAGCACGCTAATACTAGAACCCCAAAGTTTATAAAAATGAAATTGAACCTAATTGATAACCAACCCACTTAAATAATACAAAACACTATAAATGGACTTCAGGGACTGGGGAACCATAGCTCGGGCATCGGGGAGCTAGGTGGGTTAGATTGATGGGTCCGAGAAGTCGGAGTGCGTGTTTACAGGTGCGTAAAACCCTTAAGAAAGTTACACTTTAATTCATGGCGTGCATTTTATCGATTATCTTATCGTATGCGGTGACTGCTGGTGGTCACGCATGGTTTTTCATCTTGGTTATGGCTACACGCTTGAGCATGGGCTAGTCTGCGACGGCGACCGTGTAGATGAGAGTAGAATGTATCTACAACTGTCTCGAAGGATTAAGGGTACTCTTAGAACTAAAAATCTTGGAAAAGGAGTACGCCCATTTACTGAGTTGAGGTGTAGTCATTGTAAGCCTGTTATTAAGCACTAGTTTGTGCTAAGAACTCCACTTTGCTATCGTATGATAGGCGGGTTAGGGTTTTATCGTGATTAAACAAGTGATGATTTATTTACCTGTTGATTTTACATTCGAGCCATTTAGTTAATTATTTGTTGGATTTTGGATGTTTTACATTTCCAGTTGATGTGTGATTGATGTGATGTTGTGATGGTTGTTTAGTGCCAGCCTTAAGGATATGATTCCTGTTGTCAGGGTCATATTCACATGTCTCGCAGGTTATCGATGTTTTCATGATTATCGTGTAGACTTCTCTTGAGAAATTTACTCACTAGGCTCGTTGTTGTATGTGTTGGGCAACTAAGCGCAAATCCTGGTACGAGCAAGAGCAAGGCAAAAGAGGTATTATGCGACTATCTCTGAGGTCGTTGCTGCTGACAACTTGTGTTTTAACTACCTAATAATGTATGTATATATTATTTTGCTGGGTTTTGGGAACTTTAAAACTTTATCACATGTATATGGATTTCTGTTTACTTCGTCTCAGTTATATACATGGTGTTTATTTTCGAGTTTTCCACTATTTAGGTTAAATAAAATACGAATTAAATGCTTCCGCTATAATTAACTAACCTACTAGATGTTTAGGAGAATTAAACAACTTAATATAGTAGGATTAGTTAAACGAGCGTCACTTCATAGAGCTGCGGACGTGGTAGTAGTGATGATGTGTCCGGTGACGTGACAGGCGCTGCTTCTGGGCTTGCGAGCGGAGGGCATGGGTCACAAGACGACCTCTGGAAATTGGGGCCGTCACAGGCAAGGTCGTATGCAAGCTAGAGTTTCCACCTCCGATGTCAGGGATTCATCTTGTCTTTCATATATAGATGTTGCGACTGGATAGGTCCAGGGAGGGCAGACGACCAACAGTAGATTTGAGCCAGATAGACCTGAGGGAGATGTCACATACGACGAGCAACCTATCCAGGTTTTAGATCGCAAGTCAAGACCCTGAGGAACAAAGAGATCCTATCAGTCCTCGTCAAGTGGCGCACTACGGGACGAGGACCTGACGTAGGAGCTGGAGTCGTACATATGCGAGGGTTTCCCCTACCTCTTCTAATGTCGGTAAGTCTTTCCTTTAGTTTCATTTTTAATTTCGAGGACGACATTCCAGTTAGTTGGGAAGACTGTAACGACCCTAAAATTTAACCCGTGCCATATGTTAATACAGGTGGTACGTGGGCCTACACCATGGTACAATCATCAATTCTCGGACATCGACACTGAGGTATATTATATTTGTTCGATGTTTGTATTATACTATATAGCCTTAACACAAATTTTAATGTCCCAAACGTGTGAGGGCTTTTGTGTGCAAGTTTTGGTTGTACGAGACGATATTTAGTAGTCCGGGGAACAAAGTTGAGTTAAAAACACTTATAAAATACAAACTTTAAAATAATCGAAATAATTGGTACTTGATTCAATCAAGTGCGTAAGGCACGCGGAGTGCGGCGCAAGTCGAGTCCGGATGCATAAGAGATGAAGTGGATAGGCCAAAGCGAGGAACAAGTCAACTAGAGTCACTTAATGGAGTCACATAAGTTGGTGGGATGGGGTGATTATGAACCATTTTGATGAGCTTAGGGATGGGTGTTGGGACAAGATTTGGGTGAAGGGTATATAAACCCCACACACCCTTTCTCCCTTTCTCTATCTCTCTCTCTCTCTCTATTCTCTTCCCTAATGTCTCTTTCAAGCAACTAGCGGCGGTTGTGGTAACTGGAGCGGCTGCAACGGCGGTTTTGGGAGATCCAGGTAAGATCCTCATCTCCTCGTCATTTTCTACACATTGGTATAGGTGTTGTCCGTGATCGTCGTGATGAAATTTGGACACCACGTCGAGATTTCAAACTCAATTAAAACTCTCGATGTTTTGGTGATCCTCACACGATCACTACAAATTTTGTGAAGACGAATTCGATTTGGGGGAGTTTTGGAATTTTTGATGAATTTTTGGGGATTTTCGAATGGTTTTCATTTTGGGTTTTCCGTTGAGGATTCCAGATGTTTTGGAGTGTGTCGAGGGTGTTTTTGGAATTGTGTTGAGACCCCAACGAAAAATTGACCAAATCGACTCAAAGCGGCGTGAGCCGGGTTGGGAAAACACCCCCGACAGTCCTTCAGGTGGCGACGCCAGGTGCGACGCTGGGGACAGAGAAGGGTCTCTGTGTCCCCTACGTCGTGGGGGTGCCATGAGGATAAACCCTCACAGTGGACCCCACATACATCTGGGTCAAGGGACTCTACCTCACGCCGTGAAGATGCCACTAAAGGTAAATCACGACGTCTCAGTGGTGCCCAAAACCCAAAGGAGCGTGGGATTCAACAAAAAGCTTAGATCATCGATCTCCATCTTGTTCTCTACGTATCGAACTAAATTTCTCGGGTTTTGACTAGGTTTTCGGGGTATGTGAATTGAGCACACCATCTATATGGTGTTGCGATTGGTTTTAATGTGTGGAGTTGAGGCAAACAAGAGTGTTTTGGTGATGTTTTGCTTGATTGCTATGATTTGTGAATGGATTTCACGATTTTGTTGAGAAAACATGCGGTTTGCATCTCGGATGGTTTTTCTCGAGGGGTTTTGATATATTAAGGTATTTTGGACATTTTGCGAGTGGTTTGGTCGAGCGCAGACCACGGTGATGAGCCGAGGGGTCCAAAAACCCCAAAAAATGTTCTCTGGCTCAAATGCCGCCAGGCGCACCGAGGGCGTTTAAGGCCACGATGCCACCTAAGGCATCCAGACCAGTAACAAAATGTCACCCCACACTTTATATGGCACCAATGGGGGTGTGAATGTGACGACATTTGTCACGGCGCCTTGGACACCGTGAGGTACGCCGTGAAAGCCTTGATCACGATGGCGCCTTTAGCGGTGTCCTGAACAGTGATAAATTTAAATTTTAAATAAATTTGAGAAAATTTTGGGTGTTTTTATCTAGAATTTGACATTAATTAATGATTTCTGAGGTTTAGTAAATTGATTAGATTTATTAGGGATCCAAGTTTTAAGCTAAATTGATGGGTAGTAAAATGAGTTTTGAGCATGTATTTGGACATTGGCGTTAGTGGAGCGCGAGATTTGAGGTGTGTAGTATCCCAACTAAAATTCATTCTAGTATTTATTGCTTGGATTATTTGAATTCTTGTTCAGTTGTCTCATTTACTATACTTTCCAGATTTATTTACGATCGGTTGAGTTTACTCATACCGGTTTATTCTATTGCTTTGGCAATGTGGCACACTAGGCTATAACATGTGTTATAGGGGTATGTCAGTGGATTGTCGACTTGACTGTTGATTTTTCCTATTCACATGTAGGTGCGTCGTGGTCTACGTCGACTACCGAGCGGACAATAAGGATTTCAATCAGTTTGAGTTTCCTCACTGGTGGTGCCTTGTTGATGGTCCGAAGTATGGTGCTAGTCTGACCTAAATCGTGCGCGCCCTTTGAGTATTCACTGCTATTAGATTTACATGCAAGGGTCATTTCCAGTTACCTATATCTTTTCGTCCGCGTGTTTATTTAGTAGTTTTTTGATTCTAGCATTTATTTATTTACATTTACTCTTTGAATTTCCTTGGGATTACTCACGCTGGACTTGTCATCTGTTTTGTGGTGATGGCTGAGTGCAGACCCCAACGATAAGCAGAAGAAAGGGCAAGTTTGAGAATTTCTTCTAGCTGATCAGCTATTCCCTACTCGTATGTATGTTTATTTTATTCGTTTTATGTTGGGTTATTGGGATTTGATAGATATGGGACATGTGTATTGACCTGTTGAGGTCATTTTGTTATTTTGACTGGACATGACAGATATTATATGTATGACGATTACTTTGATTGTTTCCATATTAGGACAAAATGGTCTTTATTTATTTGATTTAATTAATTCTTCCGCTGAATATATTAAGGTTTAAACAAATGATTTGAGGTCCATAAGCTAATTTATCTAATTTATTTGAGGAAAGTTATTCATATTTTGATTGTTAGATGATCTGGTACGCGTGAAACATAGATAGGCTGGTATAGGTAGGGTTGTGGGTCCATGGCATACGACGTGGCGGGCTTCAGATTTTAGGCTGAGGCGCGGCGAAGATCGCGCGTCTTGGGCAGAGGCAAAATTTGAGAAATAGGAAATGACACCGTGGAGAATTGAAAATGGCAACGTCCTCGACGACGACTAAGGCAGTTTTGTGACGAAAAATTTTAATAAAATTTTCCTATGGGGGTTTGACCTAGGGACTTATATAGTCTATTTATAGTATAAAAATGATGGTTTTATCGATGATTTGGGTTTTGTGTTGAGGTTACAAGGTGTGGGAATGTGTTGGATTAATAAAAAATTGGTGATTTTAGGTCTAATTGACGGGTAACATGACGCATTTAAGACGTGCATTTGGAATAGGAACGTTATTGGAATGCGGTTTGAGATGTGTAGTATCCCAACTAAAATTCACTTTAGTACTTACTGCTTGATTATTTGAATTTTGTCCAGTTTATTCAATACTTTTATTTCTTGTTATTGTTTTATGGCGGTTGAGTTTACTCCCACCTGGTGATTATTCATTGTGGGGCATAGGGTCCACTAGGTCATATCATATGTTCTAGTCATGCGCCGATGAATATGCTACTCGGGTATGCTAGACATGTGTGGATGCGCCGTGGGTCTAAGTCGGCCACCTAGAGGGTCCAGGGTCACCCGTTCAAGGTATCCTCACGAGTCGTGCCTAATGGATAACCCAAAGTATGTCTCTAGTTTGACTTTGATTGTGCACGCACTTTGATTTTCTCTGCTATTTATATTCATGTGATGATCTTCCATAATTTTCTGTATTCTTTTGTTCCATATGCTTATTTATAGTATTTTGATTCCTAGCAGTCTTACTTATGTATTTACTTAGTGAATTTTCTTGGGATTACTCATTTTGGACTCATCAATTGTCTTTTGTGATGGCTTGAGTGCATATCCTGGTACGAGCAAACGGAAGGGCAAGCTTAAGACTACCTTAATTGACTACGTTTGTCCTACTCGTATGTTTATTTATATTTTATCATTTTATGCTGGGTTTTTGGTATATGAGACACAAACTTGACTGTATATGACTTGAAAGTTGATATTTTGATATTTTGAGGATCACACTTGAAATGTATATGGATTACATTTTGGTATGGTTTCCACATTAGGTAAAATGCTCATAAAACTTTTTTTTATTTACTTCAATAATTTAGGTCTTTCGTTGAATACTTTGATGTTACACACGATAATAAGTCTTTATGCTAACTTGATTTAGTTAATTATTAATGAAAATGTGACAAAGTTAGCGATAATTGATTAGTATTGGGATATGAGTGCTCGTGGGACACAACTAGAAGATAGTTGGATAATTTGTGGGCCCACGCAGTGCATGCCGTGGCGATCGATGGATTTGGGGCCGTCACACAGCATTCTAGAGGATGCACATCGTTCACTTTACACAGTTCATCGTAGCAGGACCAAAATGTACCATAATTTGTGGCATTTGTTCTGGTGGCCAGGGATGAAGGCAAATGTGGGTTCATACGTCAGAGCATGTTATATTTTCCAGCAGGTTAAGGTCGAGCATAGGACCGACCGGGTTACTATAGTAGCTGCCCATTCCACAGTGGAAATGGGAGCACATCACGATGGATAATTTCGTTAGTGGTTTGCCTCAGACCGCGAGGCGTCACGATGTAGTTTGAGTGGTGATTGACAGGTTGACGAAGTCTGCACGCTTTCATACCTATCTTTATGAAGTACTATTTTCCCCAATTGAGCATTATATTTGAGCGAGAGATTGTCGGGCTACACAGAGCATCGGTATCGATTATTTCTAACAGGGATCCCAGGTTGACATCGAAGCTTTGGGAGAGTATGCAGGAATAGTTTGGCACACCAGGCTTCAGTTTAGTACGTCATATCATCCTCAAATAGATGGTCAGTCGGAGAGGTTGATTCAAATCCTGAAGGATATGCTCAGAGCTTGTATTTTCTAGTTTGGGGGTTCTTGGGAAGAATATTTGTAGTTGTGCAAGTTTGCATACAACAACAATTACCAAGCGAGTATTGGCATGCCACCGTTCGAGGCATTATATGGTAAACCCTGCATATCACCTGCTTGTTGGGTGGCACCAGAGGATGCGGCGGTTATTGGGCATGATGTTTTTGTTGACCATATAGAGAAGGTTAGGCAGATTTGACTAAGATTGTAGGTAGTTTAAGATAGACAAAAGAAGTACGTGGATAGGTACCACGAGGGTATGAGTTATAAGGTTGGTGACTTTGTGTATTCGAAGGTTTTGCCCTGGAAGGTTCATAAGAAGTTTGGCATCAAAGGGAAATGGCACCAAGGTTTATAGGACCATTCAGGATCGAGTCATACGTTAGCACTGTGGCATACATATTGGAGTTACTGCCACAATTAGCGGGGTTCATCCATTTTTTTCATGTTTTTATGTTCAGGATAGTTAGGTTAGGACCAAAATTGATGGTTGATGTTAGACAGATTGAGGTTTGGCCTAATGTGACCTACGTGGAGCGACTACTAAGATTATGATCGTAGGATACAGACTCTGAGGAACAGAGAGATCTCGAAGGTATTAGTGCGTTGGCAACATCATAGGACTAAGGGACTTATCTGGGAGCTCGAGTCTCCTATGCGACGTCAATACCCTCAGCTATTTTATAGGTAAGAATTTCGCTTGATTTAAATTTCAAGACAAAATTTCCACTAGTTGGGAAAATTTGTAATGGCCCAAATCTAATTTATCGTTATTTGACACGTGGTTACGAATGTGAATGCCAGCTCAGACGCACGTGGACCCCACCGTTAGGTCAGAGCACGCCAATATAGGTATACAATCTATTTTTATATGTTTTTTGTTGTATTTGCGATGTAATTATTCAAATTAGCTTATTAGCATCGCAATGTTGTGTGTTATATTTTATATGCCAAGCAAGGTAATGTGGCGAGAATTCGCCTCGGGTAGCATTTAGACGTGAGAACCAAGGAGGAGAATGGTTAGTACACTAGGTCGGGGGTTAATATACACGCTATTAATGACAATATACGGTAAATAATCAATATAAAATGTCATATATACGTGAGTGACGCGAGTGCACGCATTGGACACTAAAACGGTTCAGGACTAAATGTTAGAACTCCCGAGAGTTGGCTTGGTGGTTGTGGGAACAAGAGATGTGAGCACAAGTCACACATTAAAGTCAACAAATAGAGACTATTTGACCACATCTTCGCCATCAAATAGTGCCTTGAGATAAGGGTTTGTGTTGGATGAACTTTTTAGTATAAAAAGTTAAGAAAACCATTTATTACCACCTTTTCTCTCTCCTCCCTAGTGTTTGGACAAAAATTGAAACATTAAGCTAGGGTTTGTGAGTTTTGTAAGCTTGGTAAGAGCATAAGGAGAGCGTGGGATTCAACAAAAAGGTTAGATCTTTGATCTCCATCTCGTTCTCTAAGTATCGGACTAAATTTCTCGGGTTTTGATAAGGTTTTCGAGGTATATGAATTGAGCACACCAGCTATATGGTGTTGTTATTGGTTTTAATACATGGATTTGAGGCAAACAAGAGTATTTTAGTGATGTTTTGCTTGGTTGCTATGGTTTGTGAATGGATTTCACGGTTATGTCAAGAAAACCCAAGATTTGCTTCTCGGACGGTTTTCGTCGAGGGGTTTTGATAGATTAAGGTATTTTGGACGTTTTGCGAGTGGTTTGGTCGAGCGCTGATTACGACGACGAGCCGAGTGGGTCCAAAAACCCCAGAAAATGTTCTTTAGTTCAGACGCCGCCAGGCGCGCCATGGCGTTTAAGGCCACGGCGCCACCTGCGGTGTCCAGACCAGTAACGAAATGTCACCCCACGCTTTATATGGCGTCGTGGGGGTGTGAACGTGACGGCGTATGTCACGGCGCCTTGGACGCCGTGAGGCACGCCATGGAAGCCTTATTCACGGTGGCACCTCTAGCGGCGTCCCGAACAATGACAGACAGTTAAATTTAAATAAATTTGGAAAAATTTTGTCGGTGTTTTTATCTAGAATTTGAAGTTAATTAATGATTTTTGAGGTTTAATAAATTGATTAGATTTATCGGGGATCCAGGTTTTATGCTAAATTGACGACTAGTGAAACGTGTTTTGAGCATGTATTTAGACATTGGCATTAGTGGAACGCGGATTTGAGGAGTGTAGTATCCCAACTGAAATTCATTCGAGTATTTATTGCTTGGATTATTTGAATTCTTATCCAGTTGTCTCATTTACTCTACTTTCCAGTATTTATTTACGTTAGTATTGAGTTTACTCCTGCCGGGTTTATTCTATTACTTTGGCATTATGGCATATAAGGCTATAACATGTGTTATAGGGGTATGTCAATGGATTGTCGACCCGACTGTTGATTTTTCCTATTCACATGTAGGTGTGTCATGGTCTACGCCAGCTACCGAGTGCAGACAACAGGGATTTCAGTCAGTTTGAGTTTACTCGCTAGCGATGCCTAATTGATGGTCCGAAGTATGGAGCTAGTCTACCTAAATTGTGCACGCCCTTTCAGTATTCACTGCTATTAGATATACATGCGAGTGTCTTTCCCAATTGCCTAAATCTTTTCTTCCACATGTTTATTTAATAGTCTTTTATTCTAACATTTATTTATTTATATTTACTCTTTGAATTTCCTTAGGATTACTCACGCTGAACTCATCATCTGTTTTGTTGTGATGGCTAAGTGCAAACCCCAGTACGAGCAAAGGGAAGGACAAGCTTGAGGATTTCTTCTGGATGATTAGCTATTCCCTACTTGTATGTGTGTTTACTTTAAGAAATATGGACATATATATTTACCTGTTGAGGTCATTTTGTTGTTTTGACTGGAAATGACAGATGTTATATATATGATGATTACTTTGATTGGGTTTTCCATATTAGGACAAAATGCTCTTTATTTATTTGATTTAATTAAGTCTTCCGTTGAATATATTAAGGTTTAAATAGATGATTTGAGGTCCATAAGCTAATTTATCTAATTTATTTGAGGAAAGTTAGCGATATTTTAATTGTTAGATGATCTGGTATGCGTGGAACAAGGCTAGGCCGGTATAGGTAGGGTTGTAAGTCCATGGTGTACGATGTAGCGGGCTTCACATTTTGGGGCTGTTATAGGTTTCACCTAATCATATAAAGTCAACGAATGAAACATTATTGAGAATGAAAGAAACAATTGCAGGGTTAACCCTTTCACCATTGTAAACTCAATTAATAACTACATTGACATGAGTTGGTTTTTGTTGGGGCATGTGCCATAGGTCAATCTACAAATATTGTTTATCTTATATTTTTGTTTATAAAATAGAGGTTTTTCATTTGTTTATTATTATAAATGATTGCATGTTTACCTTATAATAAGATCCATGTGTATTTATTGAAATATCTTAAATGTCTCTAGTCGGTCATTATACTGGGAACTATAATGAATTAAGACTAGTGTGAGTCTTGATTGATGATCATGTGATGATCATGCGTGTAGCGATACAAATCGAGATCATGAGTACTTGTTAGGGAACAAGGTACTGGACTGACCTGCTATGAGAACACCACATGGATTAAGTCATGGGTGTTACTCTTGATAGATATATCATTTAGTCCTTTGACATGATATTACTATATACTTCAATATTAGGAGCATGATAATTTGACACAATTAAACGTTGTCTTTAACAGGACGATTATAAAGATTATGATCGGTTATCATGTGAGCAATATGTGAAGGTACGTAATCAAGATAAAATTTGTCCATCTTGTAAAGAGAAAGATATCATTGGATCCCTCGATATATTAGATTGTTAAATGGCCAAGTCCAAGTGAATTGATATGATCAATGTCACTTGGATATTTTCAGTGAACCTAAAGATCGAGACTAGTACGATTAAACATTAAGGGTGACTTTCCATGCCTTATGTTTAATCAAAGGATATCACACAATAAAAGTATATGATATATGATATTCATTATGTTGTATCGATTATGATATTAATGCTACTTGGGTAGTCATAATGTCTTGCTAGAGATCATTTATGACTTATGTACCGAAAACGGTTTTTGGTCACTACCAACGTCACATGAACCTATTGGATCGCACACAAAGAATGGCTTTGCACAATTTTAATTGGTCCAGAGTAATAAATTTTATATGATAAATTTCATGACATAAAAGCCCTTATGATTTGTTATATATAACTTATTATTAGGGGTATATGTGTAATTTGCTTAAACTGTTTAATACAATAGTTGTATACAAATAGGATTTTAAGTGAGGGCTTATTTCCACATATAAATAAAGGGTCATACCCTAAAACAAAAGAACAATTTCTTTTTACTATTTCTTAGAATTGTTTGGATTTTGGGAGAGAAAGAAAAAATATTTTCTCTCTCTTGGGGCTAACACTCCAATTTGTGGTCACCGTTCGTGTGTGAATTTCTGCTAGAGGACGCACGCTTGAACATCTTGGAGATCGAACAATTAAAAAAGGAAATCACAAATTAAGGTATGATTTACTTTTATAGATATTGTTTAATAGAACTTATTTGCGATCTTGTTGGGGTTTTTTAAAAAAATTTGAATTTTCCAACAAACCCCAAAAACCCAATAGTTTTTTGATAAATTAATTGCGCTAATGACTCATCAAGTGACAAAGATTGTGATTGTTAAATTATACATAAAAATACAGTCTAAGCAAAGATAATTAAATTTTATGTTGATGTAAGCATGTTTAAATCGTTGTTTGATACAAGGGGTTCCTATATTTTGCAGTATTGTCATCATTTCTTTATAAAGAGATGACCATATCATAAGTTAATGGAAATAAAAGTGATTGTACCCATAAAAGAAGCAAATAGGTTTTCGTAACAACAAAGCCTATATCCAAATTAGTTGGGAATCACACATACCTTGTAGTGAGATTATCTAAAAGTTAGTTTGTTGGTATTGAACCATTAAGATGGTTACAGCCAAGGCCTTGCAATGTTAATGTCATCATAAGGAAAATTAGATATTCTCATCACCCAAAAATTGCAATGCAATTAGTTGAAATATGTAAAAAAAAATCAACTATAACAGCCCCAAACCCCTTAGGCTCGTCATGGGTGCCACGCGGGCCCACAACAGGCCACATAGTCGTCATGTGTCCCACGACCAACAAATTCACCATATATCATTTAAAACCTCATATTATAATCGTTATTGCTATTTAGATTCAATTATTGGACTTCAATCATCAGTTATATCAACAATACTCAACGAAAGACTTTAAGACATGATAATTTAAAGTAAAACATTCATATCAGGTTAATAGAGCATATACCTAATGTGAAAAACTCGTAAACCACACATCATATAGATTTCAATACCAAAAGCCTCAAAATATCAAGTATATATATGTCATGGGTCTCTCACAATATCCTAAAACCCAACATAAATGATAAAAAAAAATGTGTATATATACAAATGTACAAGTCCAGCCTCTAGTCTGAAACTCAAAGGTAATCGGCTAGCTTGTCCTTACCGCGACTATACCAGGATCTGCATTCAAGCTATCATAAAAGGCAAATGACGAGTCCAGAGTGAGTATTCCCAAGGAAATTCAATGAGTAATTACGAAAATAAATGCAGGAATTTAACAAGCTATTAATAAACAAGCAAAAAAATAAACAAGTAACTGTGCTCATTGCATGAGTAAATAATAGAAAAGCTCAAAGTGTGTGTCTAAGCCTAAGTCTGACTAGCACCATACTTCGAACTCCTCGTGAGCACTGCCAACGAGTAGCACTCTAGCATGGTCAGCCTCCAGGTTCTCTCGATGGTCGGCGTAGACCCACGACGCACTGACATGTGCCTCGTCATGACACTCGAGTTGAACTATCCACTAAGACCCCTGGCAACATGTGTTATGGACTAGTGGACATATACACAAGGAATAGCACGACGAGTGAACACCCTGCCAATCGTTTATATAGCCACAATAGGAAAGGAATAATTGAACAATTGACAAGAATTCAAATATAAATAAAGCATGTAATTACGCAATGAATTTCAATTGGGATACTATACACCTCAACCCACACTCCAACTAATACAATACTATACAATCACGCCTCCAAATGTGTTTTCAATCGCCAGTCAATCAATCCTAAATACCTGATTTTCAATAATCCATTTAATTACTCAAACCTCGAAGTTTTCCAAAATTCCCATTTACATATCAATTTGATCATTTTAATCCAAATCGAAATTTTATTTTAAATTTTATATTTATTTTTTTGTCTGGACGTTGTGGGAGACGCCACTGTGAGCAATGGCTCACGGCGTGTCTTATGGCGTCCAAGGCAGTGGGGGCAATGCCCTTGATGTCGTGACACATGTCGTCGCGGGTTGGTACCCGTGGCGTGACCTAAAATGTGATGTTGGGGTGTCCCTCTGGTTTGGATGTCGTAGGTGATGCCGTGGAGATTTACTCTTCACGGAGTCCCTGGCGGCATCCAAGCTAGAAATGCAATGTAACGGCCCGTTATAATTATAACACCGTTATTTAATTATTTTCATATTAGGACGCCAGTTCAAACGACACGTGGACGCCGCGGATAGGCTAGGCATGACCTAAACCTAGGGTATTGACTGTGTACTGTTGTTTTCTTGAATTCTGTTATGTATTAATATTTTTATTATTATTATGATGTATTATCCATCACAGGTGTGTATATATAATTACTTGTCGGGCGAGTTTGAACGTCGGGGTTCCGTTTCGTAGAACACGCCAACGCGAGGGTTCAGAAGCTGTGAGGTCGGGCGTTGGGGTTAGACTAGATTTAATCATAACAACATGACTATGGTTGAGGATTAAATATAATGAGATTTAAATATAACCTTAGGCTAAGCTAAGTAAATCAATTAGGTACACTAAGTGTAAGACCGCCTCGCGAAGCATGCCAGATGCAAGGCGCGGGGAGCCGGGTAGTCGGGAAGTTAGTGTGACCACACTTACCATTTTATGGAATTTATATGATGGCTTGGATAGGTTATATAAATTAAATCAAATGGAATAAATAAAGTCCTATAGTTGAACTGAATAAATCAGCAGACCTAGGATTATCCTCGAGACACCCAACAGATGAGATACAAGGCAACTAGTGTCATGATAAGGTGTCCAGGAGTTAAGTGACACAGGTAGATCAACCTCGAGATACGTGTGAACGCCAGATTAGAACCCAACATATAAATATCAATTGCTCGTGAAGACATGCAAAAGAATGCCATTTCCCAACGATTTGAAGTTCTGATGAGAGAAAATTCGTGTTAAGGAACACAACTGGTGGTTTGGAGGCTGGATTGGGCGATCAAACAACAAAACTTAAGGTAATCTACTCACCAATTCTTGGATTTTTGTGAAAAATTGATGTTGTTGGGTATGTTGAGGTTCAAACAAATTTCTGAGAATTCATCACTGTTTTTGCTAAAATTGTGATTTATGAGGTTAGTTTTGATGAATTATATCAATTCGAATCAGGTTTGTGGCAAAAATGAGTGTTGTGGTGATTTTGAATTTTGACACATGCACGTTTCGATCCGTTGTTTTGAATGAAAAACATGTTAAATCGATGTTTTGGAGAGGGATTTGATGTTTTTAGAGTGTATGTATTGATTATATGGTGTTTGTGAGGTGTTAGGAACCAATTAAGCTCATAATCCATTTCTAGAAATTCTGGGCAGAGTGCAATTAGCGCGCTAGGCACGCTGGGGAAGATGATGATCTTCGTGCATGAACAGTGCACGAAGATCAATTAGCGTGCTAATCACCCCAGCCTAGCGCACTAATATCAGACCCCTGAATTGTTAAAACATGAAAACGAGCCTAATTGATTACAAACCCACTTAATTAATCAATAAACCCGGGGATTAGATCTCAGGAGTCACGGGACCGTTATTGGAGTCGGGGACTAGTCGGGGGTCAGACCTGGGGGGTGTTTTTGGGATTATCGAGTGCGGTTTGAGATACGTAAAACCCAACTGAACACCTCTACTGCATTTACTTATTTTTTATTCAATTGAGCTGTAATTTTTGATAATTTGTGAGTCCATTCTTACTGGGACGATCGAGTTTTCCCGTCTATGTATCCGAGGGTTGTTGTGGTCACTTGTTAAGTGTGTAGCACGTGGTTTCGACCTCGGTAGATTACATCCCGAGTTGAATGCCGGTTCACGTGTTCGATGTAACTCACTAGGGCTAATGCCGTTAAGACTCAGTTGTAGGGTCGATGGCGTGGGTCACGACCAGGGCTCCTGGTCCTAAGTACACACTTTAGTAGCTGTGTTCAGACCCATTTGTATATCTGTGTGTTTATATTCATGCGATGAGCTTTGAGCAGTTGTATGCATTTTTCTTTCTTTCCTCATGTTTATTTAACATTATTTATTGGCTCTGTCATTTACATTCTTAAATTAATATGCACGGTGGTTTTCCTTGGGATTTTACTTACTGGGCTCGGCATCTGCCTTTTGTAATGGCTTAGCGCAAATCCTAGTACTAGCAGAGGTAAGGGGATTCTTGGTGACTACATCTGATTTACCTACGCTAAGGCCTGCTAGTACGTTTGGTTGTAGTTATACTTTTGATATTTTGTATTATCTTTTGAGGATGGGAGACTGTACTTCATGCTTGTACTTGTATATATACTGTTATAGTTGATCGCCTATATGCACTGTACTGCCGGGATTTCCACTATAGGTTGAATAAGTAAACCTTATATGTTCTTTTGGTAATATAAAGACTTCCGCTTTAATTTCATTATAAAGGTTGATTAGTTTAATTGAATCTAAATGTTTAATCTAAAACTATATGCAACCTACTGAATAAATTGATAAGAAACGAAAGGCGTCAAACAAATGATGAGTATGAGTGACGTGGGCAAAGGCTTCAGGTGTTGAGGCAGGGAAGTAACTGACCACGGGGCGGCCTCGGGATTTCGGCACCCCCGACTCGTTGCCGCGGTCCGAACCAGTCCCAACTTCTCTTGTATCCTCAAATCAACCATGATAACCAATAAAACATCGACGAAATGCGTTCGAAATGAAAACCTCGATAATTTCATAAAAAAACGACGATAATGCATCCAAAAATCACAACAACAACATTTCTACCCAATTCAACATCATTGCTCCAAAACCAACCTCAACAATCATAGAAACACTTTAAAAACTTGTGTGCTCAATGCACATCCCCGAAACCCTCATCAAAACTTGGAAAATACACCTAAAATATAGATAATGAAAGGGAGAGCGGGAATCACACCTCGTCTCATCGATTACTCGTTTGGTGCTCCAAATGAACTCTTGAAATTCACAAAACCCTCCACCATACTTGGATTTTCAGATTTTGAGATGGATCGAGAGAGAAAAGGTGGTGAAATGAGGTCAAACACTCCTATTTATAGTCTCAACTTGATCAATTGTGTTGGAACATTCCTAGATCCATCTGTGGACAAGATTGTGTCAAGAATTCCATCCTTTAATGAATTAGGTGGGTGACTTGCCCTTGTTCTCAACCATTCTCAACACAAACTTCTTGAATTTTGGGCGTTTCAATACCCGACTCCGCGCAGAAACTCATACCTTATGTGTACACTCGCATCATGACTGACTATATGACGTTTAATATTAATTATTTAATGCATTTAATTTATTTATCATGTGTGTATTATTACCCTACCTAGGGTGCTAACATTCGCCTACCTGGTAGTCGCGCCTACACGCTAATCGAGACGAATAACCAACACACTATCTCGCACAATAATAACAATGTAAATACACATATTGTGATGTAATCTAACATAATTTTTTATAAACATCGCAAATAAAGCAAAACAACACACAAATCGGTCTATTTTCCTACTCCATGCATGCCCTGGCCTAATTGCGTGGTCCACGGGGTGTTGAGCTGGCATTCACATCTGCAAACATGTCATAATAATGGCTTAAGTAAAATTGGTTCGTTACATCAACTATGAAATTTATGTTAATTTGTTTATTGGCAGGAAATACACACTCATTACTAAGGTTCCAAATCCTAGTCAAGTTAATAACGTTTCCTTTTCCTAGGACCCTGACAAACCAAACAAAAACATTTTTTTTTACTTAAATGCTTTTTGAGAAAAGGAGACAAATGCTTTTAGACATGATTCATGGCATATATTGTTTTCCTTTCAACTAAATCGAGAGCTTTAACACAGAACTTTTAGAGAAGTACATATTTCATTTCAAATACAAAAAATCTGTTTGGACTCTTAGTGTACAAACTCACAAGGAGTTTTTAAATTTTTACAAATATCAAAGGAGAGTTATAAGTTGTTATTTCAAAGTTATTTATTAGATTAGCCACACCAATGTACGGCCCTCGACCGAGCGGATCGAAAGGCGGCCCTAAATCAAGTTATAGAAGTTGATCCAACCTAACTCTACCGCAGATTATGAAGACCGAGAGCGTGAAAATGTGAGCGAGAGAGAAGAGAGGTTGTCAAGAGACAAATATGAGGACGGAGAAAGCAAGAAAGAGATAACGCTAAGGAAGACATAGATGTAACGGCCCAAATTAATTTAATCAGGATTAGTGTTAATCGCGAGGATTAACGGGTAATTCGGGCGTTACGTGGACAACTGGGTGGACTCAGATAGGAGTACTCAGGTTATACGGTGTTATTTGTGTATGTTGTATGTTTATTATTGTGATGTGGGAATTTAATATTTATATAAACATCACATGTGTGTAAATTATTGTCGGGCGAGTTTGAGCGCGGGGTTCGTGTCGTAGGACCCGCCAACGCGAGGGTTTTGGTGGCAAAGATGAGGCGGGCGTTGGGTTAAATGAGAAATCATAATTTTATGGCTATGGTTGAGGTTTAAAAAATTAATGAGATTTACATATAGGCTAAGTTAGTAAATCAATTAGGTACACTAAGTGTGGGACCGCATCGGGAAGCGTGCCGGACACGGGGCACGGGGTTCCGAGTGGTCGGAAAATTAGTGTGACCATATTTACAAATTTATGGAATTTATTGATGACTAGAATAGGTGTTAGGAATTAAATCAAATTGGAGTAAATAAAAATCCTATAGTTTGAACTGAATAATCAGTACACTTAGGATAAGCCTCGAGATGCACCACAAGGTAATTCAAGGCAAATGTTGTCATGATAGAGTCTCAAGAACTTTGGTGACACGGGGTGATCAGAAACCGTCCGATTATCCTCGAGATGCGCAGACACGCTAGATTAAAACCCCACTATATATATACACTTATCGATCGACATGCAAAAAGACCCAAACAAATTTCTCAAGAATTTGTGAGGAGATCAAGGAGAGATCTGAGGTTGGAGAGGTCGATTTAAGGCTTGGGGGAGATGATTTCGGGCGTCTAACACTCAAGCTAAGGTAATAAATTTGCAATTTTGTTGATTTTTCATTAAAATGAGTATTGATGTGAAATTGCGATTTCGAGAGAATTCATCATTGTTTTTGTTTAAATTTGGTGTTTTTGAGGTTGGTTTGATAAACCATTTAAGTTGGAATCGAATTTGTGGAAAATGGAGGTGTATTGTGGATTTCGAATTTTTGAAAAAAATTTTATGTGATCCGAGAATTGGGTTTGTTCTTGGGGTTTTGTGTGAAATTTGGAGGATTTGGAGGTCTTCGATGGATGGAGAATCGATAGGAGTAGAGAAGAGAAGAAGATTGAAGAGAGAAAAAAAAATGAAAAAAAAAGGAGAGAAGAAACCGAGGCGGCGGTGCGCCTCGTAGGAGAAGAAGAAGGGAGGGGGCACGCACGCGTGCGTGCGTGCGTGCACCCCAGGCCGAGGCCGGGCCAGCCACGGCCCATCCCGGGTGGGCGGCCAAACCGCCCCGCCCAACCCGGGTGGGCTGGGCCGGCCCGACCCGACCCGGCCCCGAGGCCGAACCGGGCCGACCCGTTGGGTCGGGTCCGACCCGGTTCGGGGACCCACATATATATTATTTAAATAATATATTTAAATAATATTTTTATTTATTTATTAAAAAACAAAAAAAAAAAAAAAAAAAAAAAAAAAAAAAAAACAGTTTTAATTGTTGGAAAAAAATAGGAAAAATATGGGAAAAAATATCGAAAAATTGGAAAAAATTCTAGAAAAATACAGAAAATTAGAAAAAGGTAGAAAAGTGGTTTCGAGACTTTTCGGGTATTTTGGGAACCCCGACATAGTCACGGGAGAGGTACCACAACCGAAAATTTAAAAATATAATATAATATCATAAAATGATATAATATGTTTCCAAAAAGTATAAAACACTATAAATGGAATTCAGGGACCGGGAAACCATAGCTCGGACAATGGGGAGCTAGGTGGGCGTACTGATGGGTCCGGGAAGTCGGAGTGCGATTTGAGGTGTGTAGTATCCCAATTGAACTTCACTTTAAATATTTACAGTTTGATTTATTTGAATTCAGTTCCATTTATTCTCTACTCCATTTCATTATTGCTTTACGGTGGCTGAGTACTCTCACCTGGTGACTTTACAGTAGTGCAATGTATTTCTACCTGGTGTCTTTACGGTGTTGAGATCACTCCCCACCTGGTGCTTATTCGTTACGGCCATAGAGTCCACTTAGTCATAGCACTTGTCTATGCATATGCCGGTGAATGGGCTGCCCGGCTATGGTAGGCTTGTGTGGGTGCGTCGCGGGTCTACGCCGACCACCTAGAGGTTCCAAGGCCAACCCGGTAGAGGTGTTTTCACGGGCCGTGCACAGGGGGAAAGCCCGAAGTATGACTTAGTCTGATTTTATTGTGCACGTACTTTGCTTTGCTACTATTTTTATGCATGCGATGATCCTTTCACAGTTGCCTATAATTCTTTTGTTCCGCATGTTTAATTATAGTATTTTAAATTCCAGTACTTTTACTTCCGTAATTACTTGGTGAATTTCCTTGGGATTACTCACTCTGGACTCGTCATCCGTCTTTTGTGATGGCTTGAGTGCAGATCCTAGTACTAGCAGGGGTAAGGGGATCATCGGCGATTACATCGACTTGCCTACGCCGAGGCTGCTTGGTATGTGTGTGTAGATATTATCATGTTTTGATATTTCGTATTATGATTTGGGGTTGGGAAATTGGATACACACTTGTACTGGTATACATACTTTTATAGTTGATCGCCTGTATGCACAGTACAGCCGGGTTTTCCACTATAGGTTTGATCAGTAAACTTATATTTACATATATATGCATTTTGTTAAACTTTAAGTTCTTCCGCTGTTAATTTCTTTAAAATGATAAATTAAGTGACTTTAATGAATTACATGATAACTACCTAAAGTCGAAGCGAGATATGACGTGGCAGTGGTTTCCAGTGCACGAGCAGGGGAAATGGGAAGCCACGGGGCGGCCTCGAGATTTGGGGTCGTCGCAGTTGGTATCAGAGCAAGGTCGAGAGGGCTTTGAATTAAATAAGCTAGGAAAGATCATAAACCTTAAC
The DNA here is from genome assembly GCA_039657345.1 of Stephania japonica. Classification (NCBI taxonomy): domain Eukaryota; kingdom Viridiplantae; phylum Streptophyta; class Magnoliopsida; order Ranunculales; family Menispermaceae; genus Stephania; species Stephania japonica. The sequence goes on from CM077556.1 coordinate 16,317,800, forward strand.
AAACTAGATGTGGAAACCCGATGAGTCTGCCTAGAACTTTAGTTGGGAAGCAAGGAAGCGGGTAGAGCTAGGATTGTTATGTGATATATGTATTGCTGTATATATATATACGATACGAATACGTATGTACGAGGCTTATCCGAACACGCATCACGATGCAGGACACGATGGATGGACATCTTAGTGATACCGCGAGGGCTTCCGGATCGTCAGTTCCCATAAAGGACCGAGTTACGGCACATGAGACTCAGATAGCCGAGATCCTACGACTGTTGAGAGAGCAGGCCGCTATGATGGCTGGATTGGCTATGTCCGGGGAGGCGTAGCAACTACGGGACCCACGAGACCGCGATTACTCTTACTCAGGCGGTGGTACCCGAGGTTCAGGCAGTTGATACTACACCGGTAGTAGCGGCAATGGAGACACCGATTCCTACACCTACCACAGCAGTAGAGGTTACCCCGACGGTGGTGACGGCCTATGTGATGGACCCGCATGCTAGGAGGTTACAGGATTTCCTCAAGTTTCAACCGCTTATTTTTATGGAGGAGGAGACCCTGAGGCTGCAAGAGATTGGATTGTATCACACCAGCGCCTGCACAAGGAGTTGAACACGGAAGAGAGGTTCAGAGCGAGAATGTTTGGGACTTGTTTTAGATCATATTCTGTAGTATGGTGGACTAACTATCAGGAGACACATGCTGATCCCACGACTTGGGCAGAGTTCCGAGAGATATTTTATGACCAGTTCATACCTATAGAGGTGCGATTGAGATTGAGGGAGGAGTTCCTATCCCTGAGGCAGGGAAACCGGAGCATGATGCAGTATATGGATAGGTACCGATACTTGCTGCAGTTCTCGATGGATATCGCTGGCACAGAGCGATTACAGATCTACTACTTCATTCGGGGAGTGAGGGAGGACATTGCCAGCGCGATCGTATCGTCCGGGGCTCCGACAGTTCAGGCGATGTTTGAGCGAGCACTGACCTACGAGACGTTCTTGAAGCAGAAGAACGGTCTTCCTATGACACATCGGCGAGAGAGATGCGAGTGGCGAGTTCGGAAGTAGTAACGAGACGAGGGGATACACTGAAGTTAGAGACGATAGAGACCAGTCTGACAGAAAGAGACAGGATCAGGGTCGACAAGATAGGCGTCTCGAGCAGCAGAGAGGAGATGAGGGGCATGTGGGGTATGCTACTGCACCTGCACCTGTCGAGCAGCAGCGACATCAACCTCAGCATCAGCACCAGGATAGGGATCAGGGTAGTCAGGACAAGGAACAGAGAGACCAGGGTCAGGGTCAGAGATCCGGTGATAGGCATACTAGGATGCGAGAGACGCGCAAATGTTATAAATGCGAACGAGAGAGGACATCGAAGGGTCGTTTGCCAAGCTGCCGGCAGCCGCAATCGCAGAGTATCGTAGGAGCGACGACGACAAGCTGCGAGAGAAGTTGCGACATGGAGATGTTCGGGATGGACAATACGAGCCGGTAGGAGTGAGAGCATGCGGCGACCGGCTACCACGATGAGGACACCATATGCGCTGGTTTTGCTACATCGGGTATCGGTGGTTCACGGGAGAGACCGCGACATGTTCGAGATGTGCTCACTTTGTGGAGTTGAGGGGCATATACATTGGGAATGCGCGTTGATCTGGATGGCACCAGTATTAGTAGAGCCGTTGAGTGTTCGGGCTCCGGGTTCAGAACGTATCTGAACAATACGTTAGGTACTTACGAAGAAGAGTCAATTATATTTTTGTGTAAATTATAAAAAATAAAAAAAAAAAAAAAAAAAACCAACTCGCTAGTGGTGATATGTATAAAAACTATCAGGTTTTTTTCGTTATGATATAAATGAAACCTGAGGATTTTTGTTAAAATATATGTATGGTATAAGTATATTATTGAGAATGGATGGTTGTTAAAACACAGTAACATGAGTGATAGTACCTTTTGGGTAATCGAAAAAATTCAAGGCAAAAAAAAAAAAAAAATTAGACGGTATTGACGACATCGAGGTAACACAGACTGTAGGTGAAATTCAGAATAGTGAAATTTTGATGGGGCAGGTGAAGTTCCGGAACATGTTATCAATGGTCAGGACATATCTTTTGAAGGGAGACAAGATTAGAACGGCGATTGACTGGAAGAGACCGAGAGACGATTCTGAGATACAGAGTTTCTTGGGTCTAACAGGTTATTACCGACGGTTGTACAGGATTTCTCCACGATTGCAGTGCCGATGACGAGACTGAAAAAGAAGAGTGTTCCATTTGAGTGGTCTGAGGAATGTGAGCAGGCATTTCTGGAGTTGAAGAAATGGTTGACGACTGCACCAGTGTTGGCATTACCTGAGACAGGGAAGGAGCTATCAGTTTACACCGATGCTTCGGGGACTGGACTGGGATGTGTTCTAATGCAGGAAGGACGACTAGTGGCGTACTTATCCGGGAGGTTGAGACCACATGAGTGTAAGTATCCCGTACAAGAATTGGAGTTAGCAGCCGTTGTATTTGTGCTCAAGGCTTGGAGGCATTATCTGTATGGTGAGAAGTTTGTGCTTTACGCCGATCATCAAAGTCTACATTACATTTTCACACAGAAAGATCTTAATATGCGTCAGAGGAGATAGTTGAGTTGTTGAAGGATTATGATTTTACGATTGAGTATCATTCCGGAAAGGCTAATGTAGTGGTTGATGCATTGAGCAGATGCGGGGTTGACAGTCAGACCGAGACTCGACACATGGGACTGTTGGAGATAGCGTCAATTAGGAGCATGTCAGACCTTTCGGTTATGCCGGATCTACAGATTTGTGGTCAGATGAGGGTACCGACAGTGTCACTGGAACGGGTATTGGAGTGTCAGAGAGCTGATGGGCTTTATGGGCGGTTCAGTGGATTGGCACGGGATCCCGAGTGCACTGAATGGGCGGAGACATCTGATGGATAATTACGGCATCGAGGTCGACTATGGGTACCAGCTGTGTCAGAGATACGAGACAGTGTATTAGAGGATGCTCGCCGGTCGCGATACACAGTTCATCCGGGCAGAACCAAGATGTACCATGAATTGCGGAGATTGTTTTGGTGGCCAGGGATGAAGACTGATATTGGTGAATATGTTCGAGGGTGTCACATATGTCAGCAGGTGAAGGCGGAGCATAGGCGACCTGAAGGATTGTTGCAGCCGTTACCCATTCCTCAGTGGAGGTGGGAACACCTCGCTATGGATTTAGTCAGTGGTGGAACCGACGGTGAAGTGTGCGGTTTGGGATGTTACTCGAGATTGTTCAATTTCGAGGACGAAATTCTCCTAGTTGGGAAGAATTGTAACGGCCCAAATTAATTTAATCAGGATTAGTGTTAATCGCGAGGATTAACGGGTAATTCGGGCGTTACGTGGACAATTGGGTGGACTCAGATAGGAGTACTCAGGTTATACGGTGTTATTTGTGTATGTTGTATGTTTATTATTGTGATGTGGGAATTTAATATTTATATAAACATCACATGTGTGTAAATTATTGTCGGGGCGAGTTTGAGCGCCGGGGTTCGTGTCGTAGGACCCGCCAAACGCGAGGTTAGGTAGCAGTGAGGCCGGGCGTTGGGTTAAATGAGAAATCATAATTTTATGGCTATGGTTGAGGTTTAAAAAATTAATGAGATTTACATATAGGCTAAGTTAGTAAATCAATTAGGTACACTAAGTGTGGGACCGCATCGGGAAGCGTGCTTGGACACGGGGCACGGGGTTAGAGTGGTCGGGAAATTAGTGTGACCATATTTACAAATTTATGGAATTTATTGATGACTAGAATAGGTGTTAGGAATTAAATCAAATTGGAGTAAATAAAAATCCTATAGTTTGAACTGAATAATCAGTACACTTAGGATAAGCCTCGAGATGCACCACAAGGTAATTCAAGGCAAATGTTGTCATGATAGAGTCTCAAGAACTTTGGTGACGCAGGGTGATCAGAAACCGTCCGATTATCCTCGAGATGCGCAGACACGCTAGATTAAAACCCCACTATATATATACACTTATCGATCGACATGCAAAAAGACCCAAACAAATTTCTCAAGAATTTGTGAGGAGATCAAGGAGAGATCTGAGGTTGGAGAGGTCGATTTAAGGCTTGGGGGAGATGATTTCGGGCGTCTAACACTCAAGCTAAGGTAATAAATTTGTAATTTTGTTGATTTTTCATTAAAATGAGTATTGATGTGAAATTGCGATTTCGAGAGAATTCATCACTGTTTTTGTTTAAATTTGGTGTTTTTGAGGTTGGTTTGATAAACCATTTAAGTTGGAATCGAATTTGTGGAAAATGGAGGTGTATTGTGGATTTCGAATTTTTGAAAAAAAATTTATGTGATCCGAGAATTGGGTTTGTTCTTGGGGTTTTATGTGAAATTTGGAGGATTTGGAGGTCTTCGATGGATGGAGAATCGATAGGAGTAGAGAAGAGAAGAAGATTGAAGAGAGAAAAAAAAAAAAAAAAAGAGAGAAGAAACCAGAGGCGCGGTGCGCCTCGGTGGGAAGAAGAAGAAGGGAGGGGGCACGCACGCGTGCGTGCGTGCGTGCACCCTGGGCCGGCTAGGCCGCCCAGGCCCATCCGGGTGGGCCGGCCAAACCGCCCCCAGCCCAACCGGGTGGGCCGGACCAGGCCCGACCGGACCCGCCCAGAGGGAAACCGGCCGACCCGGTTGGGTCGGGTTCGACCCGGTTCGGGGGACCCACATATATATTATTTAAATAATATATTTAAATAATATTTTTATTTATTTATTAAAAAAAACAAAAAAAAACAAAAACAAAAACAAAAACAGTTTTAATTGTTGGAAAAAAATAGGAAAAATATGGGAAAAAATATCAGAAAAATTGGGAAAAAATTCTAGAAAAATACAGAAAATTAGAAAAAGGTAGAAAAGTGGTTTCGAGACTTTTCGGGTATTGTGGGAACCCCGACATAACGGGAGAGGTACCACAACTGAAAAATTAAAAATATAATATAATATCATAAAATGATATAATATGTTTCCAAAAAGTATAAAACACTATAAATGGACTTCAGGGACCGGGAAACCATAGCTCGGACAATGGGGAGCTAGGTGGGCGTGCGATGGGTCCGGGAAGTCGAGTGCGATTTGAGGTGTGTAGTATCCCAATTGAACTTCACTTTAAGTATTTACGATTTGATTTATTTGAATTCGGTTCCATTTATTCTCTACTCCATTTCATTATTGCTTTACGGTGGTGAGTACTCTCACTGGTGACTTTACGGTAGTGCAATGTATTCCTACACAGGTGTCTTTACGGTGTTGAGATCACTCCCCACCTGGTGCTTATTCGTTACGGCCATAGAGTCCACCGAGTCATAGCACTTGTCTATACATATGCTTGGTGAATAGGCTGCCCGGCTATGGTAGGCTTGTGTGGGTGCGTCGTGGGTCTACGCCAACCACCTAGAGGGTCCAGGGCCAACCCGGTAGAGGTGTTTTCACGGGTCGTGCCTGGGGGAAAGCCCGAAGTATGACTTAGTCTGATTTTTATTGTGCACGTACTTTGCTTTGCTACTATTTTTATGCATGCGATGATCCTTTCACAGTTGCCTGTAATTCTTTTGTTCCGCATGTTTAATTATAGTATTTTAAATTCCAGTACTTTTACTTCCGTAATTACTTGGTGAATTTCCTTGGGATTACTCACTCTGGACTCGTCATCTGTCTTTTGTGATGGCTTGAGTGCGATCCTAGTACTAGCAGGGGTAAGGGGATCATCGGCGATTACATCTGACTTGCCTACGCCGAGGCCTGCTGGTATGTGTGTGTAGATATTATCATGTTTTGATATTTCGTATTATGATTTGGGGTTGGGAAATTGGATACACACTTGTACTGGTATACATACTTTTATAGTTGATCGCCTGTATGCACAGTACAGACGGGTTTTCCACTATAGGTTTGATCAGTAAACTTATATTTACATATATATGCATTTTGTTAAACTTTAAGTTCTTCCGCTGTTAATTTCTTTAAAATGATAAATTAAGTGACTTTAATGAATTACATGATAACTACCTAAGTACGAAGGCAGACGAGTGACGTGGCAGTGGTTTCCAGTGCACGAGCAGGGGAAATGGGAAGCCACAGGGCGACCTCGAAATTTGGGGTCGTCGCAATAGACATGCCGAAATCGAAGGTGGGAAAGAGGGGAACTATGACGACCCTAGTTCCACAACCCTAAAATTGGATTCCGCCCGGCCTAGACTTACATAGACACCGAGTCAACCCTCGCCAAGTCAACACAAATCTAGTCAACCTTACCTTACCATTTATCCTTATTAAGTAATTCAAGTGAAAGTTATTAATATTAGTGAGTTATTCAAGGTATAGCGAAGCATTTAAAATCTCAAACTAATTAAAGCAACCTCAAAGACACGAGTCAAGACAACCTAAAGTGTGGAAACCTTGCATATGTATACCATTAACCATATTATCAAGTCACAGGAGATTACTATCAGTATACATGACCAAGATCTCTTATAACCCAAATCCCAATGTGAACAAAACAAATATATACAATAATACAAAAGAAAACCAAAACCTACGTCGATGACAAAGGGAGAAAAGTAAATCATCAAGCTGAGGAGCCTTTCCCTTGCTTGATTGCGGATCAGCACTCGGTCGAACACAAGAATGAAAAGCCCAGGTAAGTAACGTCAAATAGGATGCTTATAGAAGCCTTCAATCCCCTCAAACCCTCACTCTATCTCCCCCAATTTTTGGATTTAATGTTATGTTAGTGGGAAAATTGGTCAAATGACCAATTTTCAAGCTTTTTATACCCATTGACTTCATCAAACTCAATCACCCATCTCAAGGTCCATCTTGTGACCTCAATTCACACCATCCACCAACCGTTATGACTTGATTTAGTGACTTAATCCCTTGGTCTTATCCTAATCAAAAAAAAATAATTGTATTCTTGAGTGTTTCGGTACCCGGCCTGCACCATGACTCGAAACGACACGTACCAATGAAAATACTAATGATTAAAACACATTCCCATATTGATTAACTATCATATTTTATTTCTTTTTTGAAGTGTTTTATTAAAATTATCCACCCGGGACTTTGTATACCCATATTTCATTCGTATGGTACTCGTTCATGCATGTTTCCCTAGGCCGAACTAATCTAAACTCAAACGCATAGTCGTATACGTCCTCATACGTTTGGGCAATTGGATTCACATTCAAGTAATAAATACATACTACAAACACCAAACAAAAATAACATACTTCGATATCGACGACCGAGTACTGGACATGAATATTACGACAACTGGGTCCCATGATACGACCCTTAAATGACATGTCGTGTAACAACCCTCAAATTTAAATCGACTTGTGCTACACCTTTTAGGACTATGACCCGGCTACGTGATATTAGACAGTATTTCGAACTTCAGGAGTCGACACCGAGGTGATTTTATGTTTCCGTTATGTGTGTATTAGTATTATAGTCCATTACGGGTCTCGAGCCGTTCGGGCGATTGTTAGTCAGATTGAAGTTTCACCTAGGTAGATGGGGAGTAAAACACAGTAAAAATACAATTAAATGAATTTTCAAATAATTTAAATAAATAATTGACAAGACAAGGCGACACTACGCGCGCGACGGGAGTCAAGGCAAGGCAGAACAGACCGAGGATCGTCGTTTGAACCCGGGAAGTTGGTTAACTAAATAACACTCGGGCTAGGTTGTAGGAACAAATGTGGGCTTGTTAAAGTGACACAGCCCAAAACGAGGGAGCCATCGAATCGGCCTCGAGATGTGTATGTGCGTAGTGATCACAAAATTCTATAAATAGGACCCCACACCTACTTTACTATTCACTCTCTTTTTCACTTACTCACCAATCGAATCTCTCTTTCCCTCTTCCCTTTCCCTTGGCTAGTCACCACAGGCCCTTAGCGACTCCAGGGTGGTCGAAACTCGCCGGAGACACCTCTGAACACCGGCCGTCGGAGGTTCTCTCTCTCTCTCTTTCTCTCTCTCTCACACTATTTTTTGCACTGGTTTTGCACTGCCTCGCGTCTGTCCGAACTGTGGTGGTGGGTGGCCATGATTGGGACTGGTCAGGGTTGGCATCACGGTGTTTCACAGGAGTCCTGACGTACCGAAACACCCCCCATCACAGTGGATATGAAAGTTCTCGTCACATGTTGAGGATTCTTCGAATTTGCCCTATTTTGTAGAAATATGCCACTGTTTTGGTTTTCGATGTTGTGGATTATTCAATTCTGCTGGCTGGACCACTACACGTGAGGGTTGTCGGGGACCTAGCCAAGTCCTTGATGTTGCCTCACAGCCTTTGGTGTGTTCGAATTAGTAGTGGTTGAGCCGTTTGTTCTTGATTTCATGTAGTGTATTGAGTTCATGAGGCACCTTTGGTCTTGTCGAAAACCGCCATGCTTGGTTGCGCTGCCATCGGACGTCGTGACCGAGGGAGTGTCGGAGATCACACTAAGCTCTTGTTTGTGTCCCATAGCCCTTTAGAGTGTCCATATCAATGGTGACGAGTCGTTTTATCGATAATTTCATATGGTTGTTTTATCGGATTTCAATTGTTGTGTTGAGTGGTTGTTGGCGAGTGATGGAGAGTACCCCTAGTTTTCCCATGTCGTGGTGGTACCCTCTCGATGTTGGAAAGCACCAGAAAGGTTTTGTATTCACTGGTATATGGTTGGGTTGGGTTTGTATTGAGTAGTGATAGTGGTTTTGTGTTTAGGTTGTATATGTTTTCATGGTTGGTTACTCACGGCATGGTGAGACGTTGTGTGTGCGTATTCTCTTTGAATCCATGAGGATATGATATACATAGCGTGACATGTGTTTTAGGTCCATGATGGTTGTTCGAGTTTACATGTTTTGGGTCCATGTTGTGTACGTGTTAATGAATGGTTGTGTACGCATTAATGAATGGTTGTGTACGCGTTAATGAATGGTTATGACGTCATGGTCACGCCGCCGATCCTCGAGGCTGTGGCGTGACCCATATACGACAGAGCCGAGCCTATGATTTGTGAATAGGCTTACATATGGTGTAGTTTACAAAACCAAGCGAGTCGTTGTGTTTTGTTTGATTTTCCGGTCGATTTACCGAAGTGTTCGAGTCTTAAAACATTGGGAAAACGCTAGGATCAACCTAAGGTTAGATAATGACTCGACCTGATAACTAGAGTTTTCAAACTTGTCAGGTAGCGGGAAACTCGGGGATACGCGCTAGGAATGCTAGAGTGATTATTTGCGAGTTGCGTTGTCAAGTAAGTACATTTGCCCTAAAAGCTTATGTACATTAGTAAGTCAGTTAAGAAAATACCATGTGATTCATTATCATTCATTGTTGTTTGTTGATATTCATTGTTGGCATTCAAATTCTATATTTCTTGGTTTGTGTGTTCTTGGCGTAAGTGAGTCGTGATATGTATCATGTGGCCCGCACTGGTAAGGGAAACATGAGCATTTCCTTTAGAATTGTTGCTACTCTTAGTGTTGTGTGAACCTAGGTACTGATTGTAAAGGTGTCATGTAGCCCACACCAGTTGGGGAAACGCAAGCTACTCTCTGCAGGAGTGTTTGATCACCCCTGGTGTTATGTGAACCTAGGCACTGGATTGTTGTGGTTATTGTTGTGGATTTTGACCACTTATGGCCCTCTTTTGATTCTTAAAACACGCATGTTATCGTTGCTATCTTTCCAGTCTGTTATCATGCACCTTATCTATTTAAATCCCTGTCTTTTCATTACCGCATGATATTTAGACTGTTTTACTTGATATTCATTAATTATTGTTATATTCTTCTAGCATTACTTTCGATTTTCTCTCAATTGCTCACCGTCTAGTTTATGACGGTGGTGCAGATTTACCAAAGCGTTCGAGGGGTAAGGAACCCTGCTTATGAGACTTTTTTTGAGGATTTGTGGCTAGATTCGAGCACCTTATCCTAGGTTATGTTTGATTTCTGCTTGTATGTTGATTTCTTTATATATATACATCATGTTTGGTTTGAACTTTGGTTTAGTTGATACCATGTACTCATTATATGTTCATTTGGTTTGTATATGAATATTCGGGGTTTCCACATATATAGATTTCCTAATTTTCGTTTGACTGAGTTATTTCTCAATACTTGTTTAGTTTAAATTTTCTTCCGTTGGTATAATTTGCAATAACTCTTTCATAAATTGTTAAATTAATTGATTGGAGGCTACTAGGCTCGTCAGGCTCACCGAGTACTGACTCGGGGACCTGCACGGGTCTAGGCCGGGTGTACCTAAATGCATTAGGAATTTGAGGTCGTCACATGTGGCACGAGTTTGATTTTAGGGTCATTACAAGTGGTGCCCCTATCTCTCGTCGGCGGCGACGATACTTTTGTCGCCCTCTCTCTAATGTTGTCACTATCCTTTTCATCGGTGCCGACACGGTGCTGCCTCCCCCCTTTTTAGGGTTCCCAAAACCTCGAGTCCATCGGTTCAATCCATAACTGTCAAAACAAAGCAATTGATGAATAGGGAGGAGGAGAGAGAGAGATGTGTGTGACTACTTTCAAAGGAGTTTCCTTGCACAAGAACACGTCTCCCACCATGAATGACCCAATCAAACTCTTCTTGAGCTCTCCTACAACCCCTCACTTGATTTTTTTATTTTGGAAACAAAATTGGTGCCGATACGGCACTCCGCCCCCCCCTTTTTAGAGTTCCCAAAACCTCGAGTCCATCGGTTCAATCGATATCTCTCAAAATATAAATGTGTGTGACTACTTTCAAAGGAGTTTCCTTGCCCAAGAACACCTCTTCCACCATGAATGACCCAATCAAACTCTCCTTGAGCTCTCCTACAACCTCTCACTTGAATTTTTATTTTGGAGACAAAATTGGTGGCTATGGCTCATAACAAGGTATTTATACTTGAACAACTTAGTGTAGAGTTTTCTGCAATTTACCATTTTGGTTATTCAAGCCTTTTAGGGTTTTAAGCCCATAGTTCTTTTATTTGGACTCTCTAATTATTTTAAACATCCCAACTCCAAATCATTTAAGGTGTAAGTGATCTCACCAAAATTAATTTTTATTAACATATAATACACCCAATCATTCATATCACAAAATAACATAACATGTGAAATTATTTGGACTCGAGTCGTTATAATATCCCCAATTTTAAGAATATTTGTCCTTGAAAGTAAAAGCAATGTACACGAGTAGTTCGGTGTGTCTGTCTATAATGATTTCTTTTACGACCCATTGTTTAACTGATGAAATCTCACCTGCGTATTAAGCAAGTATTGCACATATAATAAAAGTCTTACTCTTAACTCTAACGTCTCATTATTTTCATTTCTATCTCGCAAACTGGGACTCACAAGGCTTATTTCGTATAGGTCATCAATAGTCTTTATTCTTAATTACCTATCATATTCTTATGTCATCACGCATTTTTTGGGGTTTTCCTTTGGAATTTCCACTAGAAGTCACAATGTGCACCCGAGTCGTCCAAACAACATGTAAAAAGAACAATAATAATATGTGATGTGGTGCCTATCTGTGTCGAAAAGAAAAATATCTATTGACGTGCATCTAAAAGACACTCAATAAGGCCATCTCCAATCACAACACTAAAATGGTGCAACTTTTGCACCATTTTAGTGTAACTTTTACACTAAATTTTAAAACCATCTCCAACTCACAACACTATCTTTTACACTATCTTACTTTATTATTATTTTATTTATTATTTTATTCTTTTCTTAAAATTGAATCGTTTATATGTAAAGATGAAAACAAAAAAAATAATAGAAAATGGCGCCGTGAACAGTGCCGCACCAAGCTGTGTGCCATCCACATGAGATGGCGCACAGCAAAATGGCTAAGGTGGCATCCCAAACAGCGCCATTTGGTTGGAGATGCCTGTGTGAGAAAATGGCATTGTGATATTAATCAAGGAAAAAAAAAATTGCGTGTGAAACTGAAGGTAGATTAGCAGGGCACGCATGAGGATCAATGCAGTAAATGGCTGACAGGAGCCCATCATGGCCCGGCTCGACCTTAAGTAACAATAAAAATAAGAGTAAATAAACTCCACTTGTACTGGACTTCCGTTTATTCCTTTCATTGAAATCTAGATTAAATACTCTTTTACCAAATTTGGCTAATTATTCAATATCATTTACTACTAAATACCAGTCTCTCATTTATGTACCAATTTATTATGCATAATTCTTCAAGATACAAGTAATGATCCTTGCAAAAGTCAAACAACCATTAACCTTTTTTTATTTTTTTCTATTTAAAAATATTAAATTTATTGTTGTAGAGGCAAAATTGCAACTGCAACAATTACTTTCATTTGAGAAATGATGATGTGTACCTCATTCATTTAACGACCATAAATGTTATAGTCGCGTGAAAATACAATATCATCAGTCATTTTGTAATTTGTACCTCTCCATTTTCTTTTTTCACAAGAAAACAGTTTTATTACAACAACTTCTAAGTAACGTGTTTAATTATGTGGCTATTTACACAATCAATTAATCTATATGGACTCAAGAGTCTAAACTCATAGAAATGTGTGAATAATTTTTACAAAAGTTAATAAGAAAATATCAATTTCTCTTGGGTGTTTCAACAATAACACCAACTTTTTGAAGGATGAATTTGTGTCTGGATTCTTGTGTCCAAATAGCAGTACCCTTACACAATTCAAGCAAAAGGAATTGAGGCAAAAGTCAAATACCCAATTAAAATATTCTTTTTTATAATTTTTCTTAATAAGAGAAAGTTAAAGGGACTAAGTGTTACTTAATTTGGAAGAATGAAATTGCCCCTAAGGAGTGCGGTGTAGTGGTGAAGAAAATAGCACTTAAACTCTGACTGAGGCAAAGGTCTCGGATCCAATTCTTGGCAACAACATTATATTTTTTTGGTTTTTCCTAAGTTATGGAGTTAGGGGCACCCAACTAACTCCTATGAGATTAGTCGAATCAAAGTAGAGGCTGAAAAAGGTTCGGATACCCATGATTATAAAAAAAAAAAGTAGAATGGTAGTTAGTCATCTTAATATTGAGTTTTATTTTATTTTTTTTGACTTGTAGTCGAATTCATGACCTTCCAAAATCTTACCTTTTGACAAGTAATTATTTATCCATCCCACCTCTCACATAGATGCTTTGGCGTCTCACCATTAATTTAGATTAGATACTTTCTTTTTGAAGAAAAACAAAAATTTTATTGATCATTAATGGTTCGATACATGACCAAACATAAAATAAAAAAATACATTGATTTCTTAATCTTATTTGTTCAAAAGAACTGTCATTATTTTGGCTATAAATGCGATTGTGAAATTGAAACAGTTTGACAATCATAGATTGCTCTGTACAACATTGAAACACATTGCAATACACAAACACCCGCTAGAACCATATAACGAATAACAAAACTTCCCGACAAGGAGAAGATAAAATTAAGACTTCTAACAAATGGAAGACAAACTACTTAAAACTAAATACCAACCCAATAGCCGCACATATCCAAAAACGAGCATTGAGGAAGATGTACCGCAACAAGTAGATTCAATCTTCATATATCTTAAAAGAATTTCACTTTATTGAATATATAAAACACGAAGAGATGGAGATTCGAACCACTGTCGATCAAAATATGAGGTGGTTTAAGATCTTGAATCAAAAGAGAAAACTTAAACAGACATTTTAAGGTTAGGGCAGCCGCCATAATAGCTATTTCATGTAGATTATAAGGAAATGATTAGTTAATAGAAGATTTTCACCTCACATTACGAACTTGATTGTTTTAACTTAGATTAGATACTTAATTTGGCATTAATTTAGAATAGTCTTATTAATTGTTCAACCGATTTATAAACCAAAATAATTAAAATCTATAACTTCAATTTTACTGCTTTGTATATGGTTATAATGATGGAAAATGTTGCAATGAAAGCTCGACTAACACTCAAAATCACACCAGGTAATGTGGCAGAGGCAAAACCAAAAAATTTATTTAGGGGGCAGATTTTACCTAGACCTATTCTGATTATAGCTTAATTCACCTAATGTGGGTCAAGCTTGATTTGTGCGGGTCATAAGGTCAATATAGACCTGACCTTATATTTTTAAGATTGTAAAAGCTCGATTACTTAACAAGGTTTAAATTCACATTTATCGGCTCAAATTGTGCCCTTGCATAAGTTATAAAATATTTTGGTGTTTACTTTGAAATGAGTTAGTTAGCTTTAAAAATAGTTATCAAAGAAAATATTGAGTTGAGTCTGCCTAGAACCCAATTTCAAGCAACATCACACTTGGGTTGACCACATAGAATAATTTTTTTGCTTCAAATTAAAAAATGTATTAGCGAAAATTCATAATCAAATGATAAACTAATAATCATAATGACTTGCAATATAAATTAATAAGATACAAGCAAAGTTTTACGAGAAGAAAGTTAATAATTTTGTAGTTTTTTGTTAAATAAAAAAAGTATATATATTAGATCAATTATTTTTCCTCCTCCTAAGCTTCTACTTAATTATTTTATGATTTGAAACAAGAAAAAATGATGTTTGAGAGCTTTTAAAACTTTATCTTTATGAAGACATTTCTCAATTAAATATATGTTTTATCATCTTTAATTTAGTGTGTATTTTGACTATAACTTTCTAATCGCAACTCGAAATTCAGTTTCAAGTTTTTTTGGTAAAATTAAACTTCAATATCTTTACAACCTTTGATTTTTACAAGTTTTATTTAACAAGGTTCCTAAATATATAAAAATAAATAAATAAATAAAATTGGGCTTCAAAAAGAAATACATACAGAAATTTATTGTTTGGATTTTCACTATACATATATTATAAATTAATATGTGTTATGATATGGATGAACAATTGATCAAGACTTTGTATGACTAATCATTGTCAAGCATGGCTCTTACATTGAGTAGTAGTATCAAGCATGGCCCTTACTTGTATCCATATCAAATGTACTCATTATTCCATGTATTGTCAATGTTGCTTGTGAAGAGTTGTATGACATGTGATGTATGTGTTACTTGCAAACATTGTCTAAGTACATTTATCATCATCACCAAAGGGCCTATATAAAGGGTGCCAACCTCATTGTAAAAACACACCAAGTTGTATACAACTTCTCATTTCTTCTCTTCTACTTTGTAGTTGTAGTTCTTTGTAGCTCTTTGTAGTAGTAGAAGTTCTTAGTTCTTCTACTTTCCTTCTCTAATTCTAGCAAGTCTCAATTCAATTTACAACACGTTATCAGCACGAGCTTGCTCTAGCATTAAGAAGATCTTGAAGTTCAAGAAGGCTTGTTAAGAAAACAAAGCTAGGAAGGTATAACTTTTATGAGTTCGGTTTATTTCTATATTACCTTGGTTGCTTCACTTTTATATGCATGCTTTATTCATATATTATGCATTATAACGTCACCGATTGCGAAAGTATGCTCTGTAGTTGCATCTTGTACGATCTTCTACATCAGAAATCAAAAGTCAATATGTGACATAACTAGTTTTCTCGCTATACTACAAATGATTAATTATGCTCCATTCATGATTTTTTATATTGCAAATAGTGTTATGAGTTTGGGTTGATAGTGGGTAAGCCTTGTCCCCGGTAAAGCTAAACATTGAAAGGGAGACGGGTTATCTCGTTCGATGAGGCATGGTTTTAAGTAGACTTCGTCTCGCCACCCAACCTGGAGGTTGTCCCACCAACTCATACAAGTATTACATTTTGCGTATTTATAATCAAGTTGTGAACATATATTTAATGGTATATTATCTATTTTGTATAAAAAGAAAACTATTTAGTTTATCCCTATTTTCATAAAGATTTTATTTAATTATAATTGAATTAATTACCTTAACAATATTGACAATACTAATTACTTGTCAAGGCAACGGGATGCTCAAATTATATATAAAGTATCTATGCAAGGCTATGCATATAAATATTTATTCGCCAAATATCTCTTTAGACTATTTAGAGATTTGAAAAGTGAATATTTCACTTTATATTATCATTTCACCTCATGGAGCTATCTATATCAAGGCCAAAATCGGTGATGCTCCAAAAGGCTCAAAATGAGCGGCTGGGTCTCACGCTACAAAATTTATATCAGTCAAATATCATTTATTATTCTGCAATTTCAATTACCTCTATATTGAGGCTATGCAAAAATATGACTGATGAGACAAATAAAAGCCACGTGGCTCGCCTCGATGTATTACTGCAACAAATTATCGAGCGCGCACGTCAATCCATTAAATATTAATTATGGATTGAATCTTTGTCTCGTGGTAGCTGAGTAAAATAATAAGATATTATAAATATAATATCACTCATGTCCAATTGGTTTAGCTTCAAATTAAGAAGCATATGTTGCATATAATGACCATGGTCGCAATTACAAATTTATGGACGTGGAAAAGGTGAAAAGATATGGTAAAAATCATATTGACAATTCCATTGATAATCAAAATAAAAAGTGGTGCACCACTAGAAAGGGTAAATTAGTATTGACAAGAAGCGCTCATAATTGTGACATTTTTTTGTCACATATGAAAGGCTATGCTGCCTAAATATTGTCATATATACAATACCTAAATATTTTTGTGATATTTTATCATGCTTTTGTTGACTAATGATCCAAAAAGTTTGAGAAATTTCTTATTTTATTACGAAAAGGGTATTTCTTTAATACCATATTGTTTTTCAATGTAGAAATGGATCATCAAGTTATTTGTTCAGATTATGGCGATATATGTCTTGTTGATTGTGCTACAACGCACACTATCCTCAAAAGAAGAGAATATTTCTCCAATTTGAACTTAGTTGAGGCTAATGTTCAAACAATATCTGGCATCTCCAATTTGATTAATGGCTCTGGAAGAGCAAATATTATGTTGCCTAGGGGAACAATAATTCATGTTGACAATGCCTTATACTCTGAAAAATCCAGAAGAAATTTACTCAGCTTTAAAGATATTCGACAAAATGGATATCACATTGAAACCATGAACGAAAATAATAGAGAATTTCTCTATGTCACATCGGTTTCAAATGGAAAAAAAGAAGTGTTAGAAAAATTCACAGCTTTATCTTCTGGATTATATTTTACTCATATAAGGCATGTCGAAACGAATGTCGTCTTAAATAAGAAAATTAATGATCCAAAGACATTCATTTTATGGCATGACCGGCTTGATCATCCAGGATCATCAATGATGCGAAGAATAATTAATAATTCGCATGAACATCCTTTTAGGAGTCACAAAATATTTTCAGCGGGTGATTATAATTGTGCTAGTTGTTCTCAAGGTAAATTGATAGTTAAATCATCCCCAAGTAAAATTGTTGTGGAATCCCCAGTTTTCTTAGAACGCATTCAGGGAGACATATGTGGACCTATTCATCCTCACTGTGGACCATTTAGATATTTCATGGTTTTGATAGATGCATCAACTAGGTGGTCACGTGTTTGTTTGCTTTCGACCCGCAATGTTGCATTTGCTAGACTTTTAACGCAAATCATTAAGTTAAGAGCACAATTCCCTGAAAACCCAATCAAGACCATCCGTCTTGATAATGCCTGGGAATTTCAATCTCAAGCATTTAAAAATTATTGCATCTCTATAGGAATTACCATTGAACATTCTGTTCCACATGTGCATACCCAAAATGGTTTGGCAGAATCTCTAATCAAACGCATTCAATTAATTGCCAGACCTTTAATCATGAGAACTAAGTTATCAACTTCCGTTTTGGGGACATGCAGTCCTTCATGCAAAGATCTATCATTCGTTATAGGCCTACTGCATACCATGAACATTCCCCCATGCAACTCATTTTAGGTCAACAACCAAATATTTCACACTTAAGAATTTTTGGTTGTGCAGTGTATGTTCCTATACCACCTCCCAATAGAACTAAGATGGGTCCACAACGAAAACTTGGGATTTATGTTGGATTTAACTCATCGTCCATTATAAGATACCTTGAGCCCTTAACAGGGGATTTATTTACTGCACGTTTTGTTGATTGTCACTTTGATGAAGCAATTTTCCCACCATTAGGGGGAGATAAGAAGTCAATTCAAAAGGAATGGCGCGAAATTGCTTGGAATGCATCAACTTTATCACATTATGATCCACGAACAAATCAGTGTAAACTTGAAGTTCAAAAGATCATTCATTTGCAACAAATTGCAAATCAATTACCAGATGCATTTAATGATGCAAAACAAGTGACAAAATCACATATTCCAGCTGTAAATGCTCCTGCAAGAATTGATGTATCTGTGCAACAAAATGCACAAGAACCAACGAAACGCTTAAAGCGTGGAAGACCGGTTGATTCAAAGGATACAATTCCTCAAAAAAGGAAAACGGGAGTAAAAATAAATACAAATCAAAATACTCCTGAGAAAGCACAAGAATCCTTTGATAAGGGTTTGTCAGAACAAGTTGATTCTGATGTGGAACAACTTCCTCTAGAAAAAGATGAAAAAGATGAAAGTAATGAGATCTCAATAAATTACTTAAACTCTGGTAAGATTTGGGATCGAAATAAAATTGTTCCTGATGATATATTTGCTTTCAATGTGTCCTTTGAAATATGTGAAAATGATGATGATCCTGTAACAACCCTCGAATTTTAACCCGACTTATATGATACTTGTCAAGACCGTGACCCAGCTACGCGATACTGGACAGTATTTCGAACCTCGAGAGTCGACATCGAGGTAATTTTATGATTCTTTGATGTGTGTAATAGTATTTTAGTCTTAATGCGTGTCACGGGCCGTTTAGGCGATTTTTATTGTGAGTGAGGTTCCGCCTAGGTAAACGGGAGAGAAAAATACAATAAAAACATAATTAAAAAAAGATAATAAAGGAAAAGTATGGACACTTTATAAACAAAATAAAATGATGTAAATGGGCTTGTGTTAAGGTCCAACAAAGGCCCAACATAACCAATATAAAATGGGGCCATAACAAGTAAATAATTTCGTGGAAATGGGCATACATATTTGAGTCCAACCAGAGTCTAACAAATGATACAAACCCATACAAATCAACTTAAGATTAAATCCTAACCCTTACACTAATATTCAAGATTTAAACCTTTATCAGGTAGCGGAAAACTCAGGGATACGCGTTAGGAGTCGCGGGAGTGTTGTACGCGGATTACGATAGTTCAGGTAAGTACACTTGCCTTAAAAAGCATTTATACGTTAGTAAGCCAGCTAAGAAAATATCATGTGATTCATTTTCATTTCTTTGTGTTTGTTATTATCAAATTATTGGCTTTCATTCTATATTCCTTGTATGTGTGTTCTTGGCATAAGTGTGTGTCTCGAAGGTACATGCGGCATGCACTAGAAGGGATAAAACGCGGGCACTCAAGCGCACGAGTGTTTGACCACCCCTAGTGATTGTGTGATACCATGTACTGGATTGTTGTGGATTGTTGTGGTATTGTTGTGGAATATAGACCACTTATGGCCTCTTTTGACTCGTAAGGCACACATGTTTCGATTACGTTTGTTTTCCAGTCTGTCTATCATGCAACTTGTTTATTTAAATTCCTGTCTTTACATTCCCGCATGATATTTAGACTGTCTTGTTTGTTATTTCATGAATTACTGTTATATTCTTCTGGCTTTACTTTCGATTTTCTTTCAGTTGCTCACCGTCTAGTTTGTGACGGTGGGTGCAGATAGGGCGGATAGCAGTAGGGGCAAGGGACCTTGCCTAGGAGACTTTTTGTGAGCAGCTGGATTTGAGGTACCGAGATGTAGGCTCATATTTGTTTCTTTTTGTAAGATGTTTTGTATATATATGATTTTTGTTTGAAACTGGGAATAAGTTTTGAGGTGGATACCATAAATTTGGCTATGTTGACTTGGATAGGAACTTATCGGGGTATTCCACACTTATATAGATTCCTAATTTCCCTTTGATTGAGTTATTTCCCAATATTTGATTAGAATATGATTTTGTTTCCGCTGTGTTATAATTGCAATAACTCTTTCATAAATCTTGAAATCTTGATAAATTTGAGGCTGACAAGGCTCGTCAGGTTCGCTGAGAAACTGACTCGGGACCTGCACGGGTCTAGGCCGGGCATACCCAAATGCATTGAGAATTTGGGACCGTCACAGATCCAGAACCACGATTAGTGGACGAATGTCAAAAAAGACCTGATTGGCAAAAATGGCAAGATGCTATCCAAGCAGAGCTAAACTCGTTAAGGAAACTAGAGGTTTTTGGACCAATTGTCCAAACGCCAGATGGCGTAAAGCCTGTTGGATATAAATGGGTATTTGTACGAAAAAGAAACGAAAAAAAATGAAGTTACAAGGTACAAAGCAAGACTTGTAGCTCAAGGTTTCTCATAAAGACCTGGCATCGATTATGAGGAAACATATTCTCCTGTTATAGATGCAATCACATTTCGGTTCTTGATAAGTCTTGCAGTCTCTGAAGGGCTTGATATGCATTTAATGGATGTCGTTACAAAGATATCTCGTACGGATCTCTAGACAAAGTGAGATATATATGAAAATCCCGATGGATTTGTAATATCCGATGAAATAAAATCAAAACCTCACAACATGCATTCTATAAAATTACAAAGGTCTTTGTACGAGTTGAAACAATCTGGACGAATGTGGTACAAAAGTCTTAGTGATTATTTACTGAAAGAAGGATATGTAAATAATCCGCTTTGCTCATGTGTCTTCATTAAAAGATCATCAACAAGATTTGTGATTATTGCTGTATATGTTGATGATTTAAATATAGTGGGAAACCACGATTACATCGTTAGAACATCCGAATACTTGAAAAAGGAATTCGAGATGAAAGAACTTGGAAAAACAAGACTTTGTCTTGGTTTGCAAATTGAACATTTTTCAAGTGGAGTACTTGTCCATCAATCAAATTATATTGAAAAATTATTAAAAAGATTTTATATGGACAAGGCACATCCATTGAGCTCTCCAATGGTTGTCAGATCACTTGAAGTGGATAAGGATCCATTTCGATCTCAAGAAAGTGATGAAGAGCTAATTGGTCCGGAGGTACCATATTTAAGTGCAATTGGTGCACTTATGTATCTTGCAAATTGTACAAGACCCGATATTGTTTTTGCTGTCAACCTACTTGCAAGATATAGCTCTTCACCAACTCGAAGACATTGGAATGGTGTTAAACACATTTTTCGATATCTTCGAAGAACAAGTGACATGGGTTTATTTTACTCGAGAGGGGTAAAATTGAATCTCCAAGGTTATGTTGATGCTGGATTTTTATCAGATCCCCATAAGGCCCGTTCTCAAACGGGATATGTATTCATCTGTGGTAATATTGTTGTATCATGTAAGTCAGTAAAACAAACTATGGTTGCCACTTCTTCCAATCATTCTGAAGTACTTGCAATTCATGAAGCAAGTCGTGAATGTGTTTGGTTGAGAAATATGATTGAACATATTCAAGAATCATGTGGATTGCCTTTAATAAAAGATTCTCCAACCATATTATATGAAGATAATGCAGCACGTATTACACAATTAAGTGAAGAATTCATAAAAGGGGACAGAACAAAACATATTTCACCAAAATTCTTTTATGGACATGAGCTTCAGAAGAATGATGAAATTGATGTCAAGCAAATCCGATCGAGCGATAATCTTGCTGATTTATTCACAAAAGTCTTACCAACTACGACATTTAAAAGGCTTACATATGGTATTGGCTTGCGTAAACTTAAAGACATTGCAAGTAAAGAAACTGAACAAGTTTTACCCATGTTCACATGAGGAGGAGTTATTGATTAATGTATTGCACTCTTTTTCCCTTAGCTATGGTTTTATCCCATTGGGTTTTTCTAGCAAGGTTTTTTTTAATGAGGCAATCCTAACAATATTTTACTCATCTTAAGATTAATAAGAAATGTGTACTCTTTTTCTTTTGCTAGATTTTTTCCCACAGGGTTTTTTCTAGTAGAAGTTTTAACGAGGCACATTCTTTCAACAATTGTCATCCAAGGGGGAGTATTATGATATGGATGAACAATTGATCAAGACTTTGTATGACTAATCATTGTCAAGCATGGCTCTTACATTGAGTGGTAGTATCAAGCATGGCCCTTACTTATATCCATATCAAATGTACTCATTATTCCATGTATTATCAATGTTGCTTGTGAAGAGTTGTATGACATGTGATGTATGTGTTACTTGTAAACATTTTCTAAGTACATTTATCATCATCACCAAAGGGCCTATATAAAGGGTGACAACCTCATTGTAAAAACACACCAAGTTGTATACAACTTCTCATTTCAACTCTCTCATTTCTCCTCTTCTACTTTGTAGTTGTAGTTCTTTGTAGTTCTTTGTAGCTCTTTGTAGTAGTAGAAGTTCTTAGTTCTTCTACTTTCCTTCTCTAATTCTAGCAAGTCTCAATTCAATTTACAACAATATGATCAATTATTCTACCGAAAAAATGTCGATAGTAAAGAGGCAAGTATAGGCCGGTGGCAAAAGCATTCGAAGGGCGGAAAAGAGTTTCGAGGGGCAACCACATGTAGGGGGGCGAGAAAAAGAAACAAAGGCAGGGAAGGGGGCGGGGATGGGGTGCCTAAAGGGGACCCGAGGGCCGGGGGGGTGACTGCACACCTGCCCCCTTTGCATCTGCCCTTGTAATGTGACGTGTTATACACTGAGAACCATTTATACATTCTTATCGCCACGTCAGTGAGACTCATAACATCTTCTTATAATAATTACTACTTCAATTAAATTTGTGTGCTACATGGCATTACTTGAAGGTTTGAGTTCCCTGATATCTAGTATCCGACGAAGTACGATATCACATGTAGAGTAGTCTTGTCTAGAGAGATCAGGTTCTAATAACAAAAGGCGAGTTAAATTCGGAAAAACAAAAAAAAACAAGTTAAAAGGTTGGAACTACGACAACACGAGAAGTTGCCAATATATCGTTTAGTGATCGACATTTTCGAAAATAAAAGGTAATAAAGATTTTAAAATGACTTGGCAAAAATAAAAGAAAAAACTAACTATGGTGACAATTAGCACGTGCACATGATGTTCACCGCAGTATAGATGACGCGTGACATTGAGTTAAAATGATATTGACACGTGTAATTATCGGAGATTATACTTTTTCCTGATGATAATTACTACTTGAAAATAAATTCAATAGTTATTATCATACACATAATATATCCTTGAGGAGGTTAAGGGGTAAATTATAGGAGTAACAATAAAGATTGGGTAAATAGATTCATCAAAAAAAAAAGATTAGGTAAATAGAGATTGAAACCTTTGCATATTTATAAGCCTATTTGAGTACAAAAAAGTTTTTATAATAAAGAGTACATCTTAAGAAAACTTTTTAGAAGATGTTCATAAAAAAACTTTTCTATGTCTAATTGATGGTATAAATTTTTTTTCCTTCATTAATCATCGATAACAATTTTTAAAATAAATAATAAAAAAATTTGATATTTATTTTTTATTTGTTAAAAAATTGATATTTATAAAAAAATAACTTAAAATTATAAAACTTAAATAATATGACTTAATTATATGAAATTATAATTTTTTCTACATTATTATATATTATGATTGTCCTACCTTTTAGTGTTTTGATTAGTTCATATATATTTATACAACACATCATATTAATGCTATATTAGTGTGTGGGTCTATAGAAATTTGAGGGTAAAAATACAATTTTAAAAATAAAAGTAAAAAATGTAATTTTACACATTAGGAGGCCCTTAATTATTTTAATATTTTAAATAAAGTAAAAATGTTGCTTTTATTTAGAGGCATTTTTAATATATAGACAAAAAAATAGTTTTGTTTAACTAGAGTATTTTGGTAAAACTTCACCTTCCTTTTTTTAAGGGATAACTATTAACAGAGGCATGATGATTATTATAATTAAACATCGGATCATTATGTGTTCAAGATTATTTTTTCAAGAGAAAACTCAATTGTCTCACTTTAATGGGTAGGAAAATATATGGAGCTAGAAATGGAAAGTTGACAATTGTGAAAAAAAAAAAAAAAAAAAAAAAACTTGAAGGAAATTTTGATAGTCAAACTCAAGAAAATGTCATTTTCTCACAAAAATTAATATTTTATATTAATTTGGAGACACATTTTTCTTTTTATTGAAACAAATGTGTTTCTTTAGCTCCCACCATATTAATGTGCATTTGTATCTACAAATACAATTGATAAAGTTGAATGAGTCAAGTTATGAGCCAACGTTTTCATAAATAAAAGTGCGGACCATAAAATAAATAAATAAATAAAAATGCATGGCAGGGGTTAACATTTTTTGGTGGAAAGCACGGCCCAAAGCCGGTTTAATTTATTAAATATAACTGGAGAAACAAATGGGTTTGCATAGTTGAGCTGGTGGCAATGTAGCACCACCGTGAGTTGAGGTTAGCCTAGCTTATTCGACTTAATGTTTGGTGGATGGTGGTGGACGAATAAAGTATGTTACCTCACTGGAAATGAAGCAAATTGTTGTATCATATTTACTCTTAATGTATAGTTCCTACCAAAAAAGTACGTTTGGCCAAAAGGAACGTTTCATTTGCTCGATCTTCATAATAAAGAACAAGTAAAAAAGATTTTGCATCGTTTATACTAAAGTAGAACTCCTTCGATTTCTTTTCATTCACTATTGTCTGAATTTATGAGCCAACTTCACTTTTTTATTATTTGTTTTTTGAGAACGAGACTTTATTTATTATAGCCCAATATGCAGATAACTTGCACTAATTATAAAGGCGAGAAACAATATAGTTCTCATAAGCAAAGTCAAAAAAAAATCTTATCAGTGTAATATGAAAAAAAATGTGTCATTCCTTAATAAAAAAACGTCCCCCACCTCAAGGCGTCCAATAATGACAACACAAACCTTTGGTGGTGCCACAATCTCAACAAATCAATTAAGTTGAACTCGTGCTCGTGTGACTGGGAGTGAGAATCAAAAATACATCATCGAAACCCCAGAACTACATTCTTAGTACTCTTTTATATAAACTACTCTTCCAATTTGATTTGGAGAAGTGGAACATTGTTCAGTCATAACAATTATACCTTTTCTTTGATAACTTTTAAATTAGACCAAACCCTCAACCTCATATGGTATAAAAAATCACATTTCTAATCAACAAAGCTATTGTCTCCTTCGAGAGTTTGATGCCTCCTACGTGGGGTTGTTGCTCTCTTAGTAAAGGTATAAAAAATCACATTTCAAATCAATAAAGTTATTGTCTCCTTCGAGAGTTTGATGCCTCCTATATAGGGTTGTTGCTCTCTTAGTGAAGGTGATATTTCATGCTTACATGTATTAACGGTTGTAACCCCTTTGGCTGTGAGGAATATCAATGAAACGAAATTCGACCAACATAACAAAAAATAAAATAAAATAAAAATAAAAATAAAAATTAAAAAAATTAAAAAAAAATATTAAAAAAAAATCAATAAAGCTACTCACTCAGTTGGCAATTATAACAAACACTATACTATTAAACTATCACATATTTTCAAAATAAAAAAGCAAATAAGGTCAAGCATTTATAATGTATACATACATATATACTTAATATCTATAGATATATCACTCATATTTTGATATCTTTCAATCTCACTAGCGAGTAGCGAGGACCTTGATCGTTTCAACTTCATTAATTAGTTAATTAAGTGATTAATTATTGTATACACGGATCATTCATGATCAGATTTTCATGAAAATAACCTAGGTAATGTTGGGGTTAGAGCGTACGCCGCACGTGCACGTGGATCTCCGCTAGTACCGATATTGTCTCCAACTTAACCACCTCAACATTAGGTGTGGGGTTTTACTCTAAAAGGCCTCGGTACTATTAGAGGGGAGGCAATCACTAAAATACTTCATTTAGAAGTTTTATTTTCCAATGTGGGACTATTATTTCGGTCCACACAACCCAACAATCTCCACCTTGGACCGAAATCCATCCAAGATGGGCACACTGCATGATCCGTCGTCGCTACCATCTCAAGGGAGAGCAACTCGAGGCACGCATGCGACTACCAACAGACATGCCTTGTCTCAGCCGCACCATCAGCTCTAATACCACTTGTTGGGGTTACATCCGAGCGTGCGCCGCACGGGCACGTGGATCTCCGCTAGTACCGATATTGTCCCCAACTTAACCAGCTCAACATTAGGTGTGAGGTTTTACTCTAAAAGGTCTCGGTACTATTAGAGGAGAGGCAATCACTAATATACTTCATTTAGAAGTTTTATTTTCCAATGTGGGACTATTATTTCGGTCCACACAACCCAACAGGTAATTAATTAATCTTTGGATACATTTTATGATTCTAGACAATAAAACATGTCAATTGAAAACAACGGCTTAACCCGACTCTATGTGATATAATGTTACTATCAATTGAACCTATTGAAAAGTTCATTATATGCATGAAACAGCCATCAAATACAATTTCATATTCACAATTTCTATTTAATGTAAAATAACAAAATAAAACATGAATGAAAGAGAAAAGGCAGAAGAATGCATTTATTGGAGCATCTACATTTTTAAAAAAAAGGTTAAATTGATTAAAATATCCTAACCTTTTACAACTTTTGTTATTATATCCTAATCTTTCTACATTGATAAATTTGTATCCTACTTTTTTTTAACTTTAAATTTGATGAGGCAACATTTAATTAATGAGCTTAAGAAATACATTAAGTAATAATTTTAGTAATTATAGATGATGAGGTGGTTTTTTAAAGTTATTATTTAAGTATCATGTCATCAAATTTAGAGTAAAAAGTGACTTAGGATACAATTTTTTCAATGTTGAAATGTGAGGATATAATAATAAATTCTAAAAGGTTATGATATAATAACAAAAGTTGTAAAAGGTTAGGATATTTTAACCAATTAAGCCTTACAGAAATTCTTATAAGTGGTTATTTCACTATAAATATAAATTTAATATAAATCTATTTCGTTTTTCAAACACTGCCTGTATTAATTGTTACTACATTTTTTTTTTTATTTCATTGTTACTACATTTTTTTAACGGCTGATGAAAATTTGGTTGCGTAACAATAATTAATTTAGACGTGCTCTATTGCATCATCAACCACATTGAAAAACAGTGGAATTAGGTAGATAAATACTTATATCAGATCGTTTAATCAAGATGCATGGCTAGAAAAAATCAACAATTAATATGATTTATATTGCATACTTAATACTCCAAACTAAACGTGCATCTTCCCTAGCTGTACATATTATAGTTCAATAATAAAAGAAGTTTGATAGTAATCAGATAAGGTGATAATTCATTAAACATGCGTCTTTGACCATCTTATGATCAATGTAGCCCTGTCAATTAGGTAGAACAAGTAAATATTTCATTAACAGCTTAACAAATTGTTTTGTGAAGATAAGAGCCGACCTCGTTTGATTTTATTTTCCGCCCAATCTTATAAATGCAAGTTCATGAGGATATTTCAGTCTTACTTAAGTATAGTGGACATAATTAAACGATTTTGGTTCTCCCCTATGAAAAGCTAAACTTTGATTAATGTAGCTATTCTTAAGTTTTTTAGTTTATTATATTTTTAAAAATATATGCCTGATTTTTATTAGGGCAATTGATACTATATCTACTAATATATAGTTTTGTTCCATTGAATGTATTGAGTCATAATGTAATATGTAATTTCTATTTAACTTCAAAAACAAAAGATATTATAAGTGTGTATATTTATTTGATATTTTGACTATTCATCTCAAACATTAATGGATTATTAGACCTAAGAGCTTTATTTCTTTGTTGAAAAGTCCATGGCACCAAAGGTGAGCCACCTCAACAAGCTTTGAAATTGAAACAACATGAGAAATTTGAATGAGAAGAGATGCACGTAATTTTCAACATCTCATGATCAATAACCAACAACATTGCCCTATAAATTTAATGGAAGAGAAAGCAAAACTAAAAGCTCAAAACAGAGGAGAAACAGAGAGAACAGAGAGGGCACCACCCTTGATTACATTATAGACCATAATATAGAGAACAGAGAAAAGTGTAGGTGGTTTGAGAGATAGATCAAAAGAGAGTTGTGGTTGTGGAGTTGATTGATTGTCTTTTGTTTGTGAGTATTCAATTCCAATTCAAACCCCTATCCCTTTTGTTTTAATTTTTCTATTCTCAAGCCATCTGAGCAATGAATGAAGGCACTCCTGCACTTGTAATCGCAATATTTACTGCAAATTTCAATACATCTCTCGGCCATTCCATTTAATTTTTCCTTATACAATTAATACAAATTCTGTCCTCAATTTACACTCATCTTCTACCAATCCTTCAATTCCATTCAATCCACCTCACCCTCCCACACACACCCCCCCCCCCTCTCTCTCTCTCTCTCTCTCTCTCTCTCTCTCTCTCTCTCTCTCTCTCTCTCTCACCTCCCTTTTCTCTCTCTACTCCTTAATTTAAAACCTTCATAAATATTTTTTAAGAGACACCCCATCTTTCTCTTCCCCTCAATTGCTTATATAATGGTGCTTGACCTTCAACAAGAACTACCACAAAGCCAAGTTGTAGGTTTTGGTGTTGGTGGTAAGAGTCACAATACTACAACACTAACAAGTTTTGATTTTGATCATAGCAGCAGCTCTACTAGTACTTCTCTTCTCACTCTCAATCTCTTCCACTCATCAAACCAATCTTCCTCTTGTTCCTTTCTTGAATTAGAGGAGCCCTCCCCCCTCCCTTTTGGTTGGCAAAAGTTTCTCAATCTTCAGGTAATTAATTGGAAAGTATCAACTTTTCAATTGACCAATGTTATGAGCGTGTTTGTTGGTATGCATATTCTTATATATACTTTGTATGTATTTTGTTAATTTGTTGGTTCATTTGTTTGTGTAATTGTAGAGTGGTGAGATCTACTACTCAAAGGACAAAAAGTTGCAAGGGAGATCATCATCATCATCATCATCATCTAATTATATTTCGAAGATGAGCCGAAACGAGAGGAGTCCAAAGCTAGACTTGAAGCTGAACTTGTCACCACCGAGGCTGAACCCTCAGCAAGTGGAACCGAATCGATCGAGAGTTTCTTCGACTCCGACTTCGCCCGCGAGCTCTTGCTTGTCGTCGGAGCTCAACGATGACTCCACTGGCCTACGGTACTCCAACAGCCCTGAAGCCACATCCATGGTGTTGGTTGGATGCCCTCGTTGCCTCATGTATGTCATGCTATCTGAAGATGATCCCAAGTGCCCTAAATGCAAGAGCACCGTTTTGCTTGATTTCCTCCATGACAACTTCGCCAAGAAAAACAGGAACAACTAGGCCTCAACCCTTTATTAGTCATCCTACTAGTTTTTTTTCTATCTTGTTGTAGTAGTACTTTTTTTTTCTGATATCATTAAGTTTATTTTGCTCCCTAGTTAGGTAGGCCCTTCACCATTTTAATATTTTGAGTTTTGTTTTTTGGTCTTGGTTCATACATGCCATGTTTAATTTTTAATTAGTACTTGATCACCATGATAGATCATGTTTAAGTTCATTTTAAGTTCATTTTCTTCCCATGATAGATTATGTTTCCCATGATATACCATGATAGATCATGTTTAAGTTCATTTTCTTCCCAAGGTTGAAAACTACAATGTGCATGTGAACAGAGAAGGTGACTCTTTAACAGATCAAATCAATGCAACTATATATTAATACAACAATAAAGAGTACAGCTTAGAAAGGAAGGAAGTATTCGTAAATCATTAACAAAGGCCATGTGAAGGCATTAATGGCCTGTTTGGTTGGGGTATTAGGTTATCTAAGCCTGAGCTTAGAGGTAAAACCATTGTTTGCTTGAAGTGTTAAGTAAGCAACAGGCTTACATAAACACTCATACACCAGCTTATCTAATGACAGGGGGAACCCTGTCATTAGATAAGCCCATCCAATTTTTGAGGTAAAATGTCAAAAATGCCCTCATGATTTAAACAAAACCCTAGATTACATTCTTCTTCACATTGATCAATACTCGCCTACATTAAATAGGGGCATTTTAGACATTTCATCCACTTTTCCTTATAGGTTTATACTTGAACCAAACAGCTGCACATAAAACTCTCATCTCTCACAAAGACCAGGCTTATCTAAGTCAATCCCTACATCTTACACATAACTCCAACCAAACGGGTACTAAGTACATGGCTCGGGGGGTTCACATTTTAACATTTCTATTCTACAGTTTTTTTTTTTTTTTTTTTTTTTTTTTTTTTTTTGTAGAATCTATACCCCAGGCCAGTTTTAATTTGCCAATGTCAATGGCGAATGGAAAGTTTCACCAGAAACAGTGCTCTACTCATTTTCATTTAACTGCTATAATCTCGGGATAATCACGATTTCCCCTATTCTCTAATCCCGACTTTACGAAGATTTGCAAGTAACAGGACTAAATAACACTACCAAAAAAACTCGCGCTAAAGAAATAGTACCACTTAAATTTTTTTTAAGCCATAGTACTACTTAATCAGAGAGCGCGCTCTAACGACTTCAACAAGGCAAGCGTTATTGCTGATAAAAAAATAAAATAAAAAAAAATAAAAATAAAAAAATAAAAAATAAAAATAAAAATAAAAACCAAGGCTTGCATTATCAATGTGCAAAAAAACCTCATTTGCATTTGCTTAATTGATTAAAGTTCTATAAATTTGTGAGACAATCTAACTTGGGGATTGATTAATTAGTGTTCCTATCTATTTTTTGTGATTCTTCACAATCGATTAAATGAAATGTATGAGTTGGCAGGGGACATGGGATTAATGGAGATGGTTACATGGCTTTGGTCATCAATTAAACAGAGCATATAGTATTTGTAATTAACACAATCTTTTTTTTATAATCGTGGGTGTTCAAGCCTTTTCAAGCTTGACTAATGTCTGTTTAGTTAAATATATCTTTTGAACTGATGAAAATTTGCGCAAAAATAGTTCGTATATATGGTAATGGTAAATTGGTAACTGGTAAAAATACTCAGAATCTATCACAGCTAGTCAAATGTTCTTAGATTCTAGAATTTTTTTTATTGATTTACCAGAAACCAGAAATGGAACTGATTATTAACACGTCAGAGGTCGATGTAAGCCGTAATCGCATGGGCTCCACTAAGTTAGGCCTTCGCATGGTAATATTTATTACCAGGGGTGCACACAGATTGCATTAATCCGCGATCTAAGTATAATCCGAATAAATTATCACTAATCGGATAAATTTTTTATTCCTTTGACTGGATTGGATTGAAAAATTACTAATCCGGCTGGATTGGATTGGATTACATATCCTACATTAAAAAATTACAGATCCAATCCGATCCAATCTGTTTAGCACATCAACATATATACATATATGATCATATGTACTATAGTATCTTGAAGAACATTAACTTAAACTATTAACTCTAAACTATAATATATAAAAGACTATGTTTATTCTTAACTCTTTTATTATGCTTTCAACATTTTTTTTTGTAGGTTGTATGTACGTGCATTTTTTTTGTGCTTTTGTGAAGGTGTATGGTTAAAATTTGTGGATGACATTTATTTATGTAGGAACTTGCATTTTGAAAGTTATTGTGATGACAAGTTTGTGAAAAATATGTTATATATAGATTTGTAGAATGTATATTGTAAATTTGTCATTCATGAGATGTATAATTCTTGTGATTCATTTGATCAAGTCTAATTTCATGAATCTTTAAATAGAAAAATGTCAATCCGTGAAACTTGATTCAATCCGGTCCGCATTTAGCAAATTGAATTGAGTTGGATTGATGAATTATTTGGATTGGATTGGACTGTAATTTTTCAATCCACAATAATTGGATTGGATTGCGATTGATCCTAACTGGACTGGATCCAATCCGTGTGCACCCCTTACTAATATGTATATATGTTTTCGAAGATTTTTTTTTGATGACCTTGGGGGTTGTCCGAGCTTCACCTGACTAATCCCTCTAAGGGTGTTGTTGTCTCCACCCATAGTAGTTTGACTAAGAGCCCCGTCGAAGCTTGACACACCGAAGAATCGAAATGGGGTACACGCGTTTAACTCATACTTACCCAACTTTGTCCTTAGCGTTGTGGCAACTCGATGAGATTATATGTTTTCGAAGAATTACAAAGGTCTTTTGGTGCTAATGAGATTTACGTGCTCATGCACTTTATTATTGCAAACACAAATGGAAAATGTTAGAATGACAATACAATATTATAATTCATAACACATTGATGTGTTGCGGAAGGCTCACAAGTGGTTGCAATGTGTTATGTTGACACTAGTGGGCCTCATGCTACACATCAGTTATTGTGACTTTTATTGTGATATTGTATTGTCATTCTAACATTTTTTATAGAACTGTGTGCTAAAATGACATCACCAACACACATCATAATGTATATCAGACTCCATGAGCCATCCATGTGTGACGTATGATGCAAGCATATGCAAATCGATCTCAGTGCATAAATCATGGGTTGATGACCCAATGTATGTCATTCTTGCATTTTTCATAAGAATAGAAAAACATTGTTTTTTTTAAAGAAAGAAAAATATATACAGTATGTTTTTTTTATACAGTGTTAATTTCCTGAACCATGCGAAATCTAAAGAGCTTTCCTAAAAATAATGGGTCGCGTGTCACTGGCAAGGCACAAAAAATTTTGCCTTTGTTATGATATAGATGAACAATTGATCAAGACTTTGTATGACTAATCATTGTCAAACATGGCTCTTACATTGAGTGGTAGTATCATGTAACTTGTATCCATATCAAATGTACTCATTATTCCATGTATTGTCAATGTTGCTTGTGAAGAGTTATATGACATGTGATGTATGTGTTACTTGTAAACATTGTCTAAGTACATTTATCATCATCACCAAAGGGCCTATATAAAGGGTGCCAACCTCATTGTAAAAACACACCAAGTTATATGAAAACTTCTAATTTCAACTCTCTCATTTCTCCTCTTCTACTTTGTAGTTGTAGTTCTTTGTAGCTTTTTGTAGTAGTAGAAGTTTTTAGTTCTTCTACTTTCCTTCTCTAATTCTAGCAAGTCTCAATTCAATTTACAACACGTTATCAGCACGAGCTTGCTTTAGCATTAAGGAGATCTTGAAGTTCAAGAAGGCTTGTTAAGAAAACAAAGCTAGGAAGAAATGGATCATCAAGTTATGTGTTCAAATTAAATCAAATAAGATATATGTCTTGTTGATTGTGCTACAACGCACACTATCCTCAAAAGAAGAGAATATTTCTCCAATTTGAACTTAGTTGAAGCTAATGTTCAAACAATATCTGGCATTTCCAATTTGATTAATGGCTCTGGAAGAGCAAATATTATGTTGCCTAGGGGAACAATAATTCATGTTGATAATGCCTTATACTCTGAAAAATCCAGAAGAAATTTACTCAGCTTTAAAGATATTTGACAAAATGGATATCACATTGAAACCATGAACGAAAATAATAGAGAATTTCTCTATGTCACATTGGTTTCAAATGGGAAAAAAGAAGTGTTAGAAAAATTCTCAGCTTTATCCTCTGGATTATATTTTACTCATATAAGGCATGTCGAAATGAATGTCGTCTTAAATAAGAAAATTAATGATCCAAAGACATTCATTTTATGGCATGACCGGCTTGGTCATCCAGGATCATCAATGATGCAAAAAATAATTAATAATTCGCATGGACATCCTTTAAGGAGTCACAAAATATTTTTAGCTGGTGATTATAATTGTGCTAGTTGTTCTCAAGGTAAATTGATAGTTAAATCATCCCAAGTAAAATTGTTGTGGAATCCCCAGTTTTCTTAGAACGCATTCGGGAGACATATGTGGACCTATTCAATCCTCATTGTGGACCATTTAGATATTTCATGGTTTTGATAGATGCATCAACTAGGTGGTCACATGTTTGTTTGCTTTCGACCCGCAATGTTGCATTTGCTAGGCTTTTAGCGCAAATCATTAAGTTAAGAGCACAATTCCCTGAAAACCCAATCAAGACCATCCGTCTTGATAATGCCGAGGAATTTCAATCTCAAGCATTTAAAAATTATTGCATGTCTATAGGAATTACCATTGAACATTCTATTCCACATGTGCATACCCAAAATGGTTTGGCTCTAATCTCTGTCCCTGGACGCATTCAATTAATTGCCAGTGACCTTTAATCATGATAACTAAGTTATCAACTTCGAGAACTCAACCACCGTCGAGGACATGCAAATAAATCAAATTGTAAATCCTTCATGCAATCAATCATTCGTTATAGGCCTACTGCATACCATAACTACCAATGACATGTCCGAGAAATTTCACCTCTCTCGACCAAAAAGCACACTTGCTGAACTTAGCGTACAATCTATGCTCCCTCAACGTCATCAAAACATCTCTAAGGTGTCTCTCGTGCTCCTCACGAGTCTTACTTTGCATATTAAGATATCATCGATAAACACAATCACATAACGATCCAAAAATGGCCGTAATACTCGTGCATCAAATCCATAAAGATAGCCGTGCATTAGTCACCCCAAATGGCATGATTTGTGAACTCAAACAATCCATAACGCGTGCTAAACGCCATCTTCTCTATATCACTCTCCCGAATCCTCAACCGATGATAACCAGATCGTAAATCAATCTTCGAGAAAAACTTAGCACCTCGCCAACCGATCAAATAGATCATCAATCCTAGGAAGTGGATAACGATTTCGAATCGTCACTTGATTCAACTTCCTCGTAATCTATGCACAACCTCAAAGAACCATCCTTCTTCTTAACAAATAGCACTGGTGCGCCCCAAGGAGAGACATACTTGGGATGAATAAAACCCTTCGCAATAACTCCTCTAATTGGGATCTCAACTCTCCCTCGCTCCGATGCTTGACATCCGATGCAGTCAGAGCATCTACAGCTGCGTCCCCGAATCAACTCAATCATAAACTCAACTGACCTAGGAGGTGGTAAACCCGGCAAATCGTCGGGAATACCTCAGAAACTCACACACTACCGGGACATCCTCTAATCTAACCTCTCAGGTCTCGGGTCGGTCTCTCACCGACCGTCCTAAACACCTCCATCTCCTGTGTCGTAGCTAATCGACCTTCTGCAATAATCGGTAAGTCCGACGCCGTACCAACAAAAGTAAATACCGGAATGCCCTCAATATCAAATACTACCGTCTTACCAAAACAATCAATGTGTGCGCGATACGCCGATAACGATCCATACCCAATAAAGCATCAAACTCTAAATACTCTAGGACACGAAAGTCGATTCGACAGTGTAATCGGTGTCCCTCAATCTCTACTACACAATTCGGCATATCCGGTTAGGGTAAATCTTATCCCCACAGCACCGTGCGAGGACAAGATGTGGATCTAAAGTCTTAACGAGATAACCCTAATCGTCCAACCCTACGTCCCGATATAAACGACAAAGTACTACCGAATCAAATAATACATGCATGGAAACATCGCATATAGATAACATACCTCGACAAGTGACGAGTCGCATCACGATCCGGTACATTACGACGGTAGGTGCGGTAGCGCCAGAAGATGAACTCTCTCCCTAGCCGCCCTCAATCTGGCCGGTCGTGATGATGTAGTGACATCGGACAATTACTCGTATATGTCCGACGATGACATCTCGTAACATCGTCGTGTATCCCGCCAATCCGACCGTGATACTATATGTACTGAGCCTGTCACGACCTCGACCTCTCTGTCCTCTACCACGACCCCCTCCATCTCGCACACGCCGTCGTGGCGCTCAAATGGTGCAGTGCGCAAAAGAACGTACACTACCACCGCCTCTCATCTCCTCTCTGCTTGCTCAAAACGTCTATCTCGTCGACCACGATAATCATGTCTCTGTCGATCAGCCGATCTCTCTGTCTCTTCGGTCTTTGATCGACCGAGAACTGTCCGGACCCATCTCCAAGCTCACCCCGGTGTCGTAAATACGTCTCGCGAGCCAATGCTCTGTCAAAACACTCTGTGGCGTCTCACGCACCGGTCGCAACAATCACCCCACCAATCCTCTCATCTAGGCCTCTCGATGAAGTAGTAAATCTGTAACCTCTCCGTGTTAGCCACATCCATGGCATACATCATGAGATACCGAATCGATCCATGTCTTGTGACACCGACATATTACCCTGTCGCGAGCCCAAGAATCGCTCCTCGGCCTCAATCGCACCTCGGTAGGGATGTACTCATCGAGAAATAACTGTCGAAACTACGCCCCACGTCGATGGTGTAGAATGTATGTCGGTGTAAGTAGTCCACCATACCGTCGCCCGACCTCTCAAACAATACCCCGAGATACGCGCACAGTCCGCCTCGTACCTCTAATAGCTGGTGTAGTCGTCGATGTGTCATTAACCACCGACCGCAACCTCGGGATCACGACTCCAAAGAAGTACGTAGGATTAAATCTCATAAAATCCTTCACCATCTTCGTTTGCCTCTCGACACATCCTACTCTGGCGGTCGAAGTCCCTACTTGCTTGCTCCGTAGTGGTGGGTGTCACCACCGTAGTCTCATTGGCACAACAACAACGCTCAACTCTCTCTCATCACCGTGTCTCGATCCAGTAGCTTTGTAGCAATAGCGGTGCTAATGCACGGGTCGAGTGGTAAGGTGCAACGCGCTCGGCGATCGGTGCTACTTCGGGCGTCCTCGAGCTACGAATGTACTCCATCGCCTCGGCCATCCGAGCCCGTCGCAATAATCTGCTCGCTCACTCTTTGAATCAATCTTTGCTCGGTCGGCCTCAGTATCATAGCTCGCATATCGCCCATGTCACTAGTGGTGCGATCACTAGTATCTCCAACCTCTGGTGAGTAGTGGGCGGAGTAGTAGAGTCATCATCAAGTCCATCCTAAATCGCACAACCATCGTGCAATGGATCGACTCGGTATATACGCGTATACTATGTAATACACAATCAAAACGTACGTATATGTATAATTCCCTGACTCTACCCGCCTCACATCACTTCCCAACTAAACCTTTAATCATTCACTTGTGGTTTCCACATCTAAGATTTATTCATCAAGTTTATACTCTTATTAACTCTCCAAACCGAACCTAAGCTCTGATACCAAAATGTGGCGGCCCCAATTTCCACATTGGTCCGCATTCCCCCATGCAACTCATTTTAGGTCAACAACCAAATATTTCACACTTAAGAATTTTTGGTTGTGCGGTGTATGTTCCAATACCACCTCCCAATAAAACTAAGATGGGTCCATGGGTCCACGAAAACTTGAGATTTATGTTGGATTTAACTCATCGTCCATTATAAGATACCTTGAGCCCTTAACAGGGGATTTATTTACTCCACGTTTTGCTAATTGTCACTTTTATGAAGCAATTTTCCCACCATTAGGGGGAGATAAGAAGTCAATTCAAAAGGAATAGCGCGAAATTGTTTGGAATGCATCAACTTTATCACATTATGATCCACGAACAAATCAGTGTGAACTTGAAGTTCGAAAGATCATTCATTTGCAACAAATTGCAAATCAATTACCAGATGCATTTAATGATGCAAGACAAGTGACAAAATCACATATTCCAAATGTAAATGCTCCTGCAAGAATTGATGTATCTGTGCAACAAAATGCACAAGAACCAACGAAACGCTTAAAGCGTGGAAGACCGGTTGATTCAAAGGATACAATTCCTCAAAAAGGAAAACGGGAGTAAAAATAAATACAAATCAAAATACTCCCGAGAAAGCACAAAAATCCTTTGATAAGGGTTTGTCGAACAAGTTGATTCGATGTGGAACAACTTCCTCTAGAAAAAGATGAAAAAGATGAAAGTAATGAGATCTCAATAAATTATTTAAACTCTGGTAAGATTTGGGATCGAAATGAAATTGTTCCTGATGATATATTTGCTTTCAATGTGTCATTTAAAATATGTGAAAATGATGATGATCCAGAACCACGATCAATGGACGAATGTCAAAAAAGACCTGATTGGCAAAAATGGCAAGATGCTATTCAAACAGAGCTAAACTCGTTAAGAAAACGAGAGGTTTTGGACCAATTGTCCAAACACCAGATGGCGTAAAACTTGTTGGATATAAATGGATATTTGTACGAAAGAGAAACGAAAGAAATGAAGTTACAAGGTACAAAGCAAGACTTGTAGCTCAAGGTTTCTCACAAAGACCTGGCATCGATTATAAGGAAACATATTCTCCTATTATAGATGCAATCACATTTCGGTTCTTGAAAAGCCTTGCAGTCTCTGAAGGGCTTGATATGCGTTTAATGGATGTCGTTACGATATCCGTACGGATCTCTAGACAACAGTGAGATATATATGAAAATCCCGATAGATTTGTAATATCCGATGAAATAAAATCAAAACCTCATAACATGCATTCTATAAAATTACAAAGGTCTTTGTAAGGGTTGAAACAATTCGGACGAATGTGGTACAAACGTCTTAGTGATTATTTACTTGAAAGAAGGATATGTAAATAATCCGCTTTGCCATGTGTCTTCATTAAAAGATCATCAACGAGATTTGTGCTTATTGTTGTATATGTTGATGATTTAAATATAGTGGGAAACCACGACGACATCGTTAGAACATCCGAATACTTGAAAAAGGAATTCGATATGAAAGAACTTGGAAAAACAAGACTTTGTCTTGGTTTGCAAATTGAACATTTTTCAAGTGGAGTACTTGTCCATCAATCAAATTATATTGAAAAATTATTAAAAAGATTTTATATGGACAAGGCATATCCATTGAGCTCTCCAATGGTTGTCAGATCACTTGAAGTGGATAAGGATCCATTTCGACCTCATGAAAGTGATGAAGAGCTAATTGGTCAGGAAGTACCATATTTAAGTGCAATTGGTGCACTTATGTATCTTGCAAATTGTACAAGACCCGATATTGCTTTTGCTGTCAACCTACTTGCAAGATATAGCTCTTCACCAACTCGAAGACATTGGAATGGTGTTAAACATGTTTTTCGATATCTTCGAGGAACAAGTGACATGAGTTTATTTTACTCGAGAGGGGTAAAATTGAATCTCCAAGGTTATCTTGATGCTAGAATTTTTATCGATCCCATAAGGCCCGTTCTCAAACGGGATATGTATTCATCTGTGGTAATACTGTCGTATCAT
Source organism: Stephania japonica (assembly GCA_039657345.1). Taxonomy (NCBI): domain Eukaryota; kingdom Viridiplantae; phylum Streptophyta; class Magnoliopsida; order Ranunculales; family Menispermaceae; genus Stephania; species Stephania japonica. The sequence continues at coordinate 16,357,238 of CM077556.1, forward strand.
GGAAGTCAGTAAAACAAACTATGGTTGCCACTTCTTCCAATCATTTTGAAGTACTTGCAATTCATGAAGCTAGTCGTGAATGTGTTTGGTTGAGAAACATGATTGAACATATTCAAGAATCATGTGAATTGCCTTCAATAAAAGATTCTCCAACCATATTATATGAAGATAATCCAGCATGTATTACACAATTAAGTGAAGGATTCATAAAAAGGGACAGAACAAAACATATTTCACCAAAATTCTTTGATGTCAAGCAAATCCGATCGAGCGATAATCTTGCTGATTTATTCACAAAAGCCTTACCAACTACGACATTTAAAAGGTTTAATTATGGTATTGGCTTGCGTAAACTTAAAGACATTGTAAGTAAAGAAACTAAACAAGTTTTACCCATGTTCACATGAGGGGGAGTTATTGATTAGTGTATTGCACTCTTTTTCCCTTAGCTATGGTTTTATCCCATTGGATTTTCCTAGCAAGGTTTTTTTAATAAGGCAATCCTAACAATATTATACTCATCTTAAGATTAATAAGAAATGTGTACTCTTTTTATTTTGCTAGATTTTTTCCCACATGATTTTTTCTAGTATAAGTTTTAACGAGACACATTCTCTCAACAATTGTCATCCAAGGGAGAGTGTTATGATATGGATGAACAATTGATCAAGACTTTGTATGACTAATCATTGTCAAGCATGGCTCTTACTTAGTGGTAGTCATGTAACATGTATTTCTCCATATCAAATGTACTTATTATTCCATGTATTGTCAATGTTACTTGTGAAGAGTTGTATGACATGTGATATATGTGTTGCTTGTAAACATTGTCTGAAGTACATTTATCATCATCACCAAATTGCCTATATAAATGGTGCCAACCTCATTGTAAAAACACACCAAGTTGCAATGAAAACTTCTAATTTCAACTCTCTCATTTCTCCTCTTCTACTTTGTAGTTGTAGTTCTTTGTAGCTCTTTGTAGTAGTAGAAATTCTTAGTTCTTCTACTTTCCTTCTCTAATTCTAGCAAGTCTCAATTCAATTTATAACAGCCTTAACTTTTTTTTTTTTCGACATGTCCAAATACAACCAAATGTAAATCCATCTCATAAAAATATTTAATGTATGTTTAAGAATATAACTTCATTACTATATATATACTAATTACATTACGTCCTTAGCACGAATGAGCTCGCTCGCGAAAATTAATTCAATTACAAAATAATATTTTTATAATTCATAAAATATGATTATGATTATATTAATAAACATAAAAATATACATATATAAAGTTAATTTTAAAAAGACTTTTTTTTTACCAACGACAAAAAAATGAAGAAAAAAAGTTGTATGTGAAATTAAATCATAGGACATGTGGCTCTTTATTTTTTTGAAATGTACTTAAGTTTGTCAACTTTGATATTTATTTAGTAAAATCGTTCAAAGACGTCAAAAATATTTCATAATCAATCACTTATTCAATTGAAAAGATTAATTATATATAATATATTCAATTGAAATGTATCTACGTTTTTTTTTTTCTCATGAGGTATAGACTATAGTTATCAGTTGTTGAGTTAAAGTGAAACACTTAATTAATGTTGTATATATAACACGGTTTGAAGATATGAGCAACTCAACTCATTATCTTTATCCAATTACAATTACAATGTATAATTTAGTAAATTAGTATGTTGAAAAGGGTAAAATAGTAAATTTGTTTACCGTCGATTTGTTAGGTATTCGTTTATATATATATATATATATATATATATATATATATATATATATATGTGTATATATATCATGCCTTTGTTATTTGTAACTATACAATAGAAGGTTTATTAAATAATTTTACACCCTTAATTAAGTGTCCACATCGATATCTTTGGATGCTATTATGACTATATCATCTGCCCAATACTAAAAATTACACCAATAAAGGTTCAAGTGTTGAATTCAAAACGACACCATATGTTTAGTAAAGGCAAACCAAAAATTGAAATGAAGGAAATATATGGAATTGTACTTGTGTTTTTTTTTCTCATGATTCTTTGAAGGGAGAAAGGAAAAAAAATCAAAGTGGATTAAAAAGATGATGAGAGGTGAAATTTATAGGGGAATAGAACTTGCACTACACTCATTCCATGTATCTTCCCATGGTTTTTATAGAACTTGCACTACACTCCATTCTATATATTTGCCTATGGTTTCGAGTTGAATATACTCATTTTATTCATTCATTCATTCGTTGATAAGATAACCATTATTAATTATTAATAGGTGCACGAATAATATATAATTATCTCTTGGAACAACCGATAATAAAATAAATAAATAGCAAAAAATAAAAAATAGAAATCAAAGAAAAATAGAAAATTGAAATGGTGAGAGGAGGTAGCTTCTTAACTTTTTCTCTCCTCCGACTTTTATATATGTATATAGAAGCTCCATAAAAAAATCATCCCCTCATAAAAGAAAACTTAAAAATTAAAATTATAAGTTTAAACTATTAAACTTACAACTTGGGACGTCAATGGGGCAAGAAGTGGGGATTCCCCGCCAACGAGGACGGGGATGGAGAATTTAAATGGAGATAGAGGTGGCGATGTTGCACGGGGATAGGGATAGGGATGAGGAAGAAAATATGCCTAAGAGGATCCCCATTGAGATCTTTGCGGGGAATCCCCTTGGGAATCCCCAACGTGATCCTGATATATAAATTTATAATACCTATTTATAATATACTTACATACATATATACCATATGATGTACTATATATAAGTTTATGTATTATATATATATATGGGTACTTCTATCATTGAACCAAATATACTCATGTCATAGGTATAATATTTAGGACCATTGGATTTAAGTCCAACACATTAATCGAGACAACATAAATGCACAAAGCATTTAATTCACAATACATTTTGAGGGGTTCCCATGGCATGAGTATATATTTGGTCTCTATTATAAAATTTCCATATATATATATAATATTTCTCACTTTCCACCACCAAACTCTAGTGAATCTAGTGATACACTTGTATAAAACAAACTCTAATAAGTTTTAGAATTTGCAACTTCTTTAGTTGAATAAATAAAATATTTTATCTCCAAACTATATTAACATGTTAATAATATGTTTATTAATTATGAAAGTAGTAGACTAGTAGGATGGAAACTACACCAAAGCCTCAATCTCAAATTAGGTGGAGTCAGTCGGGTACATTGACCAGACTCTTCCATAATAAAATTATAAATTTATAGCTTGACTAAATCTTTATTGTATTTATTAATACTTAATTATAAAATTATGTTATTCGTGGTAAAAAAAAAATTATAAAATTATTTTATACAATGTTTTTTGGAAGCAGTGGATGTGTATGTATGATATAGATTTTGGTTATGAATCTATTTTAGAGTAGATTGTTTTATTGTATGACATACGGATTATTCAAATGAAAAAATCTTCCCATAGAGATCCTCATGGGGATCAAAATGATACAAATTCCCATGCGTAAGGAATTAAATGGGGAAGAATATTTTTCCACGAGGATCCTTATCTCCGTGGGGATTAGACGAGAACGGAAATGGAGATGAAAATCCATCCCTGTAAGAGGAAGAGAATGGGGAGGAGTAAATTCCTAAATGCGGATGAGGATGGCATGCATATCTCCATCTCCATCTCCTCATTGACACACTTACTTACAACCAGCATAAATTTAGTAAAACGAGAGTAAATTTAGTACTAAAACCTGAATCGAGAGTATTTTTGGACCATGAGTGGACTGAGGTTTTTTGAAATATTTTTTATTTCAAAGTCATCCTCAAGCAATCAATGACTTCGAAATAACAACTTGTAACATTTCTTTGATATTTACAAAAATTTAAAAAACCCCCCTATGAGCCCAGACTCTTAAAGTCCAAATAGATTTTTTGTATACGTATTCACAAATTACGACGGGTAAAATTAGTAAAATGGGTACCATTAATGTTCGCCACCTTAATTAGGTACCATTAACTTGTACTCCCAGGATACTCTCTATATGAAAAGGAAGTATGAACGTAAATAATTATGGATGAAATAAAAGCAATATTAATAATTAGGGGAGTGATTACATACATTAGGAATATTAATTATTACAAAAAAACTATTTGGACTCTTAGAGTTCGTACTCATAGTGAGGTTTTTGAAATTATTACAAATATCAAAGAAGTGTTGTAAATTGTTATTTCAAAGTTATTTATTACTTGAAGATAAATTTAAAATAAAAAATTTTAAAAACTCCCTAAGAGTCCGAACTCTAAGAGTCCAAATAGCACTACTCTAAGAATTATAGATAGAGAGGAGGGTTGTATATGGAGAGAGACATGAAGATGGGTAGTTCGTGCATTGAAAAACAAGAACTCTTTTGGATTGAATTTCCATAAAAACAATTTAATGCAAGAGTAATTGAGGCGGTTGATAATAATGAGCTTCTACGTCACTTGAGGAATACAAATTTATTTTTAGAAAATGATAATCTAATGCTGGCGCACACTTCACTCACCTTCACTTTATTTTTTAATTATTTATAAAATACCCAAGTATGCCCCCAAAGTGTATTACATTATCATCTTCCTTTATTTTTTCCACCTCTTTCTTCACTCTTCTCTCGTCTGATCCTATTATCATCTATTTGGGCTTCTCCGTGCGCCTTATTTTGCCACGTTTACGATATTTTCAATCCAAAAACATAGCCCAGCACGTGGCACACCTACCAAGTTGACACGTTTGACTTTGATGTGGTGGTTTTTTTTAGTCCATTAAGTGCGCTCCATCGTTTACTGAGTGCATCCCATTTTACGTAATACCCCAAATTTAAATTTTAATTTCTAAGTGCACCCCACATTTTTAACAAAATACCCTTTCATCCAAACCGAAGTACCCAACTCCAAATCCTTGGTCGAGACATCCATATTAGGTTCAGTGACATATAGCCAAAACTTATCTACTAGGCTCAATTTTGTCCAACCGAACCTCTTTGGTGAGATTTAGTTGACAACTGCCGACCTAAAGGTTTGATGGGTTCCGACCAACTCTCCAATTAAAAGTTCGGTGAGCTGTGACCGACTTTCCAACTAAAGGTTTAATGGACTCCGACTGACTCTCCAACAAGAGATTCGAACCTTCGAAGCCAAACCACTCAATGATACTTACAAATCACAAAGAAGAGAGTGTGGGGTGCATTTAGAAATTTTAGTGGGGTGCACTAATCACAATGGGGCATAAGGGTCATTTTGTAGTAGGATTGACATTTTTTTAAGTTTAACTTTTCCTGGGGTGCACTCGAAAACGATGGGATGCACTTAGTCGGACTATTTTTTGAGTGGCGCTATAAGCACCCCAATTGTTTATAAGGACACCCCAATTTACATGTATTTTGGGGGCCCTCATAAAAAAGTGGGGTGCCTATAGATGTGCTCATTTTTTTTTCCAGGATATGAGATTTTATCATTAATTGTGCACGCATGTAGCCAATAAATTAGGGAGTGGCTAAACCAATCCCAGTAATTATTAAATCGACCCCAGTTTTGAATTTTTACTTCATGGACCCCACTTTTTTTTTCTTAAAATTATAAAAATATCCTTGCTCACCTCATCCATCATCACCCTCACCCCAACACCTTTCAATCTTCTCATTTCTCGATTTTAATCATTGTAAAACACTTGTACTAGGTCAACAAGTGTCATAAGAGTGTTTTGTTTCGTTGAACAAAGTCGGATGTAATCGCGACGTGTCCTAAAAGTGAAAAAGTATCTCCCACGAATTTCGGACAAACACGCATAGGGTCGACATATCTTTAGAGGTCTCCGTCGACTTCGACCGATAATGCGAAGATAACTCGATCTCAATAGTAACGGAGGGATCCAGCCGAAACTTCTTTAAAGGTGTCAGTTGTGTGTCCAACACCTCTTCAGATGTGTCGGCTTTGTTAATCCGAAATCTACAGGCGACCAGAATGAACAAAAAAAAAATTCAAAACTTCCAAAAAAATATGAAAATGACAAAAAAAATAGTAGGTTTGGCTCGGAAACACTTAATATTTTCGATTTCATCGAAACTTTGTACCCAAAATGCAAGACTCAACCATTAAATCGAAGCCCTAAACCTAAAAACAAATTCACAAACCAAACGACTCAAAAAAAAACCCGAAAGGACCTCGAAATCGATACTAAAAAAAATGATGAATGCATCACAATGTCGAATTCATATAGTTTTGCTTGAATTTCGTCAAATTTGGGTTGTTAGTGAGTGCGATTTGAGAAAGAGGTAACTGGGGTATGGGTGAGTGAGGTGAGTGCGGTATGAGTGAGTAAAAATTCTTTTGTATGGTGGGGTAGTTAAATAAATTTCACAAAACTGTGGCCTGTCTAGCAATTACTTGGTCCGTTTAATGGCTCCCATAAAGTATTGGGTTCTCATTTTATTACATTCTCTTGTAGTTCAGTTAAACACATAAATTACATAATGTCTTATATATTGCGTCAGTGATTCTACAAAGCAAGAGAAGCAAATACAGTACATAGAGTAGCTTAGTTAGCAACTTGCAGTCACACGTTAATGTGGGACGGTTCCTCATTTGAAATTATATACTAAGAAAAAACAACGGTTTGATGGTTCAACTCCACAATTAGTTAAAATTATCCTAATTCCACGCGTTAAGTTGACCAAAGGTTACTTTCTCTTTGTTTTTAAGCATTCTTTTCTTTTTTGTAAACAAGAAAGAAACTATAGCCGGCCTCTATTGAGTCTCGAACAACCTCTTACACAAGTGACTTTACATCAAAGGCGTGAGCTACTCACTTGATTGGTAAGATTACCTAAATTCCTTTTCATATTCTATCATCTAATATAGAATATATTCATTTTCCCTAGATTGTCATACATACAACAAATATATGGGTAAAAAATGAAATTCAACACGTACTAATCAAGTGGTAGTTCAATAGTATTGTATATGCGCTCAGTGGTCACTAATCAATGGTATGGTACATGTAGCACTAATCCATGAAACGAATGGTTTGAATCTTCTCATGTGCAAGTTGTACGGCTAATTCAGTTGGTTTCTTATAAAATATAAAAATAAAAAAATAAAAAAACTTGAAGCACAAGTTCTAGATCGTAATCGCAATAGCTACATTATATTTCCTTATAGTATCTCATGAATTATGAGATTGGAGCGCCTAACTCATGGGACTAATCAAAGCGTCAATTGGAGTACTAAAGAGGACTGGAAACTTTGAAAAGGGTTCAAACAACCACAACTATCAAAAAAAAAAAAAAAAAAGTCTGGTCACTTTCGTTTTCTTTTATGAGGATATATGGCATTCACCTTTATTTGTGCCTCAAAGAAAATGGTTCTTATGATACTAGAAGTAATAACATTATATGCATGTACAGGCGTCTCACCCATCAGTATCACATCATCAACTTCATTCATTTTTGTAATAAAAACTTCATTTATTTAGATTTATTCTTTTGTGTCTTCATTACATACAAGTGGGAGGGTATGGTTTGCACTTATTAAAAAAGTTAATTAAGCTTGGCTGCTTCTATAATACATTAAATGCAGCATTTATATGCACGATAAAAAGAATTGAAACCAAATTTGAATGACACCACCGCCCACGATGTTGAAAGAGGTTTTTTTTTTTTTTTTTTTTGAAGAGAATTAAAAGAGTTAATTTGCTTTGTAAGAGAATCCCGTAGATTAAAGAGCATTACATAACTACGTGATATTTGTGTTTTCAAGGAACTGATCTCACATTAAAATTCAATTGAATAGTGCTACTTGGACTCATGAGTCCGATATTTTTTTGAAAAATTTTTATTTCAAAGTCATCCTCAAGCAACTGATTCTTATAACTTGTAACACAATATTTACAAAATCTCAAAAACCTCCCTTTTTTAGTAAATAGATTTTTTGAATTCAATTTCCTTTTAAGTAATATGGGTTGATGAATTAGATATGGGCACGCATTGCTTGCGATCCTTATTTATTCACAAGTAACTCCCAAGTGATATCAATACGAACTTGTATAAAAATAAGTGTTTTTTTTCATAAGAAGTACACAAAAATATGTTTGGTTACTTTTAAGTCAAATTTCACTCTCATAGACTAACAACACTGTAACACTTCACCCTCCAAGTCACAAAAGCATTGCCTTTCTACGTTTTGAACGTATAATGGTTTAAGCATCACTTAAAATTAACTATAATGCCATTTAAAAGGAAATGACACAACTTTTTAAGGAAAAAGATCTAGTAACATAAACTTTTGACACTTGCATTTGCAGCACTCTTGCGAGAGATCTTTAGATTTTTCATCTGAGTGGGTTCTACCCTAAGTTGGTAGGAACCAGTCCACAAGAGATGGGTTGATGGGTTTGAAGGTGTTCAGGATTACCCCTAACTATTAATCCACAAGACACATATCTAGGGTTTGAAGGTGTTCAGGATTACCCCTAACTATTAATCCACAAGACACATATCTCATCTACAAGAGATCTTAATTAGTTGAGTGGAAGGTTACCTCAAAGAGGCACACGTAAATAACTAGTAAATCCTAGCCACTGCACAAAGACAACAATTGGTAAGCACAAGGTATTACGTATAATAGGTAAGGCAAGATCTTAATAAATAGGGGCTAGTTTGATGCCACAACTGCTTTTGATTATCCCTAGCCTTGTTAGATGGCAACTTAAACAAAAGTAAAAACATATCGAGAAATGCTTATTAAAATAACAAATTTTTGGTACTTTTTAAATTCCACATCAATTAATTGCAAGAAGAGGACACTAGAGACTTAGAAAGTGCTAACAAACCAAAAGTGCAATTTTTTTTTTTAAGGCACAGATCTAAAAGCTTGAATTAGCAGATCGAATTAATTCAAAACCCACCAAATAAAAAGCAGATAAAAGCATAAAAGATAATGAGGAAGAGGATTCAATTTCTTCATTCCAAGTTACCAACTACAGCATCACGAGAAGAAATTAAGAACATTCAAGTAAAGCTTTCAATGAGTGTTATCGCTGAAAACCATCCAAACCAGCACGGGAAAGACTGATAAGAGAAGTATACTTACTGATTATTAAAGCATGGGTGGTACTTGCTGTAAAGCTAGTGTGAGACAGATTCCAAATCAATATACAAATCTAGTTGCATTGTATTTTCCAATGACACTCTTCAATGCAATTAAGTACATCACCTGCCACAAGAGACACCTACCTCGTTAACATTAGGTACTAATTATAACCAAGGTTTCAAAATTCGACTTCGCATTGAACTTCGCTCACGTAAAAACGGAAGTAATTCGAGGAAGTCAACTTTGACAACGGAAGTTTGACAAAAATTCACAAATGCACGGAAGTTTATGAAATTTCATTTTAAATGCTACAAAACTCAAATTCCTTCATAAAATTGTTAGAAATATTCCTACAAAAAAAATGTTGGAAATATACTTAATTATACAATAATAATGCATAATGATCACAACCTTGTTTTAAATAGTCATTTGTTTGATTAACACGCAATTCACAACATGTGTAACATTAATATTTATTTTTATATTGTTTTATATGATAAATTTTGACTTTTTTTACTACTTAATGTGAAGAGAGTTACTTTGATCAAAGTTCCCGAAGTCCGTCAAATATTTCGTCAAAACAAAGTTACTTTGATCGAAGTTTTACATTTTTACTTCTATCTTGATCCAGTTTCGATCGAAGTTGTCGAAATTCCCGAAGTCCGTTGAATTTTTGAGCGAAATAGTGCACTTTTATTTGAGCACCTAGATTTTGCTTCGCCACTTGGAAAATCAACAAACTTCGGTCGAAGTTTGGCGAAGTTTGTCAATTTTCAAACCTTGATTATAACCAACGTTAGGGAACCAAGATTATTAGATTTTGAAGACATTTAATAGCCTAACTCTAGAGAGTTCTTGACACGAGAGGATACTGTAGTATTTATAAACAACCAAAGAACAACATAGTTGGGGTGCTCCAAGAGATTCATGTACCTTTAATCTTAGAGTTGTGCTACGTGCACTCCCGTATCCTCTCGAGCACCCCATTGATCAGGGCACCCCAGAACTTTTACTAAAATGCCCTTAATTTGTGAAGCAACGCATGACACTACCTAAGACACATGTTAAAGTGATCTCGTTCATGGCATGTCTTGCCGAGACCCGTATTACAGTGTCGATCTATACCAAATGACACTCTAATAAGGTAGTCAAACATCCAACTCGATAGGTGACCACTGAGATTATACAAGTGGTCTCGGTGGCCTTCTGTCGAGACATATGTGTATGTTTCGATCGACACCAACTAGCAAACCAATCTATGTCTCGGTCCTGTGCATCCGAGACCATAGGTTCGGTCATTTCCCACCGATACCTAAAACGTAGTGTTAGTTAATGTAGTGTTGCGCTATGGACACCCCACCAATTACTCTGGGCACCCTGGGGCAAATGTGTCATTTTTTCTTAGAACCAACATAAATAAAAAAAGTCGAGGGGCACATAGCGCGACTCTAATCTTAATGAACAAAACATAATACAACAGTACCTATAAAAGTAAATCGAAAGGATTACAATGAGGGTGGCCTATCAAGAAGAGTAGCTAAAACCATTTATCGTGTGCTTTAAGAACAGTAATTACAGTTGTATGTCCTGTTTGGTGGTCCCAGTTTCTAGCTCAAAAGATCTTTAAGAGGAGAAAACTGCTTTTTTGTTAACATGTCAAGCCGAGTACTCATTTAACTCCTACTCTTTCTATGCAGTAGTTCAATAACATTTACCAGATAATTTTAACGACGAAGAAAACTAGCAGCTCGAAGCCAAAAAAATACCATCTACAGTGAAGCAAAAAAAAATAAATAAATAAAAGAAGGTACCATCGATCACATTGGGAAGGCAACATTAAAGACTTTGCTAAACAAAATTAATAGGCCTTTTAAATGCATTGACTGACTATATATTAGAACACTTCTTCCATATATGTCCACCAAATCATAAGATCTTTTTTTTTTATAACAATAGTTGTCCCAGCCTTTGGTCGGACTAATCCACTGGAGACAATTGGGCACTATAACCCAACAACATGACTATGGAGACAACAATATGATAAGATTTTGTAATCTTAGTGTCATAACAAGAAAAAATGATATCATGAATTTAGTGGAACTTAAATGATTGACCAGCTTTCCCTTGTTTAGGATATTTTTAGGGTGTCAAAACCTTTTTTAAACCTTCCTTACTTTGGTTTGACTAATCCCGAGGGAGTTAGTCAAGCACCCCAACTCCAATTTTCCATTTTTAATTCAATAGAATAGGAATATATTATGACGTATCAGAACTTGAATGTAGACCTTCTCTTGGCAGATGTGAAATACATTGTCCTAAAGTTTCGATCCTCTTCTACACATTTTCTTGATTCAATTTTTAAGCTGCATCCAGTCGGAAGTTTATATTTTTCTTGGTTAACATATGGTCATAATTAAATTGTTAACCACCATTCAGTAATGTTGTTACTATTAATTTGTGGAGAAGGATTCAAATTTTCAATTCAATCACAAAAATGTCTAAGCCAGCCAATGCAATAAGGTTTCAACTTTCAATGTTGTAGTCAAAAAATTTAGAACCTATGCCATGACACTGAAATTTTGGAATGAGTTTGAATTCTAGATAATCACAAAAGTAGAAACATGTTATAAAAGAAAAGGTAGAAAATAAGCTAAGTTATCATGAATCAATTGACTAAAGATGCAATCACAACCATAATTAACATACAGGAGATAAAAATAAAAAATAATTAAATAATTAAAAAAAAAGAGAAAACCTGAAGCTAAAACCAAGACCTTGCATATAAGGTATAATTCAAGTTATTAAGAGATCAATCATTTTTCAAAAGAAAGCTGAATTGCAAGAAACCTCCTTAAAATATGGCTCAATTAGATTCTTAGAAACTAAGCTACTATTTATCTTCCTCATGGAATGTGTAGACTTCAAAATGATATAAAATTTGAGAATAACTCTCATGAATACAAATATGAGCAAGTCTCTTTCTAATAACTACAAACGAAGCCCATTCACTTCATCAAGAGGTAAGAACAACTAATGCAGTGAAAAACGGAAGAACATACTAACTGCAGGTGGATAGCCAATTTTGTAATGGATTTTGATATACGAAATTGAAAACATACACACAAGAGAACCTCGCATAGTAGCTGAATTGCTTGATAGAAACAAGAGTTATACTAAAACGTACCAAACAAGAATTTGAATACTCTTGGAAGATTTCTTTCACTCAAGCTCAATAATCTTTTTAGACAATGAATTGGCAGTGCCATTTATGGTGTCATTGCCACCTTTGCATTTTTGCAACTGCTCCCGAAGACTCAGCACAACCTCATTGAGTTTCTGAATACGTTTCTCTTGAACTAAAATGATCTGCAATTACAAATGATCTAATTATGTAGAAGCAGCTAGAATACTGTACAATAATATTGCAGATATTCAATTCAACAATGAAGGAGGTGATGTAAGTGTAGTATTATTCTTGGCTAATTTGAGAATGAATGAAATACCCTGTCACCAAAAGAAGAATATTCAAATTTACACTCGATAAGTGAATACAGAACTAGGAGAACTTAAAATACAAGGAAACTAGATGAAAACTCTAAACAGATAAACATAAACCACGCTACCTCATAAGATAAAAACAGATCGATTTGACTGGGAGCTCATCATAAAATACAAGGAACACATTTTAATACATTATTAACTGTTAAGGAATACACTTTACGAAGCTTGTTGAGTGCTCACCCCTTAACATTTTTCAGGTACCTCGTCGGGTGCTATACACCGCGGCAAGGGGAAGGTCGTAGATGTTTAGCCACCTTCCTCTTGATACTTTGGAACCACATTTTGTAACTTTAGGTAAACAATATTTTTGTAAGTAACACAAAGTGTGAATGTTTTTATATCGACGGTTTTACAGGTATTTTGTAGAAACATTCTTTTTGAGGAACAGATACAAGTTTTCCATTATTTTCTTTGATTTTCATTTTATCGATTCTCCAAGATATGTAGGTTGTTGTTAGCAAGTACAAAGGCTGACTAAAGCACGAGCTTGGACAGTATGGGATCTAAGGTCTGCGTTAGTGTTTTAGGCCGAATAGGTCCCTTGTGGGAATGGGGGTCATTATATTACCCACCTAGGCTAGGCAAACGGTTTGCTATCACTACTTATGGAAGAGCCAAAAGGATAAAAGCACACCTCGAATCGGATAGCTTATTCTAAAATGGCTAATGAATGCTTCTTTTTTAGTGGATAACAAAATGGTACGTGTTTAGGGCTAGGAAGTTTTGGCAAGGAGAACTTCTTCTACTCTTTTGAGCGTATATGTTCTATTGCTTTGTTGTTTGACTTTTTATATTAACAATATAAATTGTAACACAAGAAGCAGGGACAAAAAAAGAATCATATTTTGGATACCTGTATAATTAAAACATTAAGATCCAACACAATGAAGGTTTCATCAGGTAAGAGAATTCTAAAAGTGCAATTCCCAAGAATAAAAAATCACTGCTAGTTAAGATATCTATATCAGAATGCATTTGCTTCACTAAATAGTTATCTTGCAAAAAACATATGCATTGCATAATTCAAAGTATGAAAAGAAAAGAAGAAATGAAGCCAAATCATAACAACAAAACTTCATTTCAACATATAAGCAACATAAATAATAGACTCCCTTAAAGACTCAACAAACAAAACAAAACCCACTTAGATCAAGACAACCTCTAAAGAAAAGAATAAAGAGACTAATTTTTAAAGCACAAATGACCAACGATGAACAGAGCAGCCCAAAGATTAGCGCCTCTCACACTAATGACAGAGCAGTCTGGAGACTCACATTTCACACCACTCAAATTGCTCCACCACACTCAACAGACCAGATTTCTCAAATACAAAGATGACATGGAGTCACTTATTCTTAGCTTAAAACATTTGGACACGTGTATGTGTATGCTTTGTTACTGTAGTCTATATAAAGCATTGGCTGTCCAGATTCTTAACTGAAAATATAACACATTAAAATCGTATTATAGAAGAAACCTCTTTGTTCTTCATCATTTCTTTCTTCTATCCTCTTTGTCAAGTCTCTCTTCTTCTTTTCAAAAATTCACAACAATGGAACAATCAACTCAAAATTAATTTCGATTCTACACAAAGACACCATGGAAGAACTTACCCAAAGACATCTGTAAGCTTGAATTTGAATTTAGAAACCATTGAACAACTTCTCATATATATACGTGCTTAAATGTAAACTCAATCCAGAACCACCTTAATAAACTTGATAGCCTCTTCAAATGTTCATTGATCCCTTCTCAAAATCCAAATAAATCACCCAAAAACTAAATAAACATCTTGCAAGCTTCATTTTATTGCTATAAGTCATATAAAAAGTCATCCTCATTAAGCCCTCATACTTTCGACAAGTAACCCATCTCTAGCAACACCGCCACCCAAAACCATAAGGGAATGGACAAGTAGCAACGGGTGATCCACATTCTCTGAGTTCTCTCCACTCCTACATAAGCTACAACTACATGGGACTAAATAATAAGTGGAAACACATCAGCAACATGGAAACATAGACAAAGAGAGAACAAGAAATTTTGGCATTTGACAAGGAAATGAGAATGTCAAATAATGTATTTGAATGGAAAAAGGAAGGTTGTCTTCTCTAACGAGATGTGTTGAAGATGTGTGGACCAAAATTAGTCCCACATTGATTAAATATAACTTCATAAAGAAGTATGTAATTGATTAACTCCTCCCAACTAATACCGAGGCTTTTTGAGATAAAACTCCACACCTAAAGTTGAAGGTGGTTAAGTTGAGGACAACATCGGTGTTAGTGGAGGAGATCCACAGGTGTGTGGCTCGGCCGTGAAAATTAAACATGGCATAAGAATCAACGGTTCAAGTGAGACCTGTTGAAGAAAAAAAAAAGTCCTTTGGATCATGTGAATTACGGTTCAATGTGGAGTGTTGAAGATGTGTGGACCAAAATTAGTCCCATATCAATTAAAGAATACTCCCTTCGGTCAAAAATATAAGTCGTTCTAGCAAAAACTTCTTGTTCAAAATTCTAAGTCGTTTTCGAAATTCAAGAGGGTATTTATTGCTTTTTTACCCATTTTACCCTCATACAATTCAAATATTTATGATTCTTCAATTCATTTAATGGCAAAGGATGTATATGTAAATTACACTCATAATTAATGTTGTCTTAATTCTTGTGCCTTAACCTTAAACGACTAACATTTTTTACCAGAGGGAGTACTTCATAATGAAGTATATAATTGATTGTCTCCTCCCAACTAGAACCGAGATCTTTTGAGTTAAAACCCCACAACTATAAGTTAAAGGGTGGTTAATGTAGGAGACAATATCGGTGCTAGCGGAGGAGATCCACAAGCTCGTGCACGCATGTGCAGCGCAGCTGTGAGAATTTAACAAGATGTCTACACACATTTGCACATGCCAAATCCATTTTTGTCAACTGCCAATAAGCAATGTACCTCCTTTTTCAATTCTAACACTTTATTATCCGAGCTCCAACACATCCAATTTGCTCATCATTTCTTAGGAGGAACAGATTATCAATTCCCAATGTAGAACAATACATCCGGCCTTTAATCTCCTTTTCAAATATTACTTCCTACTAAGACGAAATGCCTAAGCTAGAAGCCTGGAACACATTTCTTTTGTTAATTCCAAAAACGTGTGAATCAAAACCTTTTTGTTTCTACAAAAACATAATTTACTTGCACCATTTACGCAACTATGGAACTTTATCCTCCAAACATCCTATATGAGTCAGGTTTATGATACATGACAAAGTAAGGTTCAAGATTGTAAAAGTAATATCTTAAGATTCTAGTATTTTCTTTAGTTGTAGAGAGAAGGCATAAATAATAAGTGTGAAGTGTAGCCCCCAAGTGGTGATGGAGCGGTTACCAACATGGCTTTAGTACTATTATTAAGGCAAAAGTGATGGGCTTGATTCACAACAACTTCATTCATCATTTTCCTTTGACCTCTAGGTTAGTGGTAGGGGTACCCTTCTAATCCCCATGGGATTAGTCAGGTCTTAATCAAGAGTGGTTGAGGCGTTTGAACACCCAAGGTCATAAAGAAAAATAAGTTTTAGGTGTAGTGAAGGGCGTGAAGAATCTAGTCTCTTCTTAATGAATTGAAGTGCTAATAGACCTGTCAAATGTCCATGTGATCCCTATTTACATGAATCAAAGTGTTCTTCCAATTTGGAAATCTGATCACCAACACATATCAATCAGAGTTTGAACTGATCTCATCAGTTTCCCACGGCATTTTCTTAGATGCCCTTCTATACAAGATGTCCTTATATACACAAATCAAGGAAAAACCAAACCACGTGCATATCAATCAATCAAACTACACGCGAATCAAGAAGGAAATGCAGGAAACAACAAAACTCTTCTCACCTTTTCTTTCACCCTAAACCCTAAATGCACAGAACAACAAAACTCTTCTCACCTTTTCTTTCACCACTTCTTTTCTTTGAGAAACATGCTGCTGCTTCTGAGATATAGAGGGCGCGGCTTCAAGATCATTAGCAAACTGCTGTTTCCATTCAAATTGCGACGTGATTATCAGCACAACCAGTAAAAACACAAGCACCATAGGCCTTGACATCATTAAAAGCACCTCTCACATTAACCTAACAAGAAAACCCAAATTCAACACAGAATCCATAATTCTAAGTCGCAAAATTAAGCACCGAATCTGCTCCTAATCACGAAATTTAGTGACCAAACTTGTACCTGACAATTCAAGTCATTGGAGCCCTAATTACAGTAAACAGGCAGATAAAGTAACCACTATTCTTAACACAACTACAACACAGCGACAGAGATTCAACGATCAAGAACAATCTAGAACAATCTAGAAGCTCAGTTTCAAGAGTGAAAGTTTGAGACTCACCGATCGGGATTGGAGGTCACGAACTCGAACATTGCAACAATTTGCGGAACCGAAACCGAGATTCGACGATCTGATTGAAAGCTCGATCGAATCTGTGTGCGTAGGGAACGAATTTTAGGTCTGTTGTGGCGCGGAATTCGCGAATTCTCTATGTGGATTTTGGGTTTTCAGGTGTGGAAACGAGAGTTTCGGACACTTGGGAGTGAGTTATTGCCGAGAATTTCTCTCGCTTTCGGGGGATTTCCGGTTTTATAGCATTTGTGTTCACGCTTGCTTTGTAACCAAGACAGTTGCTGGTGTCCCTTGGTTGTTGCATCGTATGCTATCCATGCGCGCATCTAGATGTGTATCTAAGGGACGCTAGCAGCTGCGTTTGGTTCATGCTTGCTCGCCTGTTAACTGACCAGTTTTCCTGATTTTATTTTATTTTTTTGGTTATTATTGCCAATCACAGATGACAGATTAGATGACGTATTTGGACTTTTACAAGTTTGACTAGAAAACAACGAGAAATAGTATCACAAACGAATGAGCCCGGCTAAGTGCACCTCACTGTTTACTAAGTGTATTCAATTATGCACGACACCTCAAATTCAAATTTCAATTTATAAGTGCACTCCAAATTTTACCAAAATACTCTTTCATCAAACTGAAGCACCCAACTCTAAAACCTTATTCAAGACACTATTTTAGGTTCAACGACATATGACAAACTTATCATCTTGGCTTGGTGTTGTCCAACCCAACTCTTTGGTGAGATTTAGTTGACAACTATCGACCTAAAGGGTTGGTGGGTTCCGACCGACTTTCTAATTAAAGGTTTGACAAGTTATGGTCGACTCTCTAACTAGAAGTTCGGTGGGCTTTAATCGACTCTCCAATAAGAGATTCGGTCCTTCAAGGCCGAACCACTCATGATACCTACAAATCGCAAGAAGATCATGTGTGGAGGTTTGATGATAGGGTGCACAAATGAGAGGGAAGTGTAGTCCAGTGCACTAATCACAATAAAGAGACATAAAGGTCATTTTGTAATAGGATTGACTTTTTTTTAAGTTTGATTTTTTTGGAGTGCACTTAGTAAATGGTGGAGTGTACTTAGTTGGCCCTAAACGAATAGCATTAACCAAGCGATTAGCATTTACGAAAGTGAATGGACAAGATGAATCCTTGAATAGGTTGCATTTGGCCAGCAATCAAACACAAAGCTAGTTTATAATTTAATTACAAATTTTTTAAGCTTAAATAAGTAATTCATACTTACCCTATTAAGATGCAATCTTGTCTCAATTACAAACTTATGGGCATAATTACAAGCTTACTAAGCTCAATGGATAAACCTAATCGATCATAGAGTAGACCTAAAAATCTAAGTGGTCAACGCAACAAACCCATAGAGATCAAGTGAGCCTAGTGTGTTCTCCTAACTGACCTAAATATAACTACTAGGATCTATGACATTGATTATTCTATCAAGATACATAATTGAGACTAAATCCGCAAGTGAAGACAAGAACCCAACTACGATCTTAACTAGACAAAAAAAATACTCTAAAGCCCTAGCTACATAGAAGAAAACCATAAAACAAGTCATGTCGTTCTAAAGAAACTCGCCACCTTTGAACACCACTGTCAGTTGTCGAACACATCATCGTCACTGCCATGAGCCTCTCACCACTGCTGACTACTATCATTTTCCACCACTTTTTGCTCATCGCCATTAAGCATGAAGGTCACCTAAGAGGGGGTGAATTGGATTAACGAGTAGTTATCGCCTTTTTAAATATAATTCAAAAATTAAGATGCTATATGCTCACCAGAAAGCAAATATGGATGCTATGCAAGTGAATGGGGTAGAAGAGATGAAAATGAGACATACAATATATAGTGGTTCAATCTAACCGATTTACATCCACTACCTAACCTCCCCGGTTAAGATTTTTAACCCCCACTTATATTATCAATAAGTGTTACACCATAAGCTAACTAGCCTAGTGAATGCCTAGCCTCAACTAGAACTTTTACAAGATATCTTATCGTAATAAGGTCTTATACAACTACTTAGCCGCAACTAGGATTTTTCACTTTAGACTCACCTAGGATTTTCCCATTACCTAACCTCAACTAGGGTTTATGCCTAGCCTCAACTAGGTCTTCCCGTTTGACTTAGATCTCACTAAGTCTTATAATCAAAGTTTGATGAATACAAGGAAATACACTTTACAAAATAAAGCGGCACCAAGTTCAAATACAAGCAAACCTCCTAGAGCCTAACCACTCTAATGCATGCAAGTATGAAAACAAATGAGAAATGCAAATATATCACTGATTTTATGCAAAACTCAAGTATGAAACCGTTTCAAACAAATCGATTAGAACAAATCCAGTTTCAAATTCAAAGAACAAGAAGTTTGATAAAAATCAAGTTTAAGTGCAAACTCTTATTCAAATCAATCTTAGGATTTAGTAAATCAAGTTTAAGTGCAAAACCCAAGACAAATGTGTTCAACAACACAACAAGTGATTTCCCAAGTCAAGTACACAAGAATATATAATTTAAGCACAAGAAAAGCTAGGAAATAGGACTTTCTTACAACCCCAAGAAGATGACTTGAAAATCAGTTTTGAAGAGGTTGTAGTACACCTTAGAAGGCCTCAAGAATACTGGTTTTAAGATTGATTCAACAGCCTCAAAATATTTCTTATGTTCTTCAGTTAGAAGGCTTTAAGAATGCTTTGATTCAACACCTCAAAAATTCCTTATGTTCTTCACAAAACTCTAAGCTCTTCCTCTTGAAAACTTTGAGCTTTTGTGTTTTTCTTTCTTCTCAAAACAAATCCTTTGTGCTTAGTTGTTTGAGACTGTTCTATATTCTTATATATTAGTTTATGACCGTTCTAGGGATCCAAGGGCTGATATTTCATCAAAAATTCAAATTAAAGTGTGATTTTCAGCTTTATAAAAAAAAACTGTCATGAAAGGAATTAGCGCGCTAGTTTTCTGACCTAGCGCGCTAATTCTGCACTTAGCGTGCTAATAAAATTATTAGCGCACTAATTGTCAGAGGCCTTAAAAAAATATTTTTGACCATAGAGTTAACGACCCTTTATCACATCCGGGACCCTACCAAACCTCATATAACATGTCATACATGTTTGTTATGGGTCATATAACCTATTTGGTGGTCTGGATATTTTTACAAATCCCGAAAAAGAAAAATCTCGGTTTCATGATATCGAGGGGATTTTCTTCAAATATGCAGTTTTCTTTTCAAAAACCTTTCAAAAATAAGTTTTTCTTTTTCGACAACTTCTACAATAATTTTCAAAGTACGATATGAACATAAACACATAGTTTTACATTGTTTAAACTTATAAACCAAGTCATGTGTTAAGTTTCACTTAAATTTTCAAGTAATCACTTGACATTTGAAAATTCATTTGAAAAGCTCAATGTGCATGAACTAATGCAATAGGCTTGCGTATTGAACTTGTATACCTTACATTAATGTTACAACTCGTGGTTCGATTTATGTTTGCCGAATCTTGAACTTGTATGGCTTGAATACTTGAGATTGTGATGTTTTGCAACCTTTAACGAAACTGAAATACACTTGATAAACTTATTAGTATATTTTCACCTTATTTGTTTCCATCAAAATCCCAATCAGAGTTAGAGTGACTAAGCACTTAGTCCAACAAAGCATTCACCAACGTTGGACAAAACTTCGTCTCAAGTACTATCAGGTCCCATAAAAAAGGTAATTCTCCCAAAAGTTTACTAATTCAATAAAACTTGTAATGATTGTGAGTTTTGACTCTAGTTTTGGCTGCGGCCTTTCTTCTTTGGCTATCCAGGGGGTGAAAGTTTGTTCTTTTTGTATATAACATTAATTGTACATAATTTTGAGTGTACATATATAGCCGACATATAAGGTACATAATCCCTCTAATGTACCGTACTTATGTGTATTAAGTAAGTTTTTAGAACTTGCTCTAATTCGCTTAAAATTCCATAAAACTTGTAATCAAAATTAAGGTTGAACTGCTGATGGTGGGTCGTAGGTGGGGGCATGGTTGTCAGAATCGAGATTTGGATAAAAAAATATTACGATTCGCGATTCGAATCGCCGCCTAATGATTCGATTCAAGCCTATGAATCAAAATGCTTCTGAATCGGTCCCTAAATCGCATGAATCAAGGTGAATCTTACGAATCGCAATGCAAATAGTACGATTCATGCGATAAAAAAGGGAGTGACTAAAAGGACCCCAACAATTACTCCGCATACCCCATTTTTATGAAATTACCCAACTACCCCTCCATATAAAATGATTTTTACTCATCATACTCCACTAATTGTTAAATGTTCCCTAGTTTTATGAAATTACCCATCTATCCTTCATATAAATGGGTTTTTTACTCACCTCATTCACCCTGTATCCTCACTTACCTCTCTCAAATGCACTCACAAAAAATTGACCAAATCCGAGCAAATTCATATGGATTCGACGACGTGGGTGCATTCATCATCTCTCTTTTGAGGTTTTTTTTTTAATTTCTTTTCTTTTTTGAGTTGTTTTGTTTGTGACTTTATATTTGGGTTTAGGGTTTCAATTTAAGTCTTAAATCTTACATTTTGGGCACAAAAGTTTTGATGAAATTGAAAATATTATGTAACGGTCCAAAACCACATTGGACCTCCACGGGAGGCCATGCGAGCCCACAGCTGGCCACGTGGCTGCCAGCTATGTGTCCTATGCCCAACTAATCATCATTTATCCTCAAATCATATATCATAAGTCTTAAACATCAAAATGCACAGTGGAAGCAAATATGTAATACATAAGTCTAATGTGGAAACCAAACCAAAATGTGACCATGTCATATATAAAAGTCAAGAGCACCTCAATTTATCACATGTAAGCATGTCTCATATACATGGTAAATAGGTCTCACAACCCATCCCAAGCAAAATAATATACACATAAATAGACAGGCACACGTACGAGAGGGGTTGTCCTCGTTAGTCAGTCTGTCACAGGTAATCCTCGAGCTTTCCCTTCCCTCTACTCGTACTCGGATCTGCACTCAAACCATCACAAAAAGCCAGATGGCGAGTCCAAAGTAAGTAATCCCAAGGAAATTCACCAAGTAATTACATAAATAAAATGCAGGAATTCAAAATACTATAAATAAACATGCGGAACAAAAGCAAAAGAATACAAGCAACTGTGGAAGATCATCGCATGCATAAAAATAGTAATGAAACAAAGTATGTAGACACTTGGATTAGACCAAACCATACTTCGGGCTATCCGCCAGGCACGACCCGCGAGTAAAATATCAAACGGGTGACCCTGGACCCTCTAGGTGGTCGGCCTAGGTCCTCGGTGCACCCACACATGACTATCATACCGAGTAGTACAAATTCAGTGGCGCATGCCTAGACATATGCTATGGTTCAGTGGACCTTATGCCTAGCATGAATAATCATCAGGTGGGGAGTAATCACATCACCGTAAAGACACCAGGTAGAAATAAACTCTACTACAGTAAAGACACCAGGTGATGGTACGTTCAACCACCGTAGTAAGCATCAGATGGGAGTAAACTTATCCATCGTAAAAGCATTAAGGAATAGAGTAATAAATAAATAAGACTAAATTCAAATAAATCAAGCAGTAAATACTAAAGTGAAGTTCAATTGAGATACTACACACCTTAAATTGCACTCCAAACGTTGTTCCTAGCCTAAACAATTCCCCCAATGCCAATCAATTCACCAATTATGCTACCTAAGTTCACAAAGCCCGATCAATTCTAAACATCATAAACCTCAAAAACTCAATTCAAAACCCCAAATCATCGATTAAAACATCGTTTAAACCATACAAATAGTCCATATGAACCTCTAGGTCAAACCCCAATTGGTAAATTTTAATTAAAAATTTTATTCCAAAACTGCCCCATACGCCGCCGTGACGCCGCCACGGACGCCGCCATGTTCAACTCTTCACGGCATGTACACGACGTCCTGGGCGCCGTGACAGTGCCGCCACGTTCATCACCCTCGCGGCGTCTCCAAAACGCCATTTCCCCATTTTCTCCCACATTACGCCTCTGCCCAAGACGCCACGAGTGGCGCCATGGCTTCTGAACCACATGGCGCGCCTAATGGCGTCTTCGACAAAGAGGGTTTTCTCAAATTTTCGAACCCCTTCGGCTCGTAGCCATGATTCGCGCTCGCTCCAACAACTCATTAAACACTCCATACTGCTCATATAATCAAAACCCTTGACAACGCATGTCCGAAACCCAAACTCGACATTTTTCAACCAAAAATCATAAAAATCATTTGGAAATCCAAACACCCATAGCAACAACGTCAAAATCACAACCATAACCTCAATTCCAACACCAACACCATAGCAACACCCCTACGTAGCTGGTGTGCTTAAAACCCCCATTAAAATCTCCGTCAAAACTGATAAAACACCCGCCAAAACGTAGGAAACAGAAAGATGGTCGAGAATCTTACCTCATTTATCGAATCCCTCACGTTCTTGAGCTCCAAATCACCAATGGAAAATCACTCATACCCTCAGCTCCCTCACTAATTTTCGTTCAAACACAATAGGAGAGAGAAAAGTTGGTGAACATCAACTTATCACCATATATATACACTCAATGTCATCATCACACAACTACACATCTTAAAACCATTTTAAAGGCCGAGATTTAGTCAAAAAATCTCCATAAAAGCCAAAATACTTGACTTATTGTTTGTCCAAACCCCATTTCCTATAGCTACAACCCAATCCTTGGACATTCCAATACCCGACTTCGAACAACGAACAACGAATGTCTCATTCTCGAAATCTGACTATCTCGGACACTTCCATATCATTTATAATAAATTATTGAATGTGTTTTATCATTTATTTAATGTGTTTAGACCCCGACCTAGTGTACTAATGATTCGTCGCTCGATATTTGCTCCTACGCGCTAGTCGCAGCGAAACACCCATCACACCAACTCGTATATCAATCAACAATATAAACAAGCATATTGCGATGCAAACTAACTAAATTGGACAATAACGTCGCAATTGCACATCAAAAAGGACATAAGATGGATCGTATACCTAATTCGCACGCTCTGAATCCTCGTTGTGGGACCTACGTCCTTCCCTGCTGACATTCACGTCTGCACATATCAAAATAACGGTAATTTAGAATTGGGTCGTTACATATTAAGTGATTCCGAGCAAACCTACTATTATTTGGCCATTTTCATGTATTTTTCGAGAGTTTTGAATTTTTTTATCGTTTTGATCGTCCGCTAGTTTCAGACTAACAAAGTCGACACCTCTTAAGAGATATCAGACAAACATAACTGACACTTTTAAAGAGGTTTCGACTGGATCCTTCCGTTACATACTGAAACCAAGTTATCTTCACATTATCGGTTGGAGTCGGCCGAAACTTCTTTAGAGGTGTCGGCGCAGTTTGATCAATACCTCTTTAGAGGTGTCGGCTCTGTTTGTTTGACATCGACGTGCAAGGGTAGGGTATTGGGTGGGGGTGGGGGTGGGGGTGGGGGTGGGGGGTGAGGGGGTATATAAAATAAAAAGTGAGGTACAACAAGTAAGTGGTATTGGGGTGAGGGTGAGGGTGATGGTCACATGAAGTAAAAAAGTGGGGTATAGTAAGTAAGGATATTTTTGAGATTTTAAGAAAAAAAGTGGCGTACACGAAGTAAAAATTTTAAAACTGAGGTATGTGGAGCAATTAGTGAGGTCCATTTAGCCGCTCCTAAAAAAAACTACATAGTATTAAATTTACTCATTTGAAGCTCTAAAACTATTGAAACTCAAATGCTTCTCTATTCTATGGTGCTCCAAGTTTCTATATGATCGATTGACTCGATTTTTTTTATTGTAGTGGATAATCAGATTTGAACCCAAAAATTAATTTATTTTATTAACATTAAAATTATCTATTTTATAATAAAAGTTTTTGACACTTTCCACGATGAAGCTATTTTGTCACCTATTTTTTCGAAATGCCCATAAAATCTTTATTTTCATTGGTTGAAATAAAAGGCTTGAGTTAAGTGAGGATATTTATTGTAAATCTTACTATTCATCGATTTGAATCCCGATTCGCTTCATTAAAGCCCTCGACGATTCGCTTTCAATTTGCGACTCTAATAAGCTTATACATAGAGTGGATTTAATTTTCATTTATTATTTTTGGTCAAGGAGGTATTCACTACAGTGATAAAAAGTCAAAGGAATTTAAAAAATAAAAAAAAAATTTAACTATTGAATCTGTTTATCAAGAGATGGGCATATCGTTAATCCGAACTAATCCTGCGATCCGATCAAGCAAATCGAGGCGCGATCACGATGGGCAACACTCAATCACCGTCGAAAGATCCACGCTTTCTCACTGCGCGCAGGTCAGATTCTATTTCACATCTTCGCGTTTTTCTTCCGCGATTGAAATCGCTAAACCGCTTCTTCGTCTTGATTTGATGTTTCAGAGCTTTCACGGAGAAGGAAATCGAAGATCTCAAACGTCTTCACCGAATTCTCGCACACCAATCTCAGTGCAATGCCCAGTTCATCAGTGGATACGTTTTTGTGGTAAATCTTTCTCCCAATTGAGACCCTAGTTTTGTATTTTTTTCATGTTTGATTTTTTTGCTTTTTGTTGCTATGTGTCATTGAATTGAAATGTTCAGGGGTATTTCCAAATTCCGCCGCCACTCGGGGACAGATTGTTCTATTTGGCTAAGCAGAAGCGCCGTGATATCGAACTCACTTTCGAGAATTTCGTCATCGCCAAAGTAAGTTTTAAGGGAATTTATATAAATATAGTCTGATTTGTTAATGTTAAGTCGTAGTTTTATTGTTATATGCAATTTTGTGGAACAAGAGGCGTAGAAGGAGATCAAACATTGCATTGATCAAAGGTCGAGCATTGTGTTTTGGTTTGCAATGCATTGGAATAGACTAGAATCAGAGCTAGTTTTTTGATTTTATCGCAATATGTGATAGCCACATGTGCAATTATTTCGATTTTTTTTTAACGGATAAATAGAGAAGGAGAAGAAAATGAGAATGGTAAAGTATATAAAATGATGAAGAGAAAGTAATAAAACTAGTGGACATGCAAAACAAAGAAGAAAATGGAATACACAATGAGAAAATGGATTGCAGAAGTATTGTTAGATTAATTGATTGTACCTATTAATGTGACCCATATTAATAAGGAAACTTTAAATAAAAGGACCACACTACAATGGTTGTGTTTTGGGAGAAATGGTTAGAGTTGGTTGTATTGAAACTCCCTTTCCTCTCTCTTCATTTTGTAGTTGGGTGTATTGAAACTCCCTTTCCTCTTTCTTCATATTGTACGTATCTAGTAACTAAAATTCAGTTTTTGGTTTAAAAAAAAAAATTCAGTTATTGAATAGGTTATTAAAAAGAATAGATGTGGCCATGGAACATCTATCTTCGAACGTAGAAGGCAAAGAGGGGAAAAATCAAATACTCAAGAGATTGAATTGCAATGGAAGGTTACTATTTTTTTACAATTAAATCAAAGTGTGTTATGTAAATCATTAATGATTACATTGGTATCATAGCAAAGGGTTAAACAACTATGATTCATGTCAATCATGATTTTCTGCTGCATTGTTTCTATTTCGGTGGACATTATGGAAAAGTATTTTGAAGCCAGTTTTAATTTTTCCTATTTCAATGCCTATTAAATTGGGAAACAAAATTTTATTTCAATGCCTATTCCGATGCTTGTATAATTGACTGAGAAAATATTTGAAATATTTGGATTATATAATGTGTCGATTGAAAAGGAAAGAAGTTTTTCAATTTTTTTTTTAAACGGAAACTTGGTATTGGAATGTATATGTGCCAATAGTATATTGTTTTTGACATACATCAATGATATATTGAATTGCCTATTCAAGGATATCAGTTAAATCGATAATTTTATGGTTATACATTTGTATTTCATGAATTGAAAATGCCAAATTGAAAGCCTTTAATTTCACTTGCATTTGTTAGAAACCATTAGACATGTTAATAAGATGTAAACACAAATATCATGATATGTAATTAAATTAAAGGTCTTTGTTAATACACACACACACACACCACGTCAAGATGTTGTGGCAAAATTTTGACCCCAAAAGATATTTGGTTGATATAGCCTTCACTCTAGCATTTTCCTTTTGATCTTTGTAGTGAAGGCTATATATCAATCAAATGTATGTACGTGGTCAAGATTTTATTAAAACTTCAATTTGATTCAATATTAAATTCAATGTTGGTGATGATATTGTCACAATATGTGAGAGTAGTAGTCTTGTATGATATAATGATAACAGTAGTTTAAATCTCTCTTCAGTCTTCACCCTAAGATAAAAAGACAACTATATGTTTTAAAATTTATACAAGTATACAATAATACTCGGCCCCCCTCAAACTCAAGGTTGGTTCCACTACTATATATATATATACTAGTTCATGTACGTGTTATACACGACAGCGCCCCGCGAGAGGAAGCGAGCGGGGATCCTTTTTTATTATTTACTAAGTAAATATGAAATTATAATTGAAATTATATATGTAGAGGAAATGAGGAAATTATAAATGAATTAAGTAGACAATGGACAATTTAAAGTAAGCAATTGAATATTCGAACAACTTATAATTTAAAAAAAATCTACACAACCTAATAAAAATATAAATGAAATAATTATATTCCCACCGATGTTGATTTTCCATCATTATCATCCCTGAAAGTTAAGAAAGAAGAGTTATTATAGCACATTATATTTATTTATATAAGTAATTATTACGATGAAGTTTATATTTAATTAAAGTTTAAATAACTTACTTGATCAAAAAGGTTTTTTTTTTTTTTTTTTGAGAGTGTGAATCTTCCAAATAAGCGTCACTTATCTTCCGCTTCTTGATTTCTTTATCCACAATGTCTTTTTGATTTATTTGAGGGTTTGAATGACATATACTTGTCACTGTGTAACCTTCTTGGCCTTTATTGAAATTGAAGGAAGTTAGTTTTACAACGAATGTAAAACTTTTTCCGACAATTTTTTGAACTTCACGTGGAACCTTACTTTTCAGGGCCGTATCCTAAATGAAGTAAATAGAAGAAATTGAATGTAAGAAATTAATAGAAGGGGAAAAAATAAAGGGATTAAGTTAGTTAAAGGTATATTTTAATATAATGTTTGAAGGAAATGTATTTAAATCTAATAAAACTTTAATATTACCTCGTGTAATTTTTGAAATATGTCATTTACGACTTTCTCACTTATGATTTGTGTAGTTTATTTTCAAATAAAACGAATGTTGCTGATCCCGAATCATCGTGCGCTTGCACTTGTTGCTTGACCTTGAAAAGAAAATGTGATTGTTACTTGTAGAATAGTTAGAAAGTACAAATAGAAATTAAAGTCAGAAAAGAATGACAGAATGGAATAATTTTTATTCAGCCATTTTGGCGTGTTTAAATAGAAAATTACAGAGTAAATGCTTTACATAAAATTAGCAACTAATTGATCCTAATTAATCCTAATTGATTTACAGAGTAAATGCTTTACATAAAATTAGCAACTAATTGATCCTAATTAATCCTAATTGATCCTAATTGATTTACAGAGTAAATGCTATTAAAAATCTATTATACTGACTAATTACTTCTAATTCAAATTCTAAATAAAATAAATATACTAAATAACAATCCTAATAATTATGTTAATATTCTCGACACCTCCTCCTCAATTTGGAGAATAGATATCGATCATTCCCACTTGGATAGAAACCCTTCGAACTTATCGGTAAAAAGTCCCTTAGTAAGAACATCGGCGAAACATCTCGGATGATGGAACAAACGGTATGCGAGATATCGCCGTTTTCCGTTTCTCCTTGATGAAATGTCGATCTATTTCGACATGTTTTGTCCGATCATCTTTGCACGGGATTACGAGCAATATTGATTGCCGTTTTGTTGTCGCAGATACAACCTCATCGGTTTATCTCCTTCAACCTTCAACTCCTCTAAGATCTTCCGAAGCCATAACAACTCACATACTCCTTGAGCCATAGCTACGAACTCGGACTCACCTTTGCTTGAGAAACAAGCTGGTTGTTTCTTGCTCCTCAAGTAACTAAGTTGCCCCAGACAAAGGAGCAATAGCCGGTGGTAGATCTCTGTCTGTAGAACTTCCGCCCCATCGGCGTCGGTGAAGATCTCCACTCTTCGGCTCCCATTCTTTGAAAACATAATTCCTTTACACGGGCTTCCTTTCAAGTAATGAAGAATTCGATGTACGACCTTGTAGTGTTTTTCGATGGACAATGCATAAACCGACTAACCAAGCTTACTTGCAAACGCAATATACGGCCTTGTATGCGCCAAATAAATTAGCTTCCCCACGACTTACGATCTGGTTCTTGTCCACGACCTCGGCACCATCTTCTTTTTCGAGTTTCGATTCGGATCGACGGGAGTTGCCACTTTGGTTTACATCCGAGTAATCCGGTCTCTTTCAAGAGATCAAGAACATATTTTCTTTGTGAGATAACTATTCCTTTTGAGGATCTAGCCACCTCCATTCCAAGAAAATATTTGAGCATCCTAGATCTTTGACTTCAAACTGGTTGGATAAGAAGTTCTTCGGTGACTCCAACTCTACTATGTCATCTCTGTCATCACAATGTCATCTACATACACAATTAAAATAGCAATTTTACCATGATTGTGTTTGTAGAACATCGTGTGATCGAATGAGCTTGAGTGTAACCACATTGTTTCATAGTTCTCGTGAATCTTTCGAACCATGCCCTCGGAGATTGTTTCAATCCATATATGGATTTCTTTAGCTTACATACTCGCCATCCTTCTTTAGCTCATCAAAGCTTTGGTGGAGCTTCCATATACACCTCCTCCTCAGCTCGCCGTTTAAGAACGCGTTCTTCACATCAAACGTACGAGAGGCCAATCCAGTTAGCGGCTAACGAGAGAAGAACACGTACGGTGTTTAGTTTGGCCACGGGAGCGAAGGTTTCCTCGTAGTCAAGGCCGTATGTACGAGTGAAGCCTCGTGCTACGAGTCGAGCCTTGTATCTCTCAAGAGCCATCGGCATGGTATTTTATGGTAAACACCCACTTGCTACCTACACATTTTTTCCTTCGGGTAAAGAGGTAAGATCCCACGTGTCATTCTTCTTCGGGGCCTTCCTCCTCAAAGACCGCCTCTCTCCATCTCGGAACCTCTAGAGCTTCATGTATCGACTTAGGTAGTTCATCATCCATAATCCTGGTGGAAAAGGCTTTGAAATCGGTGAGAGCTTATGATAAGATATGAAATTGGATATTGGATGTTTTGTGGTACATGATCGACACCTTTGCGTAAGGCTATGGGTTCAAAGAAATCGTAGAAGGTTCTAAATTTGGAAGAGAAGTAGGAGAGAGAGCGATCGTACCTTGGACCTCGGTCGAGTCCGATGATTGGCCCACCTCGGGAGTTTGGTGGAATATTACTTGGTTGAGTCCTCCTTTTAG
Source organism: Stephania japonica (assembly GCA_039657345.1). Taxonomy (NCBI): domain Eukaryota; kingdom Viridiplantae; phylum Streptophyta; class Magnoliopsida; order Ranunculales; family Menispermaceae; genus Stephania; species Stephania japonica. The sequence continues at coordinate 16,387,956 of CM077556.1, forward strand.
AATAAACACGAAGTTCGGTAGGTGGTTCCAAGTTGTTTTACTGCTGGGTCTCACGAGGTTGTGAATTTATAGGTTGTGAAATCTTAGGATTAGTTACGAAATAATTGATTCCACTTGAACTATTTTCAACCGATTTTGGCAAAGATATTTGTTCCCAAAAACTCGGTTCGAGAATCATTCTCCCCGGAATTGAGTTTTTTTCAAAAAAAGGTTGTTTTTCAAAAAAAGTGACATCCATACTTACGTAATATTTTCCAGATTTAGGATCAAAACATTTATACCCTTTTTGTGTTGGTGAAAAACCAAGAAATATGCATTTATGTGCCGGGGATCAAGCTTTCCTCTATTATGGCCGTGTATATGAACAAAAGCAATGCAACCAAAAATTTTAGGTTTTAAATCGGTGAACGATCTATTTTCGGGAAACATATTCTTTAGTGCTTGCAAAGGAGTGATGTAATTAAGAACTCTTGTAGGCATTCGATTAATCGAGATAAGGCTGCGATTAAGAGCGCTTCATTCCAAAAACGATTAGGAACATTCATAGCAAATAATAACGCCACTAGACACCTCTAATAAATGCCTATTTTTCCTCTCGGCCACTCCATTTTGTTGGGGAGTATCAACGCAAGAAGCTGTGATGAATAATTCCTTTTTCTTTCAAAAAATCACCTAAGATTGCATTAAAATATTCTCGGCCATTATCGGTTCTAAGAGCTTGAATATTAGTATGAAACGAGTATTAATCAAAGAGTGAAATTTTTGAAAACATTTGCGGCCTCGGATTTTTCCTTTAGAAGATAAATCCATGTGACTCTAGTGTGATCATCAATGAATGTGATGAACCATCTAGAACTGAGGCAATTTTACCCTTGAAGGGCCCCAAATATCACTATGCACGAGTGAAAAAGGTTTTGATGGCATATACTTCAAAGAAGGATAAACGGATCTATGATGTTTTGCCAACTCACAAACTTCACAACAAAAAGATGAAATGTCTTTATTTTTAAAAAGATTTGGAAACAAATATTTCAAGTAATTAAAGCTGGGATGGCCTAACCTATAATGCCACAACATTATGTCATTCTCATGAAGACAAGGTAGTAAAACATCTTGGTTTCGAACTTGTTCATCGAAGGATTTTCGAGACCAAGTGATAGAGTCCATCAACTTCCTTAGCATTGCCAATCATCTTCCCGAACAAGGGTCTGAAATTCAAATCCAGCAAATGTTATTGTAGCAATACATTTGCAATCATGAATAATACGACTAACAGAGATGAGATTGCAAGAAATCTTTGGAACATGCAGGACATTTAGTAATGTAAGAGATGGAGACATAATAATAGAGCCTTTTCCAGCAACAGAGGTTAGAGAACCATCGGCAATTTTAACTTTCAAATTTCCAGATAAAGGATAATATGAAGAGAATATGGAGGAACTACCAGTCATATGATCGGTTGCCCCTGAATCTATGATCCAAGGGTTTAATTTTGAGCCGGCTGTGAAAGTTGTAGGGTAAGTACCTTTTTGAGCTAAAGAAGAAGAGGCAATGTAGGATGATGAGTTAGGAGTGTTGGATACAATTGAATGAGAACTCATTAGTTGATACAATTGCTCTAGTTGTTCTTTCTTTGAAGGCGACGTCTCGAGGCGATTTCGGCTCTTTGGAAGTGTCTTCGGATGAGGCATGAAAACCACTTTGAATCACGAGGATTCGGTTAGATGGGTTCTCGGTGGCTTTCCATGCGGCTTCCAACATTTGGCCTTAACATGCCCTGGCTTGTTGCAATGCTCGCGAGATTGGCGGTCTTTATCGTTGCGTCGGTCGTTGCGGCGTGGTGGGCGACTAGAGAACGGGCGAAGGCTCGGTGGGAGGCTGGTGAGTGTCCTCCGAGCATGACGGTCCGCCGGCTCTCCTCTCTTCTGACCTCGGCAAAGACTTCTCTAGTACTCGGTAGTGGATCACGACCAAGAATGCGTCCTCTCACTTCATCTAATTCCTTATTAAGGCCGACGAGGAATTCGAAGACACGTTCTTTTTCCACCATTTTACGAAACAAAGCCACAATCCTTCGCACAGCTCCACTCATAATCGCCGAACATATCTACCTCTTGCCACAAGGTTTTTAAGTCGGTATAATATTGAGTGACGAGTTTTCTCACCTTGTTTTAGCCTCCATAGCCAGAGTTTTTAGCTCAAACCAGCATCTGCATTCCCGAGATCGAGAATAAGTCTCGTTCACGATCCCAAATGTCATGAGCCGTAGGTAGGAAGAGATAGGTTCTTCCTATACTCGAGTCCATAGAATTTATGAGCCAAGACATGATCATCGAATTCTCTGCCTCCCATTTTGCAGAACCTTCATCTTTCTCAGTGGGTCTCGCATTGGTACCTGTAAGATAGTCGAATTTTCCACGGCCTCGAATGAACAGTTTCACCGATTGGGACCACTTTGTAGGAAATTGTTTCCATTCAGCTTGTGAGAAGTGATGGAAAGGTTTTGGAAAGATTCAGTGGTTAAGGGAATTGAGGGTGAGCGAATAGAGCTCATAGAATCGATACCAGAGGTATCATCAGAGGGTTTAGCCATTTAGGCTCTGATACCATAAAGTCAGAAAAGAATGATAGAATGGAATAATTTTTATTCACCATTTTGGCGTGTTTAAATAGAAAATTACGAGTAAATGCTTTACATAAAATTAGCAACTAATTGATCCTAATTAATCCTAATTGATTTACAGAGTAAATGCTTTACATAAAATTAGCAACTAATTGATCCTAATTAATCCTAATTGATCCTAATTGATTTACAGAGTAAATGCTATTAAAAATCTATTATACAGCTAATTACTTCTAATTCAAATAAAATAAATATACTAAATAACAATCCTAATAATTATGTTAATATTCTCGACAGAAATGTTTTTAAGAAATAAGAAAAGTGTAATAAATTTATTATTTATACCTATTGATGTTGCAATTGGTACAATTATATGTTCCATCATATTTCATCTTCAACCCCCTACGGCAGCTTCCGCATGAGTCGTAATACTATTGAGTGTATATTGAAGTAATACACACTTTACAAAGTACGGTCAACACCAACTGCATGAGATAAGTTTAAACACATATTACTACCCATTTCGATCATTCTAAAACACAGAAAGTTTTGAATATGTTTTTCTTCTTATTTCATTGACTGGTTTGTACATATATATACAACTTGACTATAGAACAACTAGGGAAATATGCTTAAAATCTTCTAGAAATCAGGATCTAAAATACAAAAGGAAACAAATCAAGGATAATTGAAAATTAGAAACTAATCTAAATCCCACTGATTTAGGTAATTCTTTCCTACTTTCCAACACTTCCCCTCAAGTTGGCGAATGTATGTCAAACATTCCCAGCTTGCATAGATTTTACTCAAACCAGCCTTAAGTAGTGCTTTTTTTGTGAGAATATCAGCTTCTTGTGATCTAGTTGGTACATATGATAAACTAATCTTCCCACTTTCTAGCTCATTCTTGATGAAGTGCCTATCAATTTGAACATGCATCATTCGATCATGTTGTATGGGATTGCAATAGCAGGTTTACTGTCACTATATAACTTCATAGGATGTTGCAATTGAATATTCAAGTCTAATAGTAGTCTTTCTAGCCAAATTAACTCACAAATACCTTGTGCAACGGCCCTATATATTGCTTATGCACTACTTCTGCCACAACAATTTGTTTTTTACTTCGCCATGTGACAAGATTTCCCTAAAGCTTAGTGCAATAACTTGTAGTGGACTTACTATCTTCTGTTGTACCCGCCCAATCTGAATCAACAAATCCTTCTACTTCTCGGCTATTATTCTTCTTAAACAAAAGGCCCTTTCCAGGTGTTCCCTTCAAATATCTAAGAATCTCGTCAACTGCATCTTCATGTCTTTTGGTGGGAACATGCATGAACTGATTGACCACACTAACACTATATGCAATGTCAGGCCTCATAAGTGATAGATAGATTAGCTTTCCAACCAATCGCTGATAGCGTTCTTTGTTTGTTGGAGGATCATCCTCATAAACGTTGTGCTTCCAATTCTTGTCCAGTTGTGTATTTGCAGGTCTACTACCCAATTTACCTGTCTCCTTCAATAGATCAAGGGTGTATTTTCTTTGGGAAATGAAAATGCCCAACTTAATTCAAGCAATTTCCATTCCAAGAAAATATTGAAGCTATCTCAGATCTTTGATCTTGAAATTAGATTTCAGCAAGTTCTTGAGATTGCCATCTCTTCATTGTCATCACATGTGATCACAATATCATCAACATACACTATTAAGATCGACTTCTTCCCAACCTTGGATTGTTTTACGAACAAAGTATGGTCAGCTTGCCCTTGCTTGTGGCCAAATTGTTACATAATTGTGCTGAATCGGGTAAACCAAGCTCTAAGAGATTGTTTTAATCCATGGAGAGACTTTTTTAGTTTACATACAAAACCGGGTCTATTTTCCTCTTCAAAACCTGGCAGTAGCTTCATGTAAACTTCTTCAAGTGTTCCATTCAAGAAGGCATTAGATACATCCATTTGGTGTAGCTCCCAATCTAGATTTGCTGCCATAGATAAGAGAACTCGAATAGAACTCAATTTTGCAACTGGTGCAACAATATCCTCATAATCAAGGCCATAAGTTTGTGTATATCCTCGAACAACCAAATGAGCTTTGTATCTCTCTATGCTCCCATCTGAAGCAACCTTCATAGTGAAAATCCATTTGCAGCCTACTAGTTTCCTTCCATCTGGCATGTCAACAATTTCCCATGTGTCATTTTCTTTTAGGGCCTTTATTTCCTCCATGATTGCACCTTGCCATCTTGAGTCCTTCAAGGCTTTGTGTATGTTGGTAGGGATTATCACATTATCAAGTTGAGAGATGAATGCCCTGTACTTGTTAGATAAATGACAATATGATAAGTGATTGGAAATTGGATGTCGAGTACAAGATCTAGCCCCTTTTCTGAGAGCAATGGGAATGTCCAAATCATCTATTTGACCTGCACCTTCAACTGAACCTTGTGTTAGTAGATCCTCTTCTGGTTTGGATGCTTGGTTTTAATGAGCAACTTGTGGTCTCCTTGAGTAAACAAGTAATTCACCTTGTTGAGTTTTCTGATGTGGTTCTCCCCCTTGGCCCAAGTCACTTACAAATGTGTGTTGTAAGGACGGTGGGGGAGATGAAGATGATGAAATGGGCAAGGAAATTGGAAGGGAGATAGAAGTGTCCCAATAGTTATCTCCACCTAAATCATCCCCCTGAAAAGTAGCATGAGAGTAAAAAGGTTGATTTTCAAGGAAGGTGACATCATAGGACACACAAATTTTTTTTAAGTGTGGATTATAACATTTATAACCCTTATGGGTTGGAGAATATCCTATGAAAATGCATTTAATAACCTTTGGATCAAGTTTACTCCTAGTAGGAATGGTATTATGAACAAAAACATAACATCCAAACACTTTTGGGTTGAGAGAATTGAATAATCTAAAGTGAGAAATTTTTTTTTGAGGCAACTAACAGGAGTTTGAAAATTTAGAGTTTTGGATGGAAGCCTATTAATTAAATAAAAAGTTGTTAACATAGAATCGCCCCAATATTGATGAGGTACAACATTCTCAAGCATGATTGATCGGGCAACCTCTAGTAAGTGGCGATTTTTTTCTTTCTGCTACCCCATTTTGTTGGGGTGTATAAGTACATGAACTTTGGTGGAAAATTCCATTATCCATGAAATGTTTATTCAGATCATGATTAAAGTATTCTCCTCCATTATCTGCGCGAAGTATGTGAATATCAGATTGAAATACATTTTTTTATCATTTTATGGAATTGTTGAAATACAAATCCAACATTAGATTTGTCTTTTAATAAGTAGACCCAACAAGCTCGCGTGTGGACATATATGAAAGTAATGAACCACCTTTTTCCAGTCAAGTCAACAACTCGAGATGCCCCCCAAGTATCACTATGAGTAAGGTGAAAAGGTTTTGACTCTTTGTAGTCATGAACATGATAATTTTTCCTGGGTTGTTTTGCTAGAATGCATGATTCACAAGAAAATGAAGATGGATCTTTATTGATGAACAACTTAGGAAACAAATGTTTCATATAGGAAAAACTAGGGTGACCTAAACGTTTGTGCCATAAAAACACATTTGAACTTGATGAACTAGAAACTGAAAGAAATCTAGGTCCTTTTTGTGGTTGAGAACCCTTACGATAGTAGAGACCATTTTGTTCCTCAACATTGCCAATCATCTTCCCAGAAAATGGATCCTGAAAAATACAACGTTCACAAGAAAAGGTTACTACACAATTTTGATCCTTAGTTAACTTACTAATAGAAAGGAGGTTATATCTTAAACTAGGAACATGAAGCACATTTTTCAAATGAAATCCATTGCAAACAACATCTCTGATCCCAGCTACTAAAGAAGTGTATCCATCAGCCTCAGAGACTTTCATGTTATCAACACATTTTAAATAACTAGAGAAAATACTACGTGAACTTGTCACATCTGATGCCTCTATGTCAATAATCCACCCATCCATGACATCCTTTTGTGACAAGAAAAAAGATGAGATAATACCTTGTTGAATCATGGCAGCCATAGGTGTCGAAGTTGATGATGAAGGATTTGAATTTCTTTGTTGGTTCAGAAGGGTCTTTAAGATCTCCATTTGTGCTGGAGTAAATGCTGCAGTATTTGTCTTTGTCTTTGTCTTTGCAGCAGATTCAGCTACATGGACAGTTGGATTATTTCTTCTCTTATTGCGTGGTTTCCAATCTTGTAGCTTTCATGGATGTCCCAACAAGTATCCATTGTGTGAAAAGGTTTTTTGCAGCGTTCAAACCATAAGTTGTTCTCATTTGGCTTTCAAAAGAACGATTAGCAGCAAAAGCAGAACTTTGTGAATGACCTTCGTTGGTAGGGATAAGTGATGAGTGCAACATTACCTTTTTTTGCTTTCTTCCCGTCTAACTTTAGAGTAGGCTTCTCGGAGTGAGAGCAGGGGTTTTGTTCCAAGGATTCTCCCACGTACTTCATCTAAATCTCGGTTCAGACCTTGAAGGAAATCAAATACTCTATCTTTCTCAAGTACTTGATTGTAAAGTAGCCCATCATCTACGCATTTCCATGGAATCACATAAAGTAAATCCATCTCTTGCCAAAGCTCTATCAATTTGTTGTAGTACTCCAAGATAGATTTTGTTCCTTCGTGTTTCAAAGTGTTGCCTGGATTTCAAAACACTGAGAAGTATTTTCAAAATCTGAATACAACTCGTGTCACCTTCCAAATTTCAGGTGCTGTTTTGTAAAAAAGAAATGTGCATCTGATTTGAGGTTCCATTGAGTTGATTAACCAGGCCATGACACTGGAGTTTTCAGCTTCCCATGTCTTGTAGCCAACATCACTCTTGGTTGGTAAGGTAGTTTCACCAGTAAGATAACCTTCCTTCCCTCTCCCTCGAACAAGCAACAAAACATATTGGAACCATTCACGAAAATTTGACCCATTCAATTCGTGTTTGGTTATTTTGAGTGAGTGTTCACATCTGTTGTAGAAAAAAGGGTTGTACCACTAGTATTCTTTGAAGAAGCTTTTGTAGTTTCTTCAATAGACCGTGGTAGACTATCTCCATACATTATTTTGGTTTTCTTGGCTAGCAAGAAAGCTTGGCTCTGATACCATAAAACACAGAAAGTTTTGAATATGTTTTTCTTCTTATTTCATTGACTGGTTTGTACATATATATACAACTTGACTATAGAACAACTAGGAAATATACATAAAATCTTCCTAGAAATCAGGATCTAAAATACAAAATGAAGGATAACTGAAAATTAGAAACTAATCTAAATCCCACTGATTTAGGTAATTCTTTCCTACTTTCCAACACATTCGTCGAGAACTAATAGTATAGAAAACTCAAAAACAAAATTCTTAAAGGAAGGCTCTAATTAAATACTACTTAATTTGAAACCTTCAAAATAAGAGACACAAAGTTATTGATAACCTTGAATTGGCGTTGCAATTGTTTGATCAATTGCGCGATATAGGTTGGTAGGCTTGCGAAAGAAACATATTTAATTATTTCAGCATAGTGAAAGAAGCATATTTAATTATTTATATGTTTGATTTCAAGTAGTTAGGAAAAACCTACCTTATGCTCTATAGCACCCTTACCAACAGTAAGGTAAAAATATATTTTTCGAAGCCTATATATTATAACCAATAATTGACATGGTGCCAAGACATAAATTTTTTCCTAAATTGTGTTCTTCTAGAGCGAGTAATGTGTCATTTATTCTATTGGAAGATTTTCATTGTGTTAGTCTTAGCACCATGTCAGTTATTTGTTATAATGTATAGGCTTCGGAACATATATTTTTACCTTACCGTTGGTAGTGGTTCTATAAAGCATAAGGTAGGTTTTTCCTAACTACTATGCTTCTTTCACTATGTTGAAATAATTAAATATGCTTCTTTCACAAGCTTACCAACCTATCTCGCGCAATTGATCAATAACTTTGTGTCTCTTATTTTTGAAGGTTTCAGATTAAGTAGTACTTAATTAGAGCCTTCCTTTAAAAATTTTGTTTTTGAGTTGTTTATACTATTAGTTGTTGATGAATGGTCAACATGGGAAGTAATTTGTGTTTATACTTATCTCATGCAATTGGTGTTGATCGTACTTTGTAAAGTGTGTATTACTTCAATACACACTCAATGGTATTACGACTCATGTGGAAGTTGTCGTAGGGGGTTGAAGATGAAATATGATGGAACATATAATTGTACCAATTGCAACATCAATAGGGTAACACCAGTTCCAAGGTATAAATAATAAATTTGTTACACTTTTCTTATTTCTTAAAAACATTTCTATTTGTACTTTCTAACTATTCTACAAGTGAAAATATACTACACCATCGTAAGTGAGAAAGTCGTAAATGGCATATTCAGAAATTACACGAGGTAATATTAAAGTTTTATTAGATTTAAATACATTTCCTTCAAACATTATATTAAAATATACCTTTAATTAACTTAATCCCTTTATTTTCCCCCTTCTATTAGTTTCTTACATTCAATTTTTTCTATTTACTTCATTTTAGATACGGCCCTGAAAAGTAAGGTTCCACGTGAATTTCAAAAAATTGTAGGAAAAAGTTTTACATTCGTTGTAAAACTAACTTCCTTCAATTTCAATAAAGGCCAAGAAGGTTACACAGTGACAAATATATGTCATTCAAACCCTCAAATAAATCAAGAAGACATTGTGAATAAAGTAATCAAGAAGAAGAAGATAAGTTACGCTTATTTGGAAGATTCACACTCTCAAAAGAAAAAAATAAATACTTTTTGATCAAGTAAGTTATTTAAACTTTTTTAAATATAAACTTCATCATAATAATTACTTTTATAAATAAATATAATGTGCTATAATAACTCTTCTTTCTTAACTTTCAGGGACGATGATGATGATGATGGAAAATCAACATCGGCGGGAATATGATTATTTCATTTATATTTTTATTAGGCTGCATTGATTTTTTTTAAAATTATAAGTTGTTCGAATATTCAATTACTTCCTTTAAATTGTCCATTACCTACTTAATTCATTTATAATTTCCTCATTTCGTCGTCTACATATATAATTTCATATTTACTTAGTAAATATTAAAAAAGGATCCCCGCGAGCGAAGCAAGCGGGCACTGTCGTGCGTAGCATGTTATGAAACTAGTATGTATATATACTAGTTTCATAGCGTGCTACGCAAGAATGACCCCGCTCACTACGTTTGTGAAAATTCAATTATTCTTACAATTTAATTTTTAATTAATATTATCCAAAAAACATACTATTTTTATTTATTTATTTAAATAATAAATAAATATTTAAATAATTCAATGACTCTTATGAAAAAAAAGTGTTATACATGCTAAATAATTTTTTTTCTTGGATAAGAAAACTCAAATCTTTAAGACTATCTATGAATATTTAGGACTGAGGCTATGTTGTAGTTGTATTTGCAAAAATAGCACAACAAAATTGAAAAAAAAAAAAGGATATATCCAAAATCGGCTATATATGGCTAATGTATACATCATAGAATCAGAGAGCGAGAGAGTAGTGCAGCTTAATTTAGGTGGAGAAGAAATCGAAATACTATGATGTAATTCAAAACCGAAATAGGAAAGAGAACGAAAGAATAAAGGGCAAAAATGACTTTTTACTAAAAAATTGAAGATTTGGGATTATTTGCAAAAATAAACGCGCAACACAAAACCCAAAAAAAAAGACATCCAAAATCGGCTATATATGACTAGTCGACATCCCGCACTTTCCGCGCAGGCAAGTTTGAATATCAATAATATTAACTAAAAATAAATTTGATAAAAAAAAACCTCTAAATCCAACTCAACAATTTCACATGATTAAAAAAACACGTAAAAAGCTAACACACACATAAATTCAACTTAACAATATACATCTAAAGTAGTTTATCGTATTACTTGATATTCTGGATTCCATCTACATTCTGTACCTAAAATGCAAGATTCAAGCCCCAAATCGAAGCTCTAAACCCAACAACAACAACAACAACAACAACAACAACAACAACACAAAAAATTGATTAAAAAACACCAAAGTAGTTTATCGTTGGAACTCCTAGTTTGATCATTTAATTTTATTGCTCCATAATCATTATATCTTATACTAATTAATAAACTTACATTACTATATTTAGTATTAGTCGCACTCAACTTAAAGTCTTTCTAATGTGTTCAATTTGGTTATTAAGTGAGTAATTTATGGTTTCAAAAAAAAGGAGTAATTTATAATTTCATGTAAAGAGAGGGATACTACTAATAACCGGTTGGTCCAACTGGTGAGAGTGTTGGTCCCCTTAAGCAAGGTCTCAGGTTCGAGTCTTAGGAATGGAAAAAACTGGGTTGGGAGGGCCAACCCCATATATGGGCCCCTTAATGCCCTAGTGTGGATTAGTTGGTTCGCGGATACTATGTGAGAAACCAAAATAATAGATGGATACCATTCCATTAGTAATATCCTTGGATGTGTAGTTTTCGATCTATGCGCTACTATTAGCAATATCCTCATATGTACTTTTTGATCTTCTTCATTGAATGATTTTTGTATAGGATTAATTGAATTAATTTTAAGTTTTTAACACAACTGCACTATGAAAAACAAACAAAAATTTAGAAAATAATCATTGAAGAATCCCAATATCAATGTTCTACGGGTGGACATCATAAATTTAATATCGTCAAATACCTGTTTTATATTGGAAAAAAATATATATATTTGAGAAAACATGTGATAAAAATAAAAGAAGAATCATTGCACGTGTCTGTAACCAAGAGAAAAGAAGAAAAAGATTAATCTGATCAGGAAAACATCGAAAAATTAATTTTAGAATTGAAAAATAGAAATATTGTGTTACAATTACAACTCCTAATCAAACAATGGAAAATAATCGGATGCCTCCTAACTAATAGGAATACTAAAATAATGCAAAAGCATCATATGTGTCACATCCTTATTGGTAAAGCGTTTATCTAAAAAATATCAAAAAAGAAAAAAAAAATTCAAAAAAATAGGCGTACAAATAGAAAAAGAAAATCGAAAAGAATAAAGGACAAAAAAGATTTTTTGCTTACCACTCAAAAATTGATGATTCGTGCTTTTATATATTTGATATATATATATATATATTGTGATCAAGTACGTGACTTGCAAGTATATTAATATCCTAATATGGTTATGACATGTACAATCATGATATTATATTAACTGATAATGTTAGTGTCTATCACATGTATCTTAGGTTAATCATGAATCAACACATATTTATTTGTACCTGTATGTGCATGCCTGCATGAATATATTATTTGATTTCCTAATTAATTAATATAATCGATAATATATTATAGAATGCGCTGATATTGGACACATATATGTTATTGGTTACTTAATTGATTATTTTATTGTCGTGCATATAAATGTGTATAATTTGCATGTCTATCTTAATGTGTGCCTTAATGCTTGCATTTATTAAAAATATATATTACTAAAATAAATGCATAACAGTTCAAGCATGTACACATTGATGTTATATGCATATGCTAGATTGTAACATGTATATGATTTACAAATCAAAGTATGTCCAACTAGATATATATTTGAATGAAAGCTTGTTAGTCACCAAAGTTGTCTAACTTGAATAGATGTTTAAATATCTAATTGAGACCATTGATTGTAATGCTAGGATGTCACCCAAAGGTGAATCATTGCTGAAACTTAGGAGATATATTACCATACTTGGTGAATGTATGGTTTATCCAAAGATAACTTGCATGTTGATTTAAGTATGATTAATCGTCTATTAAGGCATGCTTTCCTCATAAAAGATATTTCATGAATTTGTGTATTTAAGAATTATCCAAAAGTGAACTTAAATACATAATAAAAGTTTATTGTATGTCTAAATCATTTAGTTTAACTCAAAGCATTAATGTGATATTTTTCTTTTAACGTATTTGCCTTAAGCAATTCAACGGTTAAGTTTAATGGGCTTAATTTCAATGATTGGTTCGAGCAAATCCATTTCCATCTTGGAGTTATGGATTTAAACTTGACAATCGTTTTGGATGAAAAACCTTCCGATGAGGAAAATTCATTTTATGACATTTAGGAGTGTTCAAACCGGTTGAGCTTGAACCTGATGTGCTTGACGATTGTTAATAACATCAAGCCATCAATGCCTTAGAGGAATGACGCTAAGGAATTCATGATCAAGCCGAAAGAGTACTTATCAACTCCATTATGGAAAGCTTGATGATTGAGCTGACCACCAAGAAATTTGATTGGTCACAACTCATTCATGATCATGTGACCAGTATGTCTAACTTGACGGCAAATATCAAAGCGATGGAGATGGATGCGAGTGAATCATTTTTGGTTCAATTCATCATTAATTCACTTCCTCAAGAATGACCAGTTTCAAGTGAATTACAACACCATAAAATAAAAATGGAACTTGCAAGAAATTAAGACCATTTTAGTTCAAGAGGAAGGAAGGTTAAAAAATATAAAGGATCACTCAGTATATATAAAAAACAACTAGCAGCAACAAAGCTACACTGGGTAGGAAGGACAAAAAAGGGCAAAGCCCCAATAAAAGTCAATGAGGGCAGAGTCTATAAGGAGTCGTGGTGCCACTTCCGCAAGAAATTTAGACACTTCAAAAATGATTGTCCAAAACAAAAGGCATGGTTTGAAAATAAAGGTATAAACTATATTTCTGTATGTTTTGAATCAAACCTTATTAATGTGCCTAATAACACTTGGACAAACCTAATAATCCTTTATGAGTCAAACCTAATAATCCTTGTGATTTATCACGAAATATTTCTATTCTTATCGCATAGGATGCTTGCCCCATATTTTCATTTCAAAGTTCACTGAGAGAAATTTCTTTATATCATGTAACAAGGCAACATCATTAGCAACAAGAAGAATATCAACAACATATAGAATCAATATAATGAACTTTCTCCGGAGATCTTAATGTATATACACTGATCAATAGTGTTTTCTATAAAGCCATGTTACGTAATGGTATTATTGAACTCAATATACCATTGTCTAGAAGCTTGTTTCAATCCATATATTGACTTCTTCAATTTACACACTAAATTTTCCTTTCCTGCAGTTAAGAAACCTTCTGGTTGGTCTGTAAACTTCATCTTCCAAGCCTCCATTGAGAAAGGTGGTTTCCACACCCATTTAGTAAAACTCAATATCATAATGAGCCACCAAAGTCATTATAATTCTTAAAGAATCCTTTAAAACTGGAGAGAAAGTCTCTTTATAGTCAATGCCATTTTTCTGGTTGTAACCTTTGGCGACAATTCTGGTTTTATGTCTTTCAATGTTGCCTTATGAGTCTCGTTTGGTTTTGAAGACCCATTTGCAACCAGCTTGCTTTGCACCTTCAGGCAAACTCGATTAATTACCCAAACTTTGTTGTCATCCATCAATTTCAATTCATCTATCATTGTATCAAACCATTTTTCATAATCATTACATTTCATGGCTTGTTTGAATGAGACTGGATTTTATCAATGCTCAAGTCACATTCATGGTCAAGTGAATAAACCAAATTGTTTTTTTGAGAATTGAATAAACCAAAAAATCATTTGGAATGGCTGATCTTTTTGTCCCTACAACCCTTCATAATACTATTTCTTGTTGCTCTACTTAATTGTTTGCAACTTGCATTGTCCAGGTTTGTTGTGCAACTATGATACAACAATAGGAATAACAATTTGAAGAGAAATGCTATATGTAGGAAATTTCAATTGAACTTCATGAATATCCACTTTTCGTGGTGATTTGGCCATTCTTAATGAATCGAGCATTACCAGACTCAACTATTCTCGTACTATGGTCAGGGTAGTAAAATATGTACCCTATAGATTTTTCAGGATACCCAATAAAGTACCCACTAATAGTCCTTGAATCAAGTTTTTTTTTTTTCATGTGGATTATATATCCTTACTTTTGCTTGACATCCCCAAATATGAAGATGTCCCAAACTAGGTTTCTTACCAATCTAAAGTTCATAAGGAGTCTTTGAAACTAATTTACTAGGAACCATGTTTAGTAGATATGCAGCGGTATTTAATGCATGCATCCACAACGATGATGGTACAATGTTACAATTTATCGTATTCCTAAGTCATAACCATATCCATAAGAGTACGATTCCGCCTTTCGGGTACATCATTTTGTTAAGGTGTATCAGGCATATTGTGTATTGTGCACAAATGTCTCGACTTTTAAGAAAATTCTCAAATGAACCTGGAAATTGTCCACTTTCATTGTATTGACATAGTATTCACCACCTCTATTAGATCTCACCACTTTCACCTTTCTATCGAACTGTCTTTCTAGCTCATTAATGAACACTTCTAAAATGTCCACAGACTGAGACTTTTCATGCAACAAGTAAAGGTAACAATACCGTGAGTAGTCATCAATAAAGGTGATAAAATACTTTTGACCACTCCAAGATGGAGTGTCAAAAAGATCACAAATATCATTGTGTATCAATTCAAGAGGCTCATTTCTTCTTGTGGCTGGATGTTTTGATGTGTGCTTAGTTTTCTTTCCTTTAATGCAGTCCACACATACATCCAAGTCAACAAAGTCCAATTGAGGTTATTTTCACCAACCTCTTTATCCTTTCTTTGGTTATATGACATAATCTTTCTATCAAGATTTAAACGATATAAGTTGTCAAATACAATATCAGAACCATAATAGTATTTGTGTTTAAATAAACTGAAACAATATTTTCCAATCTTACGTTAAAACCTACACAATCCAACTTTGAACGAAAACAAGATTCCTAGCCCAATCGGAAACATAGAGACACTTTTCAAGATCTAGATGACATCCAGTGTCCAAGATCAATCAGTAAGTTTCAATCCCTTCAATGCGTGTCTTCATTATGTTCCCCCATGAACAAGAACTTTTCAATTTTGCCTATGGGCTGGATTGAAAAGACTCTTTGCATAACATGCGAAACATGAGTAGTTGCACTAGCATGAAGTTACGAGGTATTATTAGGCACTTCAATAAGGTTTGATTCAAAACATACTAAAATGTAGTTTACTTTTCTTTTCAGACCGTGTCTGTCGTTTCGGACGATCTTTCTAAAGTGTCCAACTTTCTTGCAAAAGTGGCACTTGCTCCTTATGAACTCGACCCTCATTGACTTTTATTAGGGCGTTGTCCTTTTTGTCCTTCCTTCCTAGTGTAGCTTTGTTACTGCTAGCTCCATTATGCAGAGTGAGATAAACTGAGAGATCTTTCATCTTTTTTAACCTCCCTTCCTCCTGAACTAGAGTGATCTTGACTTCTTACAAGTTCCATTTTTCTTTTATGGTGTTGTAATTCATGACCAAATTCTTGAGGGAGTGAATTAATGACTAATTGAACAAAAAATGATTCACTCACATCCATCCCCATCGCTTTGAGCCGTCGCCAAGTTAGACATACTAGTCACATGATCATGAATGGGTTGTAACCACTCGAGTTTTTTGGTGGTCAGCTCACTCATCAAGCTTCCCACAATGGACTTATCGACAATGTCTGATTGTGAGTACTCTTTCATCTTGATCATGAATTCCTTAGCGTCATTAGTCTTAGGCATTGATGGCTTACATTATCAACAATCGTCAAGCGCATCAAGTTCAAGCTCAGTCGGTTAGAACGCTCTCAAACGTCATAAAATGACTTTTCCTCATCAGAGTTAGCCTCGATAATGGTTGTTGGCTTTTCATCCAAAATGATTGCCAAGCCAAAATCCGTAACTCGCAGATGGAAATGGATTTTCTCGGACCAATAATTGAAATTAAGCCCCATTAAACTTAACCGTTGAATTGCCTAAGGCGAATATGTTAAAAGATGTTGCATAAAATATTAAAATATTATATCAATGCTTTGAGTTAAGCTAAATGATTCAGATATCGCTAAACTTTAGAAGCGGCTAAACGGACCCCACTTTTGAAAAAAATGAACACATGTGTGAAATGACCCAACTGACCCTCCATATAAAAGGGTTTTTGCTCACCCATACCTTGCTTACCCCAGTCACCTATACTACCTAGTCACCCCTCTCTCGAATCGCACTCTCAATTCCGGCCCAAATTTGATGAAATCTGAGCAAAACCACATCGATTCGTCACCGTGGGTGCATTCCCTACCTTTTTTCATTTTGATTTTTGGGTTTTGTTTTTTGTTTTTTTAGTTGGTAGTGTTTCTGGTTTTGTTGTTGGTTTTAGGGCTTTGATTTAGAACTTGAATCTCGCATTTTTGGCACAAAATATTGATGTAATCGAGAATATTTAACAATTTTGAGCAAAACCCACTAATTTTTTGGCCGTTTTCATGTATATTTTTGGAGTTTTGAAACTTTTTGCTCGTTCTTGTCACTTGTGGGTTTCGGATGCATAAGGCCAAGACTGCCGACCTCGGAGACACAGGGCCGAGATCGCCGACCTCAGTCACACAAGACGGAGACCTCTAGACCGAGACCAAGACCAAGACCAAGACCAAGACCGAGATCTCTTCAAAGGTTTTGGCGGGAGCTTGATCGAGCCTTTGTAGAGGTCTCGGCCCTGCTGATTGAAACCCACGAGTAACACTTCCTCACTCCAACGAGACCATATCCGACCTTGTTTGACCAAGAAAACACTCCTACGCCACATTCTACCTATTACAAGTGCTTTACGATGGCAAAAAATTGAGAAATGGAGAGGACTATGGGATGATGGGGTGAGAGTCATGGGATAAGCAAGGATATTTCTCAAATTTTAAAAAAAAAGGTAGGGTAAGTTTAGCAAAATCGGGGTATGCTTGAGTAATGGGGTACGTTTAACAAGAACTGGGGTCCATTTAGCCGCTTCCTAAATTTTTATTATGTATTCAAGTTAGGGATGCAGGTGGGGTGGGGAATCCCCATTCTCTGCGGGGATCCGCCTTGATGGGGCGGGGATTCCCCACCAACTATCCCCCACGGGGCGGGGGATGGGGAGATTTCACCCCCACCATGCGAGGCGAGTGGGGGTGGTATTACTTGTCACCCCGTGAGGATTCCTCGCCACGCCTTAATATGGGGATTCCCCACGGTGATATGTAACTAAGTTTTCAACTTTAAACAAATACAACTAAGTTTATCTAGAAAAAACTAATATAACTTGAAATTTATATATAATAATGTAAGTATATTATTTAAAGTATTTAAGTATGTTATTTAAAGTATTTAAAGTATGTGAAGAAAGAGATTTTAATGATTAAATTTTGTATCTATGATTTATTTAATTTTTTTTTTAGATATTATATCAAAAAATAGTGGGTGTGAGGAATCCCTGCGGGGGTGGGGATCCTTGCCGGGTGAGGAATGGGGGTGAAAAATTCCCCGGTGGGGAATTTTAAGCGGGGAATCCCCGCCCCGCCAAAAGTGGGGATGGGGGTGGGGATTGCATTCCTCGCCCCGAACCCGCCCCACCTTTCACCTTTGGGTACTAATTATATACACAAATTTATGCAGTATCTTTTTTGAGGAAATCATGCTTTAATAGACTAATCATACTTAAATCAACATGCAAGTTGTCTTTAGATAAACCATACATTCACCAAGTATGACAATATAATTATAAGCAATGGTCCACTTTTGGGTGACCTCCTAGCATTATAATCAAAGATATCAATTAAATATTTAAACATTTATTCAAGTTAGGCCACATTGGTGACTAACAAACTTTCATTCCAATAAGCATTTAATTGGACATACTTTGATTTGTGAATCATAGACATGTCACAATATAGTATATGCATATAATATCAATGTGTACGTACTTGTACTTGAACTGTTATGCATTTATATTAGCAATGCAAACATTAAGGCACATATTAAGATGCACATGCAAATTATACATATTTATATGCATGTCAATAAATTTAGTAATCAAGTAACCAATAATGCATGTCACATTCTATAATATATTATTAGTTACGACACTTATTTAGTAAATCCGTAATGCACATATTCATGTAATTGTATACACATGTACAGATAATTATGTGATGTGCCACATTTAATTAATCATATCCTATGTGTGTGTACGTGTCACAACCATGTTAAAATATTTAGATACTTGACGTTACGTATACATGATCAGGATATAAACATCATTGCACACATAGTTTAATTGCACATGTTTTCAGTTTCACAAACATATGTACTTATTGTTAATCAAGTTAACTGATATCCTCAAAATCATCAACAACACGCACAAGGCTTTGAAAAAATTCACCCAAAATCGGCTATTAAATAAGACCGAATGTGTATTTTGGCTTGACCAAAATCATCCATGAAATTGATGTGGAAAATCCCATAAATTCGAAAATAATCTATTAATTCGACTCTAGATTAAATAGGCATCAAAATCAAATTCTATTTGGCAATTAAATAGGCATCGAAACAGGAAAAAACAATTATACCCAGATTGAAAATACCTTTAAGGCAAAGTCAAGTCGATCACTGCAATTGAATCTATATTGCGGAAACTCAAGATCGACTAAAACAACTTAGATGAATCAAAAGTGTTTAACCAGTGCTCTGATACCAATGTAATCAATAATGATCTACATGATACACTTTGATTCAATTGTAATAAATACTAACCTTCCATTGCAATCCAATTTCTTGAGTATTTGATTTTTCCCTCTCTGCCTTCTATGCTTAGAGATAGATGTTCGATGGCTACAACTATTCTTTTAATAACATTATATCCGATAACTGAAATTCAATTATTAGATACGTACAATATGAAGAGAGAGGAAAGAGAGTTTCAATACACCCAACTCCAACCATTTCTCCCAAATTACAACCATTATAGTGTGGGTCTTTTATTTAGAGTTTATCCTTATTAATATGGGTCACATTAATAGGTACGATCAATTAATCTAACAAGAATGACTCGAGAACATATGGAACTAAATGAAGAAGGTTCAAGTGGAAGAAGATAAATGTAGGGAAGAGGAGATGAGAGAAGGGGAAATCTCAAAAAATACACATTGTTTTCTTTTATTCCTTTTCATTGGGCTGAATTTTCATATTATCATAAATTGTAGCTCACCAATTTTTTCTCTTGACAATCATTAATCAATGTTTTCAAGGAGTTAAGCCAATGCCTTGGCGATTGTCATTATTAGGCAAACCAATGCTTGATTGTTGTCTTGGTGTGGTCTAAGCAATAAAATTAGATGAATTTAATAAGATTTGTGAATGATAATTCTGTATGCAATACTAGTTATATTTTGCTTTTCAATCTTAGGCAAGTAGTTTAAGCTTTTATTTACCCCTTTGCAGAAGAATAACATTTACAAGTGGAAGAAGCATTCAAAATATCTTCTTTTTTTTTCACTTATTTTGATTTTTCAACCGTGTTATAGGAATTCATAAAATCAAAAGAAAAATTACAAATGAGTTTTTTGCTATGTTACTCGGACCCTTCACTCTAACCCAAAGTACCCGTGTCAGACACTTGAAACGAGTTTGACACTTAAAAAGACATGGATACTCCATTTGTAGAGCTCTTTGTATAAAAAGATTTAAAATGTAAGAGAACAAAGAAAAAAATATTAACAAGAACTTTCTAGTGTAGAGTAAGAAATGAAAAATGAGAAAAAAATATAGGTATATAAACTATTATATATATATGTAATATATGTTATTAAATATATATAAGCATATGTGATATGTCACTCAAGTTTTAGACACTTTTTGCCGAGTCCCCGTGTCCTTAAATTAGAGAATAGGTGGGTGCCGGCCTTTACATGCTGCAGACTCATACCCCCACCACGACTTGCTTCATGAATTGCAAGTCCAGATTGGAAGAAGTAACATAGGTTTTTTTTGAGAACGGGCCTTATGAAGCGCATATTGTGTCACTTGGCTTGATTTATGCAATTCGAGGTAAGGATGTGTAGGCAACCATTGGAGATCTTAATGGAAAACTTTTTAATAATTTTTCAATATAATTTGATTGCAAGTACTTAAGCAAGGCATTTGCAGTACTATCATAAATTGTTGATGATCTTTTAATGAAGACACATGGGCAAAATGGATTATTTACATATCCTTCTTTCAAGAATAATCACTAAAACGTTTGTACCACATTCGTCCGGATTGTTTAAACCCGTACAAAGACCTTTGTAATTTTATAGAATGCATGTTATGAGGTTTTGATTTTATTTCATCGACACTTAATTGAAATTCTTCTGGCAACCACCTAGTTGATGCATCTATCAAAACCATGAAATATCTAAATGGTCCACAAGGAGGATGAATAGGTCTACATATGTCTCCCTGAATGCGTTCTAAGAAAATCGGGATTCCACAACAATTTTACTTGACATGGATACTCCATTTGTAGATATATGCTTTTGTATAAAAAGATTTAAAATGTAAGAGAACAAATTGCAGAATAATAAATGATATTTGATCGATATAAATTTTGTAGCGTGAGACCCAAATTTCGCTTATTTTGAGCTTTTTGGAGGATCACCAATTTTGGCCTTGAGAAAAAATATAATTTGAGCATCCCGTTGCCTTGACAAGTAATTAGTATTGTCAATATTGTTATTAACAAGAACTTTCTAGTGTAGAGTAAGAAATGAAAAATGAGAAAAAAATATAGGTATAAACTAAACTATTATATATATGTAATATATGTTATTAAATATATATAAGCATATGTGATATGTCACTCAAGTTTTAGACACTTTTTGCCGAGTCCCCGTGTCCTTAAATTAGAGAATAGGTGGGTGCCGGCCTTTAGACTCATACCCCCACCTGAGTCCAGGTAACATAGGTTTTTTTGAAGCGCATATTGTGTGGCTTGATTTATGCAATTCGAGGTAAGGATGTGTAGGCAAGGAAAACTTTGTTGCTTAAGCAAGGCATTTGCAGTACTATCATAAATTGTTGATTGTTTGGTTGGAACTTCTATCTCAGTGCCCTAATATATTGCACCAAGTTATTTGGTTAAACATTTTTAATGACGATTTAGGCTTTAGTTTGTTGTAATTGGGCTTTTGGCTCCATTAATATGATTAAATGTTTGCTTGTGGGGTGCTCACTTTTCAATCTACTGCAAACTGTAACTGGCTGGTTGTATGGGATGAATTGGATTAATATCCCAGCTTGGCTTCCTTTGAAAAACATATGTAGAGTAGAGTAAGTCTACAAGATCATCCAATAAGTCTTCTTTAGGGATATTCACAACTACTCTATCTGCCATAGCTTATGTTTGACATTAAGAAACTTTGCAACATAATTCAAATAATATAATTTTACATACTGCATGTTTGCAAATAAAGGCCGACCATCAATCATGTGTTGTTACACTTGGTAATTAGTGCTCATAAATTTATTGAATCTTGAATAGGAACATCTTTAGGCACAGTTATTCACATATATTGTACTAATAGAGAGAAAAACTAGATTTCTTTCGGTTCCTGAAAAAGGAAAACGTCTTAGGCTCGAGCACTTAGCTCTTATGACAAGAGTTTGGTTTAAATTTCGAAGAAACAAATGAAAAGTGGAAAGGTGAAACTGTTTCTTTTTTTTTATGCATTGTTTACTTATTATGCACATTGCATAGTACAAATGTGTATGTGCATCGGCTTATATATGCATTATTCTAATAAAGAAATATCTCTGTATGTGTATCTATAATTCTAATCTCATTCCGTCATGTAAGAATTCTTTATATATATATATATATATATATTTCTTTTCTTATGTCTTTCTTTTTCCAATTTAACTTTAGAATATACCAAATTTTCCCCTTCCCATCATGTAGGCCATCTACGAGAGAGGTACACCAGATGAAATTGAGGAGTTCATTTATCAATTATTGGATGTGACAGGGGATGGCATCTTGAATAGGTAAAATTGGATATCTTTATCTCAATTGTTCACTTATAGCACATGCTGGACTAAAAATAAGTGTTTGTGGAAATATGGAAACAATATTTTTGTTATCAAGTGCCCAACTGCCTGTTGTTCAAAAAACATACATTCTTCCATATTGAGATTGTGTTTTGGCTAACATGAGGGTGAGTGATGAGGAAATTCTTCTCTCCGAATCAAGTTTCCCCTCACTGGAATAAGAAACATCTAATCATTTGGAATTACCATTGATGCCTTTCACGGCCACTCAAGTTGATTTAAAGAAGTTAACACGATGTTTTCACTCTGAAAGACCAACATCATATGACCATTCAACAACAACAAAGCCTCAATCCCAAATTAGTTGGATTTTGCACACTTAATTAATCCAACAACAACATGAATTAGGCTCTTCCATTATGCTTGATTTAGTGCACTTAATGTTGTGCTTTCCAAATCCTTTAAACTGATTACAAGATAATTTATGTTATTCAATTTTTATCTGATTCCCATTTAAAGTTTCATCTTAAAGTGATCTGCTCCCTTGCTTTAATCCTTTTTGTTATTAACAATTAAACTTGACATAGTTGCTTCATTATTGATCAGGTCTGATCTGGAAGCTGTTTTATGTGGACTTTATGGCGCTGTTTTTTCTCAAAATGAGGATGGAATGCTTTGGCATAAGAACTTCATAGCCATATTTATTAATGCCGCAACATTTTCAAAGAAAGTTGAAGGGTATGCTGAAATGGGTATGTCTCTTGAAGAATGTAAAAGATGGTTTAGCCTTGTCCCATCCGTCAGGAAGTTTCTTGGAAGCTTGATGATGACTCCCGATCCAGGTTTTTTTTTTTTTCTTTTTTTTTTACATGTGCCCTTTTTGTACTTTTTAATTCAACCACACTTTGTTTTCTGTATGTTGCTTGCAGAGAAAATTTCTTTTGCTACCATACCCTTCTTTGCTTTTTAATTTATGTCAATGTTCTCATGTCATAGCGCCTCTGATTGAGGTAGAGGTTGTGGAATGTGGGTTGACATCATGGTAGTTACATTGTATCCCTTTGTTTTCTCTGGGTTTATGGAGTTGGGGGTGCCCAACTACCTTTCCTGGAATTAGTTGAAGTAAGAGGGGCTGAAGAAGGTTTGGACACCCACGAATATCAAAATAAAATAAAAACAGGGTGTAAATTAGATCAACATAACTTGGGAAATGGATGCTAAGCTTAACTGATCAAAGATGAAATCAATTGATTTTTCATTTTCTTGCATTTCAAATTATAGGATAGCTGCCGTACTTCCTTTTCTCTCTTTATTCTTATATTGATTTGATAAATAGATATAGGCTAATAAGACATAATTAATCATGCAGGCAGACCAGGTTTCCAAGTACCTCATTTACATCACTCTGAAAATAGGACTGCTGATTTTCCTGTATTGAGAAGAGAATATGCTTGGCATATAGGGGGTTCTCTTCCTCTGCATGAACTGGAAGAATGGAAACTTTTGTACAATAGTGGAGTGCATGGCCTAAGTTTTAACACATTCTTGGGAAATGTATCGTGAGTTTAAATCTTTCCCTGCTTGCTGTATCGCAATAAGCTTTTGACTATATCATTGAGCCCTCTGCTTTGCAATTTTTATTTATTTATTTTTTTCTGTATTGATTTTCATTTTTATTTCTTTTTATTTTATTTGGACTTATTCAATTGCTGTGAAATTCTAGTTTCCTAACGTTCTGAGATAATTTTAGTGTACTTTTGCAAATCATGAAAAGTAATGATTCTCACTTTGGGATTTGCTTTTGGACATATTTTAGGCTTACATTTGTGGACTGAGGAATATGTTATAGTTTATTCTATTTTAGATGTTGGGTCTCGCCCTTATTTGCTTTAAATGTCCATATTTCTCTCATGGCATACTAAAACAGTCATAATTGCTTTAAATTGCAGACTAATGATTGCTTTTATACTTTAAAGTTTAAAGTATTATTTTGACCCTCATTTTTGCTTGGTGCATATGTAAGATTAATTGAACTTCTTTCCTCCATGTTGTTATTAGCAGATATTAGTCTTACTTATCAAAAAAAAAAGCAGATACTTTGTAATTTCCTTTTTTTTTTTTTTTTTCCTCTTCTGGTAACTTTTACTTCCTTTTTTATTATTTTTTTTTAATTTTTTTGGTGAGATTCAAAGTGATTGTAGTCTTTAGGTTTTTCTCTGTAAAAATATCAATGTTTTTACCTTTTTTTGCAATACACACACACACACACACACACACACACACATATATATATATATGTATGTATGTATGTATGTATGTATGTATGTATATTGCTTTTAAAAGACTAAACACCACTTTATATATTCTGTAATTTATAGTTCATGTCTAGCTACCTCTACTGTAGTGCAAATTGTGAGACTTATGAACTTTTGGACTTCCTTTTTTATATTATATTATATAATGTATATAATATATTTTATAATTTTATACATTTTCTGTTTCTTGCACTAAATCAAGCACAATGGAAGACTTTGATCCATATAGCCGACCCCAATTAATTTGGGACTGAGGCTATGTTGTTGTATACATTTTCTGTTGCATAATTTTGTGAATCATACTCTGTCAATTATTTTCTAACTTGTTTATTGGAAAAAAAATTGCCTTTAAAAGTTGAAACTTTACAGTGGTTCTTTTGATGATTTGATTTTTTGCCCATCTTTATTGAGGATTCTCTTATACATATATATCAGATTAGGTTTTCAGAAGAAACCAAAGACTCTGGTAACGGAATAAGTGTTGTGAAAATGAGAGTATTGAAATGGTTATATGGTCAAGTCAAGGTTGTGCCAGTTAACGATAAAATGAAGGAGAATGAATTAAGATGGTTCGAACTTTGAACTTATATATATGAGACCAACAGATGCTTCAGTTAGGAAAAAACAACCTATTAACAAGTTAGTGACAATTTTACAAAAAGGGGTAGACCTTATATAACATTGGGAAATGTCTTAGGAAAAGATAGTATGGATACGGCCTTTTCAATTTTAATTAGCTGATCCAAGCATGCGAATTTATGTAGATGATCACATCTTGTTTGGAATAGGCTTTGTGTGTTATGATGTGTTTAAGTTAAACAACTCTTGGCCTCTGTAAACCTCGAAGAATCCCATCATCTGCTTTATTACTTCTAATTAAACTATCCTAAAATACAATCCTTCCAACGATGAGAACCGTACTCCTAAAGACCAATCTAAGTAATAGTTTTCTAGAATTCTGACACCATGTGTTTGGAAAACTAGAGGTCCTGCCAGCCCGTATAATGATATGAATGTGGATACCCTATGTGCTAGTCAACATAAATGACTTGCAGATTATGTAATATAATGATATGAATGTGGATTACAATTGCACCTAACGGGTGTGGCGGAGTGCAACAACACGAGTGCTAAGGCTTTGACCGAGGCAGTGGTATAGTGTTCGAGTCGTGGTAGCTTCATCATTTCCTAGATTTGTCTCCCGAGCAATGGGGTTGGTGCACCCAACTAGCCCCATGAAATTAGTCAAATGGAAGGTTTGGATACCTATGGTTCTCAAAAAAAAAATGTGGATTAACATTTGATTCGGTTTTGGTAAATTATTGGTGGAGACTAGAGTAGTCTTTATGAATCATTTGCTAACTTTGAAAAATGAAGAAAGAACCAAATAAAGAGAAAAATACAATAAAATTGCATCATATACTTTTGGCTAGTTTACTGGTTGCAGTATATTTCTCTGTTAAATTTTGCATGACCTATTTGTTGTGAAACTTGTGTTGCAGAAATGAAGGACCAACGGTGCTGATTATCAAAGATAAAGAAGGTTACATATATGGAGGCTATGCATCTCAACCTTGGGAGAGGCACGGTAACTTCTACAGTGATATGAAGTCTTTTCTTTTTCAGCTATTTCCAGTGGCATCCATATATCATCCCACTGGAGCAAATGCTAATATGCAATGGGTGAGTTTCCAGATCTCATTTATGGATCTTTGTTTTTGTCAGCAGAAAAAATTTAAACAAGAAAATAACTGCTATCTTGGTTGCAAAACTAAATAATGGGCGATTGAAAATTCGTGCAAAAAGGAATTATACTATGAAACTGGTTGCTAATTTTATGCCATTTAGACAAGTCAGTCAATATTTCTTATATTTACTTACTATACTCTTTCTGTTCCGTTATTGTTTAATGTCTGTTCTATCAGCTCTCACTGCCTTTTGCAGATCATCTATGTTTTTGACACCTCTCCATCTTGATCTTGGGATTCAAAAACTTTATTCTCACACATAAAATTGGCGTGCAGGCATTTATTATGACTTGAAGATTAATATTTCTTGTAAAATCATTTTTAAGATTCTGATTGTATGAATTGGTAGTGTGCGGCGAACTTCACTTCAGAGAACATACCAAACGGACTTGGTTTTGGAGGGCGCGCAAACCACTTTGGTCTCTTCCTATCTGCAAGCTTCGATCAGGGGCACACAATGGCTTGCACCACCTTTGGGAGCCCGGAGCTTTCCAAGTCTCACAAAATAATTCCAGAAGTCATAGAATGTTGGGGAGTTGTTTCGAAAGATGGGCAGCCGGGGAACTCTGAGAACTTGAAAGGAACAGTGCTGGAGAGGTTTAAGGAAGACCGCCACATGCTCAATTTAGTGGGCGTTGCTGCAAATTCTAGCGAGTGAAGAGGTACATTACTGCCTTGGGCTTGCTTGTATTCTCTGCTTGTTCTTTATTATGATTAGAAATATCACTGATCGATTGTTGGGCGTGCAGTGGAATGTTGATGCGGAGTATACTCATTACTCATGTATAGTGCTTGTAAATTTAGCTGCCACTGTATAATGTTATGTGCTGTGCTCTTTTTTACTGGGCGAGTACTCAGTCCCAGAATGACAATGCGATTCTCCCCTTCTTAAAAGTAGAATTTTCTTCTTTGTATTCAATTTTTCATTTCTGCTGTACAAAAACCTTTTCAAATCGGTGAAGTTACCTCAAAAAAAATAAAATATAAAAAAATTATAAAAAATAAAGATAAAAAAGGAGTTCAAAAAAAAATAAAATATAAAAAAAAATAAAAAAAATAAAGATAAAAAAGGAGTTCTGATTAGAACTCTTTTTTATTTTTTTTTTATTTTATTTTTTGTCTGGTTACTTAAAAAAAAAAACAAAGAAATACTCTTACCACGAAATCAATGTTTGAGCAGAATTGATTCAACCATTCCGAGCACACATCTATGAATGAGAAGCATCTCAAGTTGCGTCATTTGTTTTGGCTTCGGAATTTCTTAATGAGTCCGGCTTCCTAGCGTTGACCCTTGATATCAACGTGCATTGCTCTTGGACTCGATTTTAAATTTAAATGATTGTACCTTGAGGTGTATTGTGTGGCAATTCAATACCCAAAATAGATTATCGTACCAACTAAAGCCCATCGCAACCCAACAAGGTGGGTTGGTCGTAATATAGAAATAAACCAAACTCATAAAAGTTATACCTTCCTAGCTTTGCACTTGAGCCTATGACCAAGTCTACTATTAAGTGAGAAATACAAGTAGGTATTGTATAAAAATAAAGGAAGATGTTATAATGACATTTTAAAGTCACATTCTAATGATGTGGTGTGTGAATCTTATGTAAAAATGAGTATTAGACACGTAGATCTGATGCATCACATGTGGGTGTGTATCTCGAGGTGCATATGAATAGTTTTACCAAAAATGTGGGCCCACATGCCAAGTCACAAGATATAACTATGGGGGAGTCCAATCGTATAGGGTTTCAACTTTAGGAAAATACTAGAATGTCATCTCAAGTGACTCCCATGTGACATCGGGAGCCGTCATGCATAACTCGAGATACACACTACACGTGTTATACAACAAACACTACTTTACCTATTTTCACTTTGTTGTGCGTGATTCTAGCATTTTGGAAAGTGCTAAAATGCATCACATGGGACACACAAAATGAATACCTTGTCCAGCAAGCAGGCGTGTGATTCACATAAAAAGCTATTTTTCTTGATATTTTCTTGCTTTAAGTTAGCTGTATCAGACAATCGTTTTGTTTTTATTGGATGTCTGGTACAACCAACTGACATACCATACGAAAATACCCTAAATAAAATAAAAACCCCTATGAAGCCCAAAACGATAGAATTTGGATCTGCAAACCCAGTCCCGAAGAGCAAAGCTCTAGAGATAGTTGTAGAGCACGAAACGCCATTTCTGAAAAGAAATTATAATACTTAATCGTATTCCCGGTTTAAAAGTTACGACCCCTCAAAGTGGACCCAACTTCTTGCACCCCTTTTCTTTTCCAAAGTTACTAAAAACGCATCTGCAACTGTCTCGACATCAGTATAAGTTGCACATGAGTTTGATGACAGCCAGTCGATTGTCAATGCTAAGTTAGCTAGGTGTAGTTTATGAGTATCCCATTTGGTGCATTCCGACATTTTCCTTTTTATAAACCCTTGTGAGCCACTCGAATGCTCTTATGTTTTTATTAGTTATCTGGTATAGCCGACTGACATACTAACTGACTTTAGCACTAACAGTTAACCGACTGTCAATGCTAAGTCAGCTAGGTGTAATTTCTGAGAGTCTCATTTGGTGCATTACAACATTTTCCTTTTTATAAACCCTATGTGAGCCACCCGAATCTCGAAAATCAGTATCCAAATTTTTTTGCGGGCCCGGAGAAAATTGGGATGGTTGGCCCACATTACACCACTAGAGGGCTTACACATAGAACCCTAACTTAACCTAGAATCGCCCTTGCCTCTTCTCCTCGATTCATTCCTCTGCCTGCGTTTTCCAAATTCCCCTAATCCCCCTCTCTCCGCATCAAGCGAGCAAGCAAGCAAGGAAGCAAGCAAGCATGGGACGAGTGCGGACGAAGACGGTGAAGAAGTCCTCTCGGCAGGTGATCGAGCGGTACTACCCTCGCATGACGCTCGACTTCCACACCAACAAGAGGACCCTCGACGACATCGCCATCATCCCCACCAAGCGCCTCCGCAACAAGATCGCCGGATTCACCACCCACCTCATGAAGCGGATCCAGAAGGGCCCTGTCAGAGGCATCTCTCTCAAGCTCCAGGAGGAGGAGCGCGAGCGCCGCATGGACTTCGTCCCCGACGAGTCCGCCATCAAGACCGACCTCATCGAGGTCGACAAGGAGACCATCGACATGCTCGCCGCGCTCGGGATGTCCGACTTGCCTGGCGTCGTCAAGCAGGCCGAGCCTGCCAGCGCTGCCGCTCCCGCCTTCGGCCGCGGCGCCGGCGGCGGTGGCGGTGGAAGGAGATTCTGAAATTCTGAAATTCTAAATGGTTGGTGGTTTGGCGATGCCAAGTTTTGATTTTTATATGCTATTACTGAAAAGATTTTATTAATGTGGATTTTATGGTTTTAGGGTTAGTGGGATTAGAGATAGAAATTACTCTGAAGTTTTGGTTATTGTTGAGAATTTAAATTGATTATGGAGTTTGTTATGTTTAGAATTTGTTTTTAATCTGCATAGTTCTCTAGGGTTTTAGACTGGATTGAGGATTGTGATGCCCTGATGCATTTTTATGATGTGATTAAGCAAGCCCCTTCACTTTTTTTTTTCGTTTAATAAACACTAGGGCGAAAACCTTTTTCAGCCCCTTCTTACTTCTTACTTTGGTTTGGAGTTTATGTAAGAAAATCTTTTCTGATTGTTCCATCTAGGTATTGTTGACAGCGAAAACTAGTATGATGTTTCCCACATATTTCCTTGGCAGATTTTGGTTGACGCTTATGATTCTGATTGTGAGCTCACTTGTCTGAAAGAGGTTTTGAAGGCAACTTGTTTGGTTTCAGATTTTTGAGCTCTATTGCCGAAGGGTTATGTTTCAATTTGGGAATTCTATTTTGGAAATCAATATTAGTGCACTTAGAAACTTTGATTAGGTTGATAGGTGAGTTGCAAAGTGACCTTTTCTGTTTGCTCGCCTTGAAATCTGAATTTGATGGTATACATAGATTATAGAGTAGATAACTTGGGAGCATTGTGTTTAAGTTAAAATTAAAGGTCACGTCATGTGTATAAACTTCCAATTGATCTGGTTAATTGCATTTAGTAAAATTTGATTGGATTGAATTAAAGAGTTGATCCCATAAATTGGATTGCATAAATAATATGATCTCTAGTGATTTGACTCTAATGAAATGGGAGCGAATTCATGTTGAGTTGATTCCCATCTTGTCTCTCTTTACGTACGACCTGTTGTCCTAGGTCGTGACTGACAACAAAGCTATTGCAGTCAACTGGATCTTTGGACTTTGCTAGAGTGACATCACCTCCCAAAGCAAACCCCTTGTCCATGCGTCTATGTCCACCTCGGGGTGTGCAGTTATGCATCCCGAGATTCAAATATGATTAGATGAGGGGTATGCCTTTTAACATTTTCCATGGATCTTCTATGGTCATACACTCAAGGTTCAAGAACAGCCAAATCTTGGCGGCTGAGTCAGGGGTGGGCAAACCGCGGTTTGGTTTGGAAAACTACCAAACCGCGACCAAACCGAGGGTCTACGGTTTGGTGATTTTTCAAACTGCAACCAAACCGCAGATCACCAAAACTGCACCAAACCGAACTACGGTTTGGTCGGTTTGGTTTCGCGGTTTTCATGCAATTTATTTTCAGGAAAAAAAAAAACAAGCAAAAAAAAAAAAATAGCAAGCCAAAAAAAAAACAGCAAGCCAAAAAAAAAAAAAGCAAGCAAAAATGAAAAAACAGCAAGCAAAATGAAAAAACAGCAAGCAAAATGCCTTCGGTTTGGTTTGTATTTACCAAGATGTGAGATTTGTGGTTTTTTTTTTAATTTTTATGGTTTTTGGTTTGTATTTATCAAAATGCCCTCGGTTTGGTTAAATCGCGGTTTTCTCAAAATGAAAACCGCGACCAAACCGCGAGCTTCAAAAACCAAATCAAACCGTGCGGTTTGGTCGGTTTGGGCGGTTTGGGCGGTTTTTTGAAAACCGCTGCTCACCCCTACGGCTGACCCAACCCTATAGTATCCGTTTTGAGTTTTCTCTCTTGATTCGAGATTTTTTAACAACCTTCGATCTTCTCTTTTGATTGGCAATGGTTCTAATTTTTATCTCTCATTGTTTTATGTGTTTAATAAAGTATAAATCTTTTCAAATTTGTGAATATTGGATCTATTTGTTATGGTACACCTTCTTTAACGCTTGTTTTTGAATTTGTACGTCTGTTGAGTTGGTCTTTATTTTTAGTTTTATTTTTAGGTCATTTGTCTTTCCTTTGTTGGAAGTTTTGATTTTGTTTTTTTCTTGTCGGAAGTTTTAGGTTTTCCTCTTTTCATAGAGAAGTTTTGTTATTCGTTATGTGGTTCTAGTGGGTGTTAGTGTATAGTAATATGTTTCAACGTCATAGAGAGTAGTCTCTGAGTATTAAACTGTTTTAATTTCACAATCGTATTCACAATCAAAGTAATGACCGTTTATTGAACAAATAATATTAGTGAATTAATGTATTTTTTTATTTATTTTTTTTATTCTGTCTTATTTTGTATTGTATCGAGTATTAATGATTAATGAAACTTTTATTTTTCGTCAAAAAAATAAAAGGTTCAAGAACAGCCAAAGGTACAAAAAGGGTACGCAGACGCTCTCTACTTTCGCCCCAATAACTATAACCTTCCGTTTGGCCTCTGACTTATTTTTTGACTCGGCCTCCAATGTGAATTAATCTATATTGTTCGGAATCTTCTCTTTTTTTTTTGGGTTTGCTAAGTGAGGCCCGAAGGTTGCTGTAGTAATCTTCAATTGGTTATTTGTCATCTTTATCTGTCATATGATTCACATTGTTCAGTTTATCACACAAGATCGATTTGTGTTCACTACCAATATCTTTCTCCTAAATCGTTGAAGACAAGTTGCTCGACTCTGCTTGATCTAAGCTCTCCATTTGATGGAGAAAAGAAGGGAAATGCTGTTGGGCTCCAGATGGAACATGCAGGTGTGACGTGTTGAGGCATGTGGATGGTGGATGACAGGTGTGTGTTCCATCTAGGGCTCTCTAAAGAAGAAAGTGACTCCTGACATTAGTTCACATAACATGTGCTGAAGATTGGATTGGCATTGGCATGGCACTGTGCAAGGGTGACACAAATATATAGTTGGAGACTCTGCTTTGAACTACTACATAAAAGTGTGTTTGATGAAATGGCTTCAATGTTTTTTTTTTTTGTGACTGAATGATCGACTTTTAGATACATTTTCTGTGGAGTTGGAGTCATATATATAGAGAGAGAGGGGGTTGCAAGTGGGGTATGGGGCGGGATTGAAGGCGTAAGGCACTGATTGAAGTTAACAACCACATCCCCGCAAGGCATGTGATAGAGATTTATCCTTACAAATATACATTTTGAACTCCACCCTTTAGCCCTTTTGCCATTTAATTACTTTCTCGACTTTACTTTATTTAAGAAATTATTTTTCTCAAATAGAATAATTTAATTTTGTTTTTAATATTGTCATGTTGATTGAGTAACAATTGTCATCCTTAATTAAATATATAAAAAATTTTAAATTAATATGACAAATATATTTTTTGATGTTATAAATATAATTTAATATATCGTTATAATGTTACAAATAATGTTTTACTGTTGGGGTCTTGAATTCCAATCCATACAATTATATAATTTTTTTAAAAGAAATTACATAATTTTTTAAAAAATTTTAAAATGGTGGATTTTATGCGGGGAGCGAAGTGGGAGACGCAAAATCCTCGCATGGATCCTCGTGAGATAGGGAGGGAAATCTCTGTGGGGCTAGAGCAATCCTCATTTTTGCCTTGCCCTACGTAGCGGGGCAAGATTTTTTCTCGTACCCCGCCCTTGAGGTAAAATGCGGGGAATCTCCTTGGGCAAGATTCATAATTAACATAATTTTCTTAAGGGAAATACATAAATTTTATAAGGGAAATATATAAAAATTGTCACCCATCTTCAACATGGGTCAGACTCGGGCTAGGCTTGGGCCCAAATCTTAAACCCAGGCTCGCCCATTGTATGGGCAGGCTTTTGGCGGGCCTGGGCCAAATCGGGCTTATCTTGCATTTGCAAGATAGTTGCCCAGCCCATGTTTGTAGGTCTTAGTTGTCCGGGCTCAATGAATAGGTCTAGTTACAATTGTAAGTCGTTTATGATAAAAACAAAAGAATTAAAGAGTAATTTAATTATAAGTTAGTGTTACTATATTAACCCTTACTTTTATTAATATCCTTTTGAGTGAATCGAGAGAGATCTAACTTTACGCATTATAGTATACAAGAATTGATCCAACTTAGCACACTAGTAGATAAAATTTAATTAACTTTCAAAGCTTTATGAATGAGGGCAAAATAGGTAAAATATGTTTGCAAAAAGGGAGAACGACTTACATTTTTCAACAAGAAAAGTGAGCTAGAACGACTTACATTTGTGATCGAAGGAAGTATAATGCAAGTTGAAAAAAAATACATTATTTATAAGGAGCGACTATTAGCACCCTTATACTCTATATCAACCCCTTATTTAAATAATACATTTTTAAACTAAAATGTCTTTGGATAAAATTAAATAAATAAGCCCACACTAAATTAAATCATAAACTCATTCTCTTTTATCCTTCTACTTTTCTTTTTCTACACCCCTCATCGACTTTAATTTTCACTTTTTACACTTCTCCCTAAATGAAACCTTAAGCTCATCCCCAAATTTTATCTCACTCACTAAAAGCACCCCAAATTAAACCCACCCCTTCTTCTCTTTCAATTAATTTTTACTTTCTATACCCTGCCCCAAATTAAACCATAAACTTGTTATGATATGGATGAACAATTGATCAAGACTTTGTATGACTAATCATTGTCAAGCATGGCTCTTACATTGAGTGGTAGTATCAAGCATGGCCCTTACTTGTATCCATATCAAATGTACTCATTATTTCATGTATTGTCAATGTTGCTTGTAAAGAGTTGTATGACATGTGATGTATGTGTTACTTGTAAACATTGTCTAAGTACATTTATCATCATCACCAAAGGGCTTATATAAAGGGTGCCAACCTCATTGTAAAAACACACCAAGTTGTATACAACTTCTCATTTCAACTCTCTCATTTCTCCTCTTCTACTTTGTAGTTGTAGTTCTTTGTAGTTCTTTGTAGTAGTAGAAGTTAGTAGTTTTTCTACTTTCCTTCTCTAGTTCTAGCAAGTTTCATTTCAATTCACAACAAAACTCATCTTCTTCTTTTTTTAATATATTTTAATCTCTACACCCCTCCCCATCTCTTTATCAATACACTCAACAACTCACCACCAAATGCAACATTTTGATTATAGTATTTGAATAAGATTTGATTCATATTCTTGCATGATTACAACATTTATTTGTGTAAATCTTAGCTTTTAAGGATCAAAGAATAAATTTTGGTATGCAACATAGAGAAAATTGAGGTGAGGGGTTGAAGGTTGGGATCACAAAAATGAAAAAAAAAAAAAAAAAAGTTTTCTTTGGGGAGTAAGGGGGGCAAATATAGGCTAGAGGTACATTGAGAAGTTTACTAAGAATTTAGGGAGGTGCTTAAAACATGAACTAACTTATTGGAGCTGTAAATAACATTACATTAAATGGGACTGATATAGGATTTGGAAGTATACTGAGAAAGAAGGGAGGTGTTTAAAACATGAATTAACATATTGGAGGCTATAAATAACTTTAAATTAAATGGGGGTTGATATAGAGTACATGGGTGTTTATAGTCACTCCCTAGATCTATTGGTTTATGTGCTTGGGTTTTCTTGAGAAATCAATAAAGCTTTTAGCTTGGCAGAAACACTTAAAGCTCTTTATTAGTCTTTTTGCCATGAATTTGAAGCCCCTACTTTGAATTTCATTGTGCCCTCATAATGATCGAAAGAGAGATGGGGAGAAGATACTCGTAGCAATCGCTCCAACTTAGAGATGGGACGCTAGGATTTCTTTGCAAGAAAAAATGGAAAAGAAGACCAACTTGGTTACAATAAAGTTGGACATATTTCACATCAATTTTCTTTTTAACTTTTTAATTTCAAAGTTTTAGTTGGGATAGAATTAAGAAACTGTTGAGATGTGTGGACCGAAATAATAGTTCCATATTGAAAAAGTAAAACTTCTGAATGAAGTAATATTAGTGATTGTCTCCCCTCAAATAGTACCGAGACATTTTGAGATAAAACTCTACACCTAAAAGATGAAAGGTGATTAAGTTGAAAACAATATCGATATTGGGGAGATCAATAGCTCGCAGAGAAGTATCGCAGGCGGCCACTTGTGGGTAACGTACCGCAAGACAAAAAAACTCAATAGAAATGTTTGAAAGTTTGGGATTTTTACGATGAAATTGATTGTTTGAAATTCTAGAGAAAAAACTCAAGTTTGGGATAACTCTCCTATTTACCATAAAAAATAAAAAAGACTAAAAATTAGATAAAATGGGAACAATAGACGGAAAAATCCAACAAAAAAATAAATATAATAATAAAAACACTTATAGCTTTGTCAAAAAAAAAAAAACGTATAAAGTGTAACAAGTAACATGTATCTTTCTTCAAAAAAAAAAAAAGAAAAATAACGTGTAACATGTTAACACAGTCCATCTAACTAAGTCTATCTTTCTCAAATAAAATACTCATTCAATTACAATTTAAACAATACTTTATTCTGGACTCAAAAAAAAAAAACTTCATTCTACATGCATAAGGAACGAACCATGCGTTAACCTTAACATCTTTTTTCGAAGAACCTTAATATTTTTGATACATAAAATATATATTGGTAGCGGCTATTCGAACCCCATCTTTTGCTTCTTGTACCTTATTTTTAAACTTTTTACTTCATTTACCCACTTTTTACTTAATTTACCCCAATTTTTTTTTAAATTCCAAAAATAATGTTTCTCATCCTATACCCCATCACCCTCATCCCAACACCCCTCAATCCTATATATTTCTCGATTTTAGTCATTGTAGAGCACTTGTACTAAGTCACCAAGCGTTGTAGGAGTGTTTTGTTCGTTGAACAAGGTCGAATGTGTCTTAGAAACGAAAAAGTGTCGTCCATAGGATTCGATCGCATAGGATCGACATCTCTGAAGAGGTATCGGTCGACTCTGACCTCGACCTCTAAAAGGAGTAATGATCGAATTTGACCGAGACCTCTAAAGAGGTGTCGATCGAATCTGTCCAAGATTGTGAATAGAACTCAATCTCAGTGGGTGACGGAGGGATCTAACCGAGACCTCTTAAGAGGTGTCGGCCTTGTGTAGTTGACACCTCTTAAGAGTTGTCGACCCTGTGCGTCCAAACCCTGCCGGGACAACAAGAACGAACAATTTTTTTTTCAAAATTTGAAAAAAATACATGAAAATGACAAAAAATAGTAAGTTTTGATTGGAATCACTTGATCTTTTTCGATTCCATTAAAACTTTGTACCCAAAATATAAAATTCAAGCTCCAAATCGAAGCCCTAAACCCAACAACAAAACCACAAATAACAGTGACTTAAAAAAGAATAAAACCATAAAATTAACACTATAAAATATGAAGAATGCACCTACGACATCAAGTCGATGGGGTTTCGCTCAGATTTCATCAGATTTGAATTAATGGTGAGAGTCAAATTTTATCGGGATATGCATAAGTTGGTGGTGTAGAAGCAAAAAACGAGGTCCAAATAGCCGTTGGCTATATATTTAACCATAAATGAAAATCCTAAATGAACTTTTAATAATTATTAACTTTCATTATTAATTAAAATATCTCTCATATCACCCCCAAGTAATATAATGCTAAATATTATAATGAACTCGTTTATCCAAAATAAAAATATTATAATGAACTCAAAGTAATAAATTTGCTTGTATATGTAATGCAAATAATAATTAATATAATTGTCTTTTTTAATGACTAGAAAGAGAGTCCTTTTATGAGCTTTTGATTATCAATTAGTTAGATTATTAACTTTCAGTTATCAGTTACTAGATTATCAGCTTTCATCTAAATTATTAGCTTTCAGTTAAATTATCAACCATCGGCTTGTGTTGCCAAAGAGAGCCTAAGTTACAACTAACTGCCTAAAGAGATCTTGAATAACAATGGTCATC
The DNA here is from genome assembly GCA_039657345.1 of Stephania japonica. Taxonomy (NCBI): domain Eukaryota; kingdom Viridiplantae; phylum Streptophyta; class Magnoliopsida; order Ranunculales; family Menispermaceae; genus Stephania; species Stephania japonica. The sequence goes on from CM077556.1 coordinate 16,425,803, forward strand.
TGAACAAGTTAACTCTAATTATTTTGAGTCGACTCGGGATATAGTTTAGTCACTGTTTAATAAGGTATTAACGATAATTTTTGAAGTTAAATCAAAACATCTTATTCGTGCTTATCATTTTAATTCACAACCAAATTACTATATATATTATCAAGTACATCAAGAAATTTCGTCAAAAAAAAAGTACATCAAGAAATTAAAATCACAATATAACAATACTTGCTAGTGGGCCTAAAAAAAATACTTACTAGTGTTAGAACTTAAAGAGGCTCAAAACTTATGGACATGCAATGAAAAAAATAACTTTTTAAGACAATAAATATGTGTTGTTAAATTACACGTCGTAAAAACTTAAACTGATATATTATTAAATTTATTAATTTAAGAAAATAATAAGTAATGATTCATTATATATTATATAAAATAAAAAACTTAATAGTGTTTAAGAAAATAACATTATATGATATTTTTTTTGTAATATAGAGTATTTTGTAATGTCTCTTAAATATTAAATATGTTTAAACAACATAGCGTTTGACAACATCGTCAAAAGTTGTAAAATATAATGTTTGTTGTGGCGTACATTGTTACACTATGATTTTTATTTAAAGTATTGTTAACTCATAAAATCTATTTGTCTCTCATTGCATCATCCTCTCTATTGAGGATAAAACCAAAACCTCAAGATAATTAACTTGTGGCGTTCCTTGTAAAAAAAAGAAAAAACTCCTTGGTGTTCCTAAATCGTAGGTTGAATATAAGTAATTAGTAGGGTTTTTTTCGGTTAAAATAAGTAATTCGTAGGTTGAATTTTGTTATGGGATCCAATTAATTTTAAATTTTGGCTTTATTCCACTATTACCTTGTATTGGTTTTTCATATTGGCGAGAGAAAATTCTCTATAACTAAGTAATAAGGGCATTTTTGGAAAGATATCCTTATTTTTCTCCACGATTGACGAAAAGAGCTGGGCAGCTCTTAAAAAAAAATTGGCAAAACCCATCTTTTGGTCCCTGAACTTTCAACCATTTCTGCTTTTAGTCCATTAACTTTGAAAACAACACATTTGGCCCCTCAACTTTTAATGTAGTAGACATTTAGTCATTTCGTTATTTGGTCCGTTTAAATCAATGATGTGGCGAACCAAACTTGCCATATGGGCAATTGAACCAGCCACGTGGCACCACGTGACCGGTTCTTAGAAAATCGGTTCACAAAAAATACCCAAAGCCCAAATTTGTTCCTAATTTCAGTCACATCGAGCCCTAACACTGCCATTTTCATCAGCTCTTCCTCCTCCTCACGCTGTCCGGAGTTGAAGCTCGCCCTCCTCGCTTTGAAGTCGAAGTTCTCCCTCCTCGCGTCGAAGTCGAAGCCTCTCCCTCTCTCCCCCTCGCTCTGTCCACTCTTCGGTCGAAGTCGCCTCTCCTTCCGACTTCCTCGCTTTGCCCCCTCTTCGGTCAAAGTTGCCTCTCCCTCCGGCTTCCTCACTCTGCCCGTGCAAAGAGTTATGTCGAAATTGAAGCATTCTCGATCTGTCTGCTCGAAGCTCGTCGAAGTCGAAGCCCCCTCCCTCCTCGCGCTGTCCGTTTAAAGCTCGTTGAAGCCCCCTATTTCCTCGCGTCCTCGCGCTGTCCATTTAAAGCTCGTCGAAGTCCCATCCCTCCTCGCGTTGTTCGTTTAAAGCTCGTCGAAGTCGAAGCCTTCCAACTCGTTGTCACCCTCCTTCTCGTTCGTGTCTCTCACAGGCCAAATCCTCTCTCGTGCAACCTTCTCTATATATCAAATGCCAACCATATCATCAACATCGTGCAACTATGGTTCGTATGGTATAGAAAATCGTTTTCTTCACATGCGAACTCCGTCGCAAACTTCCACATGCCACACACATAGACAAGAAGTATATAGTACTAGAAAGGGAGGTGATGTGCCACTGTTCTAGGCCATGTGTGGTGAAAATTTCATGAACATGTGCTTATCATGGTAGGAGGTTCTATGCTTGTGCTCATGGCCGTCGTCATGTGGTAAGATCGATAAAATCAAATTAGGGTTTTGTTATGTGTTTTGATCTATTTGATGGTTGTGTGAGTGAGGGTTTGATTTTGTCAATTGGGCGCTTGGTTTGGCGCTATGAGAGATTTTTCAACTAATAAGGTAAAAAAAGATGAGATTTTTCTTTTTTTTTTTTTGAAAAGAATCCAACCTCACCTTGTTATCATATGATTAACTTAACTACCCCCAACTAATTTGAGTTGTCATTTCTTCAAGTTTCTCATTTTAAGTAAATTATTATATGAGATTAACTGCCACTTAATTGCTTAATGTATTGTCAGGGTGCTACTACCACCTGTGTTCTTTCTTCCTATTCTTTCTTTTTGAGAGGGCACTGCCACTTGTTTTCCCTCAATTATTTGATTGTACAATTTGTTCAAAATTGAATAACAAGGGCAAAGATTTTGAAATCTTTGTGGGATCAATGATTACTAAGAACTTGCAAGAAATTTATATATCTTTGGATTGCTTTAAAGGTTCAATATGCTATTATCTTCATGTTGCATTGGTAATAAGTCATTATGTTTTTGCCCTCACTCTCAGAAATTGGATTGTGCAATGAAGTGAAGTTGTATGTTTATCATCTTCTTATAAAGTTACCCCTGCAAAAAATTGAAAGGACAGAGCTAGGTACAGCTTGATATGTTGCATTGTTGTTGCATTGTTTTTTTGATAAATAGGAGGAGGAACTCAGATATGTTGCATTGTTAACTATCTTCATTTCTTATGGATACTTGTACTACTAATATATATATACTACATTTCTTGTTAATCCAGTGTTCATCGAGTTAATTAAACCATGAACTTTGAAAGTCTTAATTTGGATACTAAAAACTTTGGTTTAAATGGATTATGATTTATGGGGGGTTGTACTGAGTCAAATTTTGAAACTCTCATTGCAGAAATGCCTTCTAGAAATTAAGGATTTGGACTCTTCCGAGGAGTTGAGCACATAGCTTGGAAATTTATTTGAAAGCTTTTTCTTAGGAGTTTAATGAAATATTAATCTTCGTTCTTTTCCTTGTATTTGATCATGTATATAACCTCGCCTATTCAGGTTACAATGTCATCATTTTCCTCATTTGCATCATAATTATCAACATCAATAATTCAAAATTAGTTCACAATGTTCATTCTAATGAAATATTGGAGTTTTCTTTTTATTGTGTTGTTGCAACGGGATGTCATCCTCCTAGTTATTATGGTTGTTATTAGGCCTTGTTATTATTGATAATACAATATTTATTCTTGAGCAATATGTGCATTAATTTCTTTGTAATATGAAATTTTAGTATGGTCATCAAGTTTAATTTTGTTTGTTCCATATATTTTGTAGGGTTGTGACTACTTCTTGTGGATGAACAATAAATCCACAAATTATGTGACTTGCATTTTAAATGATCTCGTGGGTACCATTTCAAATTTATTGAGGAAATAACTAGCCATGTTGATGTGGATGAGGTCGTCAAGTTACAAGCAGAGAATAATTTATTAAGGTCAAAAGTTGTGAAGCTGTATCAAAAACTTGAGGCATTGAATAGACGATGTTTTGTATTAAAATTAATTGTACTAAGTGCAATTGAATTGTGTATTTGGGTATTATCCCAAAAGTAATTACACTAGTTTAATTGAATGTCAGAGTTTGAACACTGTCTTGACTCTTCTACTAGTTTAGTATCATGCAGTACTTGTATTTACTATTTTTTTTGAACCCTCATATGTACTTTTTTTTTTGAAAACCTTGTATGTACTACTTTAATATATAAGTCTCATTGATTCTGATCAATAGTGAAAGTATGAAGTTTGACATTAACAAATTAAGATTCAAAATGCCAAAAGAAATTAAGGAGCGAGGGAAAGAAAAAAAAATTATCCATCTTAATTAATAGGTTTTTTAAAGAAGACACCTACGAAACAATACATGAATAATTGACAAATTAAAAATGAAATAATATTCTACAGAGAGTTTCATCTAGAACAGACTGAACAGTTTTATTTGTCTTTCTTTCACAGGGTGGATCATCTTACAAAAAAAATGTGGTAGTAATTGGATATGAGATTAATCGAGTTATATATATATATATATGCAAGATAAGAGTGATGGGAAATATAAAGATCAACAACTAGAATTGTTCAATCAAATATAAAGAGATATAAGAGAAGTTGACAACAATTTAAAGCTAGAGAAGAAATGACGTTGGGGGTTAATTAGATTTAAATTATTTAAACATGCTATGGTTGAGGATTTATTTAATTAAATGTAAATATATAACCTTAGGATAAAATTATATTTGGTGCTCTAAGTGTGGGATCACCTCGGGGTGCGTGCGGGACGCGGGGCACCGGGTGCCGAGTGGTTGGGAGACTAGTATGTATTTATAAATTTTGGAAATTTATTGAGTAGATTTGGTAATTTATATAGGTCAAATCAATTTGAAATTGTAAAGTCCTATAGTTGTGGCTGGAATAATCAACACCCGTTGGATGGTTCTCGAGATGCACAACAGGGTGGCTAGTGTCAAGAGGTTGGGTGACACAGGGTGGTTGGTGACCACAGGATTGTCCTCGAGATGGGTGTACACAGTTGATCAAGAACCAACTATATATACATGTTTGATCGGTCAAATGGAGAAGAAAGAGTAGAGAGAAATGGAGAGGAGAGAATCGGTGGGAAGGAAAGTAGGATTGGAAGGGTGATTGAGGCGTCCAACAACAACAACAACAACAACAAGATCCCAATGTATGATTCATCAAACTTGGGTGATTTATGAGATTTCGATTTTGTTGAAGAATTTGAGGAAATTCGAATTTGTGACGTGTTAAATTCTGTATTTGGTTGAGATTTCATGTTTATGAGGTTGGTATAACATGAGTTGTGTATTTGATCAAGTTTGAGAGAGATTTGATGAATTTGTGAAAATGGGTTTTGAACATGATTTTTATGATTTGTTGAATTTGAGGTTTAAGCTCGATAAATTCGTGTTTAATGATGTTTTTGGGTGTCAATGAGGCATGTGGGAAGTGGAAAAATCGATTTGAATGGGTTTAGGAGGTGTTGGAATCTAGAAATTTGAATCTGAAAATGCCTGACAGAGTGTTATTAACGCGCTAATAGCTGGAATTAGCGCGCTAATTTCTTTCTGGAAATGATGATGAATAGTGATCGAGATCAATTAGCGCGCTAATGATCATCTGGAATAGAATTTAGTGTGAAATTGGACATAATTGATTATAAACCAAATTATTGACCAATAAACCTTGAAATTTGGTCCCAGGAGTCTCAAGATAGTGGAATTGAGTCAGGAATTAGGCGAGGGTCGAACTGAGGGTATTTTCAGGGTTTGTTGAGTGTGGATTGAGGTACGTAGAACCCCAACTGAAACACATTTGGAGTATTTAATTCTTTAAATTCTTCCGCTGTTAATTTCTTTGAAAATGATAAGCTAAATGACTTTAACAAATTACCTAAAGTACGTAGGCAGAGGGACACGTGGCAGCGACTTCCGGAGCTGAGGCGGGGGGAGGTAGCTACCAGGGACCCAGACTATATCTAGTAGACCTTATCGTATGTCACCTATGGAGCGGGGAGGAGGTCGGGGAAACAACACTAGAGGAATTGTTGGCGAAGGGATTCATTCAACTGAGTATGTCACCGTGGGGAACGCCAGTGTTATTTGTGAGGAAGAAGGATGGATCGATGAGGATGTGTATGGACTATCAGAAGGTGAACCAGGTGACGATTAAAAATCGTTACCCGCTTCCGAGGATCGACGATCTGTTTGACCAGCTGACGGGTGCACAGTACTTCTCGAAGATCGATTTACGCTCGGGATATCACCAGTTGCGGATTCGAGAAGAGGATATCAAGAAGACTGCTTTCAGTACGAGATATGGGTTGTTCGAGTTTACGGTGTTACCGTTTGGGTTGACGAACGCTCCGACAGTTTTCATGGATCTGATGCATCGAGTACTGAGACCCTACTTGTATCGATACGTGATAGTCTTCATTGACGATATACTGATATACAGTCGGACGCGAATGGATCACGAGAGTCATCTTCGATCGGTGTTGACGACGTTGAGGGAGCATCGGTTGTATGCAAAATTCAGTAAGTGTGAATTCTGGATGAGGGAAGTGAATTTTTTGGGACATGTGATCAGCGGTCAGGGCATTTCTGTTGAGGGAGACAAAATTAGAGCGGTGATTGACTGGAAGAGACCGGAGACTATTTTTGAGATACAGAGTTTTTTGGGTTTAGCAGGTTACTACCGCCGATTTGTACAAGATTTCTCCACGATTGCAGCACCGATGACGAGGTTGACTACGAAGAATGTTCCATTTGAGTGGTATGAGGAATGTGAGCAGACATTTCTGGAGTTGAAGAAACGGTTGACGACTGCGCCAGCGTTGGCATTACCTGAGCCAGGGAAGGAGTTAACAGTTTACACTGATGCATCGGGAACTGGACTGGGATGTGTTCTGATGTAGGAAGGACGACCAGTGGCTTATTTATCCAGGCGATTGCAACCACATGAGTGTAACTACCCCGTACATGATTTGGAGCTTGCGGCAGTTGTGTTTGTGCTGAAGGCTTGGAGACACTACCTCTACGGAGAGAAGTTTGTGCTTTACACTAACCATCAGAGTCTACACTACATTTTCACACAGAAAGATCTTAATATGCGTCAGAGGAGATGGTTAGAGCTGTTGAAGGATTATGATTTTACGATTGAGTATCATCCTGGAAAGGCCAATGTAGTGGCTGATGCATTGAGCAGATGCGAGGTTGACAGTCAGACCGAGACTCGACACATGGGACTGTTGGAGATGGCGTCAGTTATGAGCATGTCAGACCTTTCGGTTATGCAGGATCTACAGATTTGTGGTCAGATGAGGGTACCGACAGTGTCACTAGAACGGGTATCGGAGTGTCAGAGGGCTGATGGGCTTTATGAGCGGTTCAGTGGATTGGCACGGATCCCGAGTGCACTGATTGGGCGGAGACATCTGATGGATGTTTGCGGCACCGAGGTCGACTATGGGTACCAGCCCGTGTCAGAGATACGAGATAGTATATTAGAGGATGCTCATCGGTCGCGATACACAGTTCATCCGGGCAGAACCAAGATGTACCATGACTTGCGGAGATTGTTTTGGTGGCCGGGGATGAAGGCTGATGTTGGTGAATATGTTCGAGGGTGTCACATATGTCAGCAGGTGAAGGCGGAGCATAGGCGACCTGGAGGATTGTTGCAGCTGTTACCCATTCCTCAGTGGAAGTGGGAACACCTCGCTATGGATTTTGTCAGTGGATTACCCCAGACTTCGAGGCGACATGATGCGATTTGGGTGGTGATAGATAGATTGACGAAATCTGCACATTTTATACCAATTTCGATGAGGTATACGTTTCACCACCGAGGTAGATCGTTCGAGCGAGAGATCATCGACTTCATGGGGTACCAATCTCCATAGTATCTGACCAGGATCCCAGGTTCACTTCGAGATTTTGGGAGGCGATGCAGGAGCAGTTTTGGTACTAGGTTGCAGTTCAGCACGGCTTATCACCTGCAGACAGATGGCCAGTCTGAGAGATTGATACAGATTTTAGAGAATATGTTGAGAGCTTGCATTTTGCAGTTTGGAGGCTCATGGGAGGATTACTTACCACTGTGTGAATTCGCCTACAACAACAGCTATCAGGCTAGTATCGGGATGCCACCTTATGAGGCACTGTATGGGAGGCCCTGCAGGTCACCAGCGTGTTGGGCAGAGCCGGAAGATACAGTTACGATTGGGCGGAGATAGTTGTTGATCATACCAGAGAAGATCCGACAGATTCGTCAGAGGCTTCGAGCAGCACAGGACGGGCAGAAGAAATACGCGGATAGATACCACGATAGTCTGAGCTATGAGGTTGGCGATATGGTTTACTTGAAGGTTTCTCCTTGGAAGGGCCAGCAGAGGTTTGGGATTAAGGGGAAACTGGCGCCGAGATGGAGTTGTAGCAAAGGTTGGCAGTGTGGCGTACAGATTAGATTTACAGACGGAGTTAGCAGGGATTCATCCTACCTTCCACATTTCGATGTTGCGATTGGATAGGACCGGGCCACGACCCATGGTTGATGTGCGACAGGTGGATGTTCAGCCTGACGCAACTTACGAGGAGCGGCCATTGGCGATATTAGATCGTAAGATCCGGACTCTCAGAACGAGAGATAGCTAGAAGGTACTCGTGCGATGGCGGCATCATGGTACGGAGGGACTTACCTGGGAGTTGGAGTCGACCATGCGAGAGCGTTATCCCCAGTTATTCCACGGTATGTTCTAAACTAACTCAAATTTCGGGACGAAATTTCTTTTAGTTGGGAAGAATTGTAATGGCTCGTTATTTATTAACGCCGTTATTTACCTTATTTCAGATTTGGATGCCAGCTCGTACGCCACGTGGACACCGCGGATAGGCTAGGCATACCTCGAACCTAGGATACTGACTGTATACTGTTGTGAGTTCCTAAATTCTATGATGCATTAATATACCTTTATCATTATTAGTATGATATATTAGTCATCATAGGTGTGCATTTAAAATATACTTATCGGACGAGTTGTGAGCCGGGGTTTTAGTTCAGCGAACGCGCCAACGAAGGGTTTGGTAGCAGTGAGGCGGGCGTTGGGGGTTAATTAAATTTAAATTATTTCAACATGCTATGGTTGAGAATTTATTTAATTAAATGTAAATATATAACCTTAGGATAAAATTATATTTGGTACACTAAGTGTGGGATCATGTAACAACCCCAAATTTTTAACTGACTTGTGTTACACGTGTCAGGATTGTGACCCGGCTACGTGGATACTGGACGGTATTTCAAACTTCGGTAGTCGACGCCGAGGTAATTTTATGATTCTTTGACTTTGCGTATTAGTACTATAGTATTCTACGGGTCTCGAGCCGTTTGGGCTATGTTCAATTGAGTGAGAAGTCGCCTAGTTTATACGGGGTTTTTCGGGAACCGTTTTAGTGGATTTTATTAATAAACAAAGCCAAATGAAAAACATGACCTAAGATAAGGAAATCAAATTTTAAATAATAAAGTAATGTACTAATGAATGTGAACATGGTAAATCACAATGGGGTGCACACACCAGCGGGGTGTGTGTGCACAAGACAGCGGGGTGTGTGAAGTGTTAGTGTGCACACCAGTGGGGTGTACACATCAATTGTGTGTGTGACCATAATGTACATTATTATAGGTTTAAGAGTAAGTAAACAAGATTTTTAAGTATAGACATTTATGTTAAATGAATATGGATTGGTAATAAGGGTTCAACACACAATATAATGAGGACCCAACACATCCAATATACATCACAATAAAAGCCTAATACAATAGGTACAACTTAAAGAATGAATGCGAACCTTAAACTAATATTCGGGATTCCAAAACTTTATCAGGTTGTTGAGAACTTGTGGGGAAACGCGTTAGAGTTTCGGAGTGATACCGAGTCGCGAATAGACATGTAAGTACATGCATGCCTTGTGTGTTTGTACGTTAGTAGACCAGTAAGAAAATGACATGTGATTTATACATCCTCAATTTATTGCTATTGTTGCATTGATCCTTTGCTTGATATTCCATTCCGTCTTCCTTGGTTGTATGTTCTTGGCATGAGTGTGTGTCTCGAAGGTATCATGTGGTCCCGCACTAGCTGGGACAACGAGGGTGCCCTCTGCGGGGGTAACCGACCACCCCTAGTGATGTGTGTACTTGGTGCTTGGATTCGAGAGGTGTTGCGATGCCTCTCGATTTCACGCGCACTAGTGTTGCGACATTGCCGGGGAGATCTTGCGAGATCTTTGTCGTATTCTTTGTGAAATAGACCACTCATGGGCCTCTTTTGAATCTTAGAACATGCAAAATATCGATTGTTTATCTTTCGGTCTCTTTATCATGCATTTGATTTATTTACTTTCCAGTTATTTCCTTTCCGCATGATACTTAGATCTGTTTTTCTTGTTAAAATCATAAATTACTTGTTACATTCTTCTCGGTACTACTAGCAATTTTATTCGAGCTTACTCACCGTCTAGTTTGTGACGGTGGGTGCGATAGAGTGGAGAGCGAAGAAGGGCAAGAGGCCCTGCCTTGGTGATATACTTTGAGGAGTTTCAGGACATCTGAGAGACGTTACAGTAGGTGATTATACTTGTTTGCTGATGTGTATATCGTTTCATACTTGTTTTGTTGGGATTATTGAACTTGGTATATCTTTATTGAGACTGGTATCATGTATATATGCCTATCGAATTGTACATGAATACCCGGGGTTTTCCACACTTATAAAATTCCTAATTTCCCTTTGAATGAGTTATATCCCTTTATTATGATTGTTTTAGTCTTCTGCTATGTATAAATGCAATAACTCTTTCATAAACTGCTAAATTGAGTAAATATGAGGCTGACTAGGCTCGTCAGGTTGCCGAGTGATAATTCGGGGCTTGAACGGGTCTAGGCCGGGCGTACCCAATTGCACGAGGAAATTGGGGCCGTCACAGTTGGTATCAGAGCTTAAGGTTATAACGACCTGACTCTTGATTTAAAACACAAACCATTAAGACAGCGGAAGTTAGGAATGGTTGAACTTAGAGTGGAAACCCTATGATCCTAATTAGAACTTTAGTTCGAAGGGATGAGTTGGGATAAGTTGGATATGATGTTTGTACATATTATGATTGTTGTGTGTAATATATGGTATGCGGTAGCTATCCATTGATCCGAAAAATTCGCTTTCTTTTTTAGATGACGATGGCGGATCAGGGAGGTTCGAGCGACGACAGCGAGACGATGGATTCTCGATTTATTACTTCGGAGGAGTTTCGCGCTTGGACACAGAGATTTGAGGATCTATTGAGGTCACTGACGACACCCATTCATACTACCACGGCACCATTGACTCCGACTACGCCTTTGCCGCCTGTTTCTACCACTCAGGGGACGGAGACACCAGTTGCTACGGCTTCCACCGCCCCGATTCCGTTAGCGGCGATTCCCGAGGAGCGATTCTTTGCGACGGGGACACGAGACGAGGCGGAGACACCTCCGTTACGAGCGAGTTAGTATGAGCGACGGAGACACCGACTACACCGGTTGCTACTGCACGAGGTTACTCCGTCACTACTCCGGTTACCACTCCGGAGAAGAGTCCTAGGGCCACTGCTGAGGCGAGGTAGTGGAGAGAATTTAAGAGACACGATCTAGTTAAGTTTTTCGGTGGTACAGACGTGGCAGCGGCGGAGCTTTTCCTGAAGAATCACGAGAAGATTCACACGATTATCGCGACCGAGGATCACATGAGAGCGACGATCTCTTCATCCATGCTTCAGTGGGAGGCAGATGATTGGTGGACCACCATTGTAGCTTCCCGAGGCATTCCACGAGACTGGATCAATTTCAAGACCCAGTTTAATCAGAAGTATTTCCCACCGACAGTGTTACGGGCGAAGAGGAATGAGTTCACTTCATTGCGACAGTCAGTAGGAGAGCCGGTGATGGATTACATGGGCAGATTCATTCAGCTTTTACCCTATGCGGGACGATCAGCAGATTCAGAGGCCGATCGCATTTACTATTTCACTGAGGGTTTGCTACCCGCCATTGGAGGTTCAGTAGTCACTACCGAGCCGGAGACTCTTCAGAGGGCATATGAGCGGAGTTTGGCTAGAGAGAGCTACTTGATTTCTCACCCTGAGGAGGCGAGACCGGTCAGATTGGAGACTAGATCGGAGGATCATCAGGACAAGAAACGGAGGAAGAACAGACTTCGTTACCGAAATTCCAGAGCTCCGAGTGTAGGATCCACTGCACCACCTACTCGACCAGCACGATCTACTCCACCAGTACCGAGCTTTGCTAGTCATCCTCCACAGCCTACGAGACCGTGCACAGACGATCACGGGACGATCTACGAGCCGAGATTCGCGCAGAGGAGGTAGACGAGACAGAGACATTTGAGAGGTCGTGCGGACTCGGACTCGGATTCGAGGTCTCTACACGAGTCGCGGACGGGGTCGACTCGGGGTACACAGATACACGTACTTGTTTCGGATGCGGCGAGTGGGCCACATTCAAAGCGCGGTGTACTTAGCTTTGAGAAGACACGGCACATCATCATCGCACCGAGGGAGCGGGTGTAGGCGACGATTGAGCGGATCCGGGCGTCCTGAAACCTAGTTGAGGGTATGATTTCTATATGTAGTACATTCATGCATACCATGTTCGATTCTGGTTCGACTGTTTCGTTTATTTCCGAACGTATAGTAGACTTGTTAGGGTTGAGACCCATTAGACTTAGTAGACCCTTGATCCTTAGCACGGCTGCTGGGGACAAGATTTACCCGAACTTTCTATGTGTTGAGTGTCCCGTAGAGATAGAGGGCTACGAGTTTCCTGCTGACTTGAGAGTACTTGAGTTTCTCGAGTTCGATGCCTTATTAGGCATGGATTGGTTAGGAGCATACCATGCTTATATCGGTTGTTACAAGAAGACGATCACGATCCCGTTGGCAGACGGTACGGAGATTTGCATTCAAGGTACTGCACCACTACTTCCAATCACCAGAGGCAGAGAGGCTACGAATGGCGATGTCGAGATTGTTGCAAGCGTCATGAGTACTGGTGTGAGACAGGAGGTTGACATAGAAGATGTACCGATCGTGTGCGAGTTCACTGACGTATTCCCCGAGGATCTACCAGGATTACCACCGCAGCGGACGATAGATTTCATCGTTGACTTAGTCCCAGGGACTAGACCAATTTCGATACCACCGTATAGGATGGCACCCCGAGAGCTTGAGGAGCTGAGGAGTCAACTAGATGAGTTGCTGGAGTTAGGCTTCATCAGTCCCGGTATGTCGCCATGGGGAGCACCAGTGTTGTTTGTCAAGAAGAAGGACGGTAGTTTGAGGCTTTGCATCGACTACAGGCAATTGAACAAGGTTACAGTGAAGAATAAGTACCTGTTACCGCGCATTGACGATTTGTTTGACTAGTTAACCGGAGCGCAGTGGTATTCTAAGATAGATCTGCAATCAGGCTATCACCACTCAGATCGTGGCGAGGATCGGAGAAGACAACATTCAAGCGAGGTACGGTCATTTCCAGTTCACAGTCATGCCGTTTGGATTGACTAATGCGCCGGCGATGTTCATGGACCTGATGCACCGAGTGATGAGGGATTTCCTAGATCGATTAGTGATTGTGTTCATCGACGACATCCTCATCTATTCCAGGACCCGTGAGGAGCACGAGGGACATCTACGTACAGTGTTGCAGACTCTGAGGGACCACCGACTCTACGCTAAGTTTAGCAAGTGCGAATTTTGGCTACCAGAGGTTAGATTTTTAGGCACGTAGTTGGAGCTGACGGTGTCGCCGTTGATCCCGAGAAGATTAGAGCCGTGATTGAGTGGCCTACTCCGACTACCGTGACTCAGATTCGCAGTTTCCTTGGCTTAGCAGGTTACTATCGCCGATTTGTGCAAGATTTCTCCAAGATCGCTACACTAATGACGAAACTGACGCAGAAGAACGCGAAGTTTGATTGGAACGAAGAGTGTGAGCAGGCATTCTGTACTCTGAAGGAGAAATTGACGACCGCACCTGTCTTAGCATTGCCCGAGACTGGGAAAGACTTAGTCGTGTATACCGATGCGTCGAAGATTGGTTTGGGTGGTGTGCTGATGCAAGAGGCCAGAGTTATCGCTTACGCATACCGACAGTTGAAAGTTCATGAGAGGAACTACCCTACCCACGACTTAGAGTTGGCGGCGATTGTATTTGCATTGAAGATTTGGAGGCACCATTTGTATAGAGTGCGTTTTGAGTTGTATACAGACCACAAGAGCTTGAAGTACTTGTTTACTCAGAAGGAACTCAACCTGAGACAGAGACGTTGGCTTGAATTTCGAAGGACTACGATTTTGCACTTGAGTATCATCCGGGAAAGCCAATGTTGTTGCCGATGCTTTGAGCCGCAGAGAGATCGATGCGAGAGGTAGTTGTATGTCGTATGACTCACGAGTATGCGTTACTTGAGGCGGCTGAGATGATGAGTTCAATGACGTGCGTCGACGACTACCAGACACGATGTGTGGTCGGATGAGATTGCAAACCGTTTCACTACTGATCGTTCTCGAGGACAACGGGGTGATGAGTCGTACCAAAGATTACGGTGAGATGGCGGACGGTGCGAGTATCCAGATTGGAGTCGGTCGACAGACTCTTGCTTGAGGTATCGTGGGCGACTGTGGATTCCATTGGCGGCTGACTTACGCACCGAGATACTTCAGGAGGCTCACCGTTCTCGATTTTCTGTGCATCCGGGTCGAACCAAGATGTACGCTGACATGCGACGTCTTTTCTGGTGGCCATGGATGAAATTCGATGCGTCGGAGTTTATTCGAGCGTGTGAGATATGCCAGCGCGTGAAAGCTGAGCATCGACGGCCTGGAGGATTGCTGCAGCCCCTACCCATTCCTCGATGGAAGTGGGAGCACATTGCTATGGATTTCGTCAGTGGCTTGCCCCGATCTCCTCGTGGTCACGACAGCATCTGGGTAATTGTGGATTGATTGACGAAATCTGCTCATTTCATACCGGTATCCACTACACATAGAGTTGACAGACTGAGCATCCTCTACGAGTGCGAGATTGTCAGATTGCACGGAGTTCCGTTATCGATTGTGACAGATCGAGGGCGCGAGCTCACTTCGTTTTATGGCGAGCATGCGAGCTCGGTTGGCACCGGACGGAGTTGAGTACGGCGTTCCATCCACAGACAGACGGACAGTCCGAGAGGTTGATCTAGGTGTTAGAAGACATGCTCATGATGTGTGTTTTGGAGTACGGCGGGTCATGGGAAGAGTACCTTCATTTGTGCGAGTTTGCATACAATAACAGTTATCAGGCGAGTATCGGTATGGCACCATTTGAGGCGCTCTATGGTAGGCCTTGTAGATCACCTTCTTGCTGGGCTGAGCCAGAGGATGTTGTGACAGTTGGTCCTGAAATTGTTGTTGATCATACTGAGAAGGTACGGCAGATTCGTCAGAAACTTAAGGGTGCCCAAGAGCGGCAGAAGAAATACTACGACCAGTATCACGATGAGCTTCAGTACGACTTGGGAGACTATGTATACCTGAAAGTCTCACCTTTGAAGGGTCACAAACGGTTCGAAATCAAAGGGAAGCTCGCTCCGAGGTTTATCGGTCCCTTTAAAATTGTAAAAAGGGTCGGTAAGGTTGCGTATCAGTTAGAGTTACCGCCAGAGCTTGCCGGTGTTCATCCAAAGATTCCGTTTCGATGCTTCGATTAGACAAGTCAAGTGGAGGGCGACGACCGACGGTAGACTTGAGCCAGATCGAGTTGCAAGATGATGCTACGTACGTGGAGCAGCCGATCCAGATCATTGATCGCAAAGTCAAGACGTTGAGGAATAAAGACATTCCGTCAGTGCTCGTGAAATGGCAATTTCATGGGGACGAGGAGTTGACCTGGGAGTTAGAGTCCTACATGCGCGAGCACTTTCCCTACCTATTTGATTTCGGTAAGTTTGTAAATTAGTTTTACTTATTAGTTTAAATTTCGAGGACGAAATTCTAATAAGTGGGGGAGACTGTAACAACCCCAAATTTTTAACTGACTTGTGTTACACGTGTCAGGATTGTGACCCGGCTACGTGGATACTGGACGGTATTTCAAACTTCGGTAGTCGACGCCGAGGTAATTTTATGATTCTTTGACTTTGTGTATTAGTACTATAGTATTCTACGGGTCTCGAGCCGTTTGGGCTATGTTCAATTGAGTGAGATGTCGCCTAGTTTATACGAGGTTTTTCGGGAACCGTTTTAGTGGATTTTATTAATAAACAAAGCCAAATGAAAAACATGACCTAAAATAAGGAAATAAAATTTTAACAATAAAGTATTATAAAAGCATGAGGGAATCTATTAGAATCCCAAGAGTGGGACCGCCTCGAGAAGCGTGTTGAACGCGGGGCACGGTGCACCGAGTAGGCAAGAATTTGTGTAACCTTATTGGTAAGTTAATAAAATTAATGTGGTTAATTTAATAGGTTAATATGGATAGGATTGTTAAAGTGACACAAGTGAGTGAGGAGGACTATTGGATGGGCATAGAGATGTGCACATGTGTTAGAATAGGATGATAAGCAAAATGACTCATAAGGGTAGCTGTCCAAGGGTTAGGCAAGTTTAAACTTAAGGGCAAAATGGTCATTTCGTCCTAAAACACATATATAAAAACGTTTTTACCCTAAAACCCTAATGCCCACTATTCATCATCTCCTTCATTCAACAGCCGCACTATTCACCCTCCCACTCACTCCCCACTGCCATCACCAAACCATCGACCCCGACGAGGCCAGAGGTGACCGGAGGGTCATCGTCGACGGGGAAGACGCCTCCCTCTCTTCCTCTCTCGTTCACCCTCTCTCATTTTCACTCTCGGCCTCACATTCTCACTCTCGATCTCGGCTGTTTTCGTCCCCTCCCTGCTGGACCGCCACCCACCATGGAAATGGCATCTCCACCATCCACTGGAGACACCTAGGTGAGTCTTTCTCTTTCTCTCTGTCTCTCTCTCTCTCGGCAGTGCACTCTCTCTCACTCTCACTCTCATTTCTCTCGAACTCCATGCCGTGACAGTGCTTCCCCTCAGTTAGACCGTCACCACCTTCACCCTCACGGCACTGGAGACCTCGGCCACCCACTTGAGACACCAAGGTGAGCCGTCCTTGACTGTCTCTCTCTCTCTCTCACGTTCTTCCACTTTGTTCACGGTTTTCACGTTTTTGGTGTGTGTATGTGATAACAGTGAGTTGTTTGAGGAGGAAGATGAAGTTTGTTAACGGGCCTCAATAGTGTAGGCCCAATAAAGGCCCACTAACTTCCTTTACTTAACAACCCATGTGAAAAAAAAAATGCATAGGATGTATGAAAAGCCCATTGTGTGTAGTGTTTGTGTGAATTGACCAAGAGGTGTGTGTGTGTGTATAACTGTGGGTTGGCTGTCCTATATGTGTGGGGTGCGTACAGTGTGTGTATGTGCACACCCCGGTTGGGGTGTGGGTGTGTGTGCACTTTAGTGGGATTGTTTTCATGAGGTGTATGTGTGTGAGTTTCAATTTGCATAACAATGTGTATAGGGTGGTCTGTTTTGGTGTGAATGTTAGGTAAGGGGTGTACAATGTGTGTACACCACAATGGGGTGTACACACGGTGGGTGTGTACACCACAAATGGGTGTACACAACACCGTATGTGTACACCACATTGGGGTGTACACAACAGTTGTATATGTTTGGAATAGTGAAAATGTGTATATAACATAGTTTTAAATAATAAAGTAATGTACTAATGAATGTGAACATGGTAAATCACAATGGGGTGCACACACCAATGGGTGTGTGTGCACAAGACAAATGGGGTGTGTGAAGTGTTAGTGTGCACACCCGATGGGGTGTACACATCAATTGTGTGTGTGACCATAATGTACATTATTATAGGTTTAAGAGTAAGTAAACAAGATTTTTAAGTATCGACATTTATGTTAAATGAATATGGATTGGTAATAAGGGTTCAACACACAATATAATGAGGACCCAACACATCCAATATACATCACAATAAAAGCCTAATACAATAGGTACAACTTAAAGAATGAATGCGAACCTTAAACTAATATTCGGGATTCCAAAACTTTATCAGGTTGTTGAGAACTTGTGGGGAAACGCGTTAGAGTTTCGGAGTGATACCGAGTCGCGAATAGACATGTAAGTACATGCATGCCTTGTGTGTTTGTACGTTAGTAGACCAGTAAGAAAATGACATGTGATTTATACATCCTCAATTTATTGCTATTGTTGCATTGATCCTTTGCTTGATATTCCATTCCATCTTCCTTGGTTGTATGTTCTTGGCATGAGTGTGTGTATCGAAGGTATCATGTGGTCCCGCACTAGCTGGGACAACGAGGGTGCCCTCTACAGGGGTAACTGACCACCCCTAATGATGTGTGTACTGGGTATTGGATTCGAGAGGTGTTGCGATGCCTCTCGATTTCACGCTGCGCTAGTGTTGCGACATTGCCCGGGGAGATCTTGTGAGATCTTTGTCGTATTACTGTGAAATAGACCACTCATGGGCCTCTTTTGAATCTTAGAACATGCAAAATATCGATTGTTTATCTTTCAGTCTCTTTATCATGCATTTGATTTATTTACTTTCCAGTTATTTCCTTTCCGCATGATACTTAGATCGCTTTTTCTTGTTAAAATCATAAATTATCTTGTTACATTCTTCTCGGTACTACTAGCAATTTTATTCAGCTTACTCACCGTCTAGTTTGTGACGGTGGGTGCAGATAGAGTGGAGAGCAGCAAGGGCAAGGGGCCCTGCCTTGGTGATATACTTTGAGGAGTTTCAGGACATCTGAGAGACGTTACAGTAGGTGATTATACTTGTTTGCTGATGTGTATATCGTTTCATACTTGTTTTGTTGGGATTATTGAACTTGGTATATCTTTATTGAGACTGGTATCATGTATATATGCCTATCGAATTGTACATGAATACCCGGGGTTTTTCACACTTATAAAATTCCTAATTTCCCTTTGAATGAGTTATATCCCTTTATTATGATTGTTTTAGTCTTCCGCTGTGTATAAATGCAATAACTCTTTCATAAACTGCTAAATTGAGTAAATATGAGGCTGACTAGGCTCGTCAGGTTGCCGAGTGATAATTCGGGGCTTGAACGGGTCTAGGCCGGGCGTACCCAATTGCACGAGGAAATTGAGGCCGTCACAGATCACCTCGGGGTGCGTGCGGGACGCGGGGCACCGGGTGCCGAGTGGTCGAGAGACTAGTATGACCCCATTTATAAATTTTGGGAATTTATTGAGTATATTTGGTAATTTATATAGGTCAAATCAATTTGAAATTGTAAAGTTCTTTAGTTGTGGTTGGAATAATCAACACCCGTTAGATGGTTCTCGAGATGCACAACACGGTGGCTAGTGTCAAGATATGGTGTCAAGAGGTTGGGTGACACAGGGTGGTTTGTGACCACAGGATTGTCCTCGAGATGGGTGTACACAGTTGATCAAGAACCAACTTTATATACATGTTTAATCGGTCAAATGGTGAAAAAAGAGTAGAGAGAAATGGAGAGGAGAGAATCGACGGGAAGGAAAGTAGGATTAGAAGGGTGATTGAGGCGTCCAACAACAACAATAACAAGATCCCAAGGTATGATTCATCAAACTTGGTTGATTTATGTGATTTCGGTTTTGTTGAAGAATTTGAGGAAATTCGAATTTGTGAAGTGTTAAATTCTGTATTTGGTTGAGATTTCATGTTTATGAGGTTGGTATAACATGAGTTGTGTATTTGATCAAGTTTGAGAGAGATATGATGAATTTGTGAAAATGGGTTTTGAACATGATTTTTATGATTTGTTGAATTTGAGGTTTAAGCTCGATAAATTCGTGTTTAATGATGTTTTTGGGTGTCAATGAGGCATGTGGGATGTGGAAAAATCGATTTGAATGGGTTTAGGAGGTCTTTGGAATCCGAAATTTGAATCTGGAAATGCCTGACAGAGTGCTATTAGCGCGCTAATAGCTGGAATTAGCGCGCTAATTTCTTTTTGGAAATGATGATGAATAGTGATTGAGATCAATTAGCGCGCTAATTGATCTCATTAGCGCGCTAATGATCATCTGGAATAGAATTTAGTGTGAAATTGGACATAATTGATTATAAACCAAATTATTAACCAATAAACCTTGAAATTTGGTCCCAGGAGTCTCAAGATAGTGGAATTGAGTCAGGAATTAATCAAGGGCCGAACCGGGGGTATTTTCGGGGTTTGTTGAGCGCGGATTGAGGTACGTAAAACCCAACTGAACACCACTACTGCATTTACTTATTTATTTCCATTGAGCTTTATTTTCTTGAAAATCTATGATTTATATTCCTACTGGGACGGTTATGGCACCGTCTATGTATCCGCGGGTAGTGGAGGTCGCTGGCTAGGTGTGTAGCGCTTGATCTAGGAATTCGGTAGACGATATCCCGAGTTGGACTCCATTTCACGCGTTCGATTAGCCCAGTAGGGTTAATGTCGCTGGGATACAGCCGTAGGGTCGGAGGCATGGGCCACGACCAGGGCTCCTGGTCCTAGTACACACTTAGTGGTTGTGTTCACACCCCTTTGTCTATCAATGTGTTTATATACATGCGATTAGCTTTGAGCAGTTGTCTGCATATTTTCATTCCTTCCGCATGTTTATTTAACACTACTTTTTGGCTCTGTTAATTATTTCTATTATTTATGCACGGTGGTTTTCCTTGGGATTTTACTTACTGGGCTCGCCATCTGCCTTTTTGTGGTGGCCAAACGCAGATCCTAGTACTAGCAGGGGCAAGGGGATCATCGGCGGTTTCATCTGACTTGCCTAGCCGAGGCCTACTGGTATGTGTGTAGATATTATCATGTTTTGATATTTTGTATTATCTTTTGGGTTGGGAAATTGGATACACACTTGTACTGGTATACATACTTTATTAGATTGATCGCTTTGTATGCACAAGATAAATAGGGTTTTCCATTATAGGTTTGATCAGTAAAACTTTTATATATAAATATGAATGCATTTTGTTAAACTTTAAATTCTTTCGCTGTTAATTTCTTTGAAAATGATAAGCTAAATGACTTTAACAAATTACCTAAAGTACGAAGGCAGAGGGACACGTGGCAGCGACTTTCGGAGCTGAGGCAGGGGAAGGTAGCTGACCACGGGGCGGCTTGAGAAATTTGGGGCCGCCACAAGAAATAAAGTAAATGCCTAAAACGTTTCTCCTCTTTTTAACTTGTGCCCTCCAGGAATGTATTTATGTGGGTTTCAAAACTATGTACGACAATTGTCATCAACTGTTACTTACAAGTAATATATTCAAAATATACAAGTAGTATCTTCAAAACCATTTTAAAAAATGAACAAAAATGTGGAAGATGTTTGATTTAACACTTGAACATGAACATGTCACATAGAAGTTTGTGAACAATCAACATGACGAGATGACACTTAAGGATTCCATTTTGATTTTGGAGTGAGTTTCAAAACCCTAGGTTGTGTGCACAATCAACACGACGAGATGGAAGACTTTATGCCAGTGCTTCGGTAGATGTAGAAGTTTCAGTTGGGGGCACGACTTTGGCTTGCTTCCGTACTCCATATAAATATCTTGGTTTCATGCGAAAGGTCTGCAAATTAGAAAAAAAAACCTCTTAGCATCTATGAAAGCAAAAAAAATAGGCAAATGTATGGAACCATACCACTATTTTATCAAAAAAAAGGAAATATGGATAATAAAAGTATATTTCCACTAAATTTGAGTTCACATTTACTTGCCATGTAACAACTCCATTCTTGGAGTTTTACAACTAGAGTGTGCAACTGATTCTTTTGGATTCTTTCCAACTGTCTTTGAAGCACGCCTTAAATTGTCACTGTTTAATGCTTCTAGTCTTGTCATTTTTTTCTTTGGCACTTGAACATGTTCATTGTGCGTTCGTTTAGTTGACTCCGTATTTCCTTGAGAACTCTCACAATTGTTATTCTTTTGTTGACTTTCTTTCTTGCCATTGTTCTTTTGCTGAATTTTTTTCTTGCCATTGTTCTTGTCTTGTTCATTTCCTTTTTCTTCATTGGTTGTATGTTCTTCATTCTCATTAGGTACACTCTGTAACAAATAACTTGGATGCCATTAAACATGAAACAACACACAAGTCAAATAGAAATAGGATAACAAGAATCGACATTAATTCACCTTAACTTTGTCAGCTCTAAAAGGGCACGCACGTTTATTGTGGCCCTTTGATTTACAGATTCGGCATATCATGATCCTCCCTTCCCTCAACAATTTGTTATCCTTAACCTTCTGGGGTTCGTCCTTGTCTTTGAGTCGATTTTTTTGGTCTCCTGGGCATTTTCTTGAATAGAGGTAGTTCTATTCTAACACTATTTGTCTGAGGCCAAAAGTTTTTCCCTTCAACTACTCTCATTATGTGCTTGTATGCCTTTACGTATGTTTCTTTATGATACCAATGAGCCACAAAATCCTCGGGTGCCTTAGATTGATGGTAAATAGTACATATACTATGAGGGCAGGGAATTCCAGTCAAGTTCCACTCTCTGCATGAACATGTTCTTGCCTTCATGTCCACCTTGTGGTTGTCAACTCCCTCGTACATACTCGACACTTCATATTCATTGTCTCCATTCAATTCTGCCCTCCATTCAAAAGTTTTTTTCTTATTTTTCTCCAACTTAGACACCACCCGAGGAAAGATCAAAATGCCACTTATCAGCCTCTTGTTTCTTCTTTACTAACCTTTTCATCACCTTGCTCCTTATATCCTCCAACATTGATATTATGTATTTGCTCCTTGCCTCTAGAATCCATCCATTGAATGTCTCAGCCAAGTTATTATTAACGACATCACAATTAACCTGTGTTTACATACATACAAAGTATTCAAATAAATAGGTATTTATAAATATAATGGTTGCCATAAATAAGTAATACATGCATTACATCACCTTTTCATTGAAATATGCCTTTGACCATTTCTCAACTTCGTACCCCATTGCATCTTTCTCGCAACCAACGCCTAACTCTGCCAATCTACTCATTTTATCCTGTCATCATGATAACACATAAAGAGAACCTTTAGTTCCAAAACAATAGAATTAAGTGAGCTAAGACATAAAGAGAACCTTTAGTTCCGAAACAGTTGTAACTCGAGCACAGTTCCAAAACGCAAGCTTTCTCTCTTCACCTTGCCATTTCTTCGCCCAATTGGCATAGACGTGTCTTGCACACCTCCTACACTCTGCCATTGGCACAATTAATTTTATTGCACTTTCTAAACCCTACAAAAATTTATAACTTGCATATGAGAAACAAAAATAAGCCTATAACATTAATTTGAAAATCAAGTAAACTAGAGCTACATGTTACCTTTTGCATGTCAGACATAATAGTAATGCCTTCGCCATCACCGAGTTGAATATCACGTTGTAGGCACCTAATGAACCAAGTCTAAGTTGTCGTGTTTTCAACTTGTACAACAATCCATGTTATTGGAAACCCTCCCAATTGTACATAAATGTTGACCCTTGCATAGACCTTTCATGAAACAACCATCAAGTCCCAGAATCTTGCGACATCCCTCGAGCCAACCTTTCTTACATGCTTCGAAGCATACATAGAATTTGGTAAAAGTTGATCTATCACCCCCCTCATCCATACTAGACTTAACTATACATGTTGACCTGAGGTTTGAAGTGACGATGATTCTTACATAGTCATGCAACAAAGCGTACTTACATTGGTAGTCACCAATCAATTCTATGAGAATAATTTGTCTTGCTTTGGCCACAACGGAGAAACTGACATGCAACTTTATCTCTCTTTGGCATATGGTTGTCAACACTTTCAATGTAATGTCGGGTTGATTGTACACATGATCCTTAAGTTGTACAACCAAATACTTATAATTGGCAAACCTCACTTTCTCCACTCTTTGAAACTCGTGTTTGTGTTCATAGGTCTTCAAAGTGAGAGTCTCATCATTTCTTTCCATAGAGATTAAGATTTTCCATTGGCACCCTTCCTTGCACTTTGCTCTCAACCTCGTTTTATCACTCTTCACTAGTTTAATGCCAATCCCCCTCTTTATGGCATATTTCTTTACAGCTCGTGCCTCATCCATAGAGCTGAAAATCATCCCGATGCAGAAAATCGGAAGCTCGGCTTTAGTGTTGAACTGCACCCTAGGATTCTTCCTGCTTACAAACTCACTCTCATCATCAGAATCAACCTCACTGCAATATGACCACATATTATCACTTTCAACGTACTCACTCTCATTACCATCGCTATATTCTCCAATCGAAAAATCATTTACTGCACCAACAACTTCAAAATCACTTACTAGTTCTCCAACTAAATTATCATTCCCCATATCAATCTCGGCCCCTAGTAGTTCTCCCTTATAAACCTGCAACTCTCTCCCTTCAGCCCAACATTCTCCCCCTTGGCCTTGCAACTCTTCTTCATCCCCTAATAAACATCGCCTATCTTGTCCATTATCATTTTTGTTTTTCTTGTTCTTCCCCCGTTTGTTTTGTAACTCCCTAACTTTTTTTCGAGCTTCCTACAACTCATCATCATCATCTGTCAACACCGGCACGTCAAAAAGTATGTCATCGAAAGTAGTATCCTCATATTCATAATCCTCAAGCATAAGATGATTGCTTTCATAAACATTAGTCTTTTCATATGGGTCCTCTTGTGTCGTAAGAATCGTCTTTCCTTTGTGTCGCTCAACCCCACTTCATTCGCCTATAACTCTAACAAAAGGTTGATTTTGCTCTTCACCACTAACAACAGTTGTGCTCCTTACATGTTCAATAAAAAATTCTAGCAAATCCCCATTGTTTTTCCCCTCACAAGCATTTAAAACACCAACGTCGTCTTTCACTGCAACAAAGTCTTTCTTAGCACAATTAAAATAGTACCATGAGCTGATGGTAGTGTAGCCCAACTCTTTTACGTAAGACATGTAACGACCCGCCCAGCCCAGCCCACAACCCAGCGCCCAGGCTACCACTGGACCACTGGCTCCATAGGACTCACCCATCGGCACTTGGCTCCCGTGGGGCGCACCCAGTGGCACCGCTAGTCACGAGCGAGGTGGTACCAAGCCCCACTTGTCAGTGTCCCCACACGGGTCTTTCGCCTCCTAGGCTCAAACACAGGTCTGAGGGATAAGATTTCAGATTTCACGAGTCGATTACCACCGAGATGGGAGGACTTCCCACTCGGTGGTACTCGACTCGTGAAATCTGGAATCTTATCTCTCAGACCTAGGTTTGAGTCGAGGGAGGCGAAAGACCGCGCGGGGACACGGACGGGGAAGCGGCTGGTACCACCACACTGTGACTAGCGGTGCCGGCTGGGTGCCCCACGGAGCCGAGTGCCGATGGTAAGTCCCTATGGAGCCGATGGTCCGCTGGGTAGCTAGGCGTGGGTCAAACCGGGCTGGGCCCGTTACATAAAAGGCGGCCCGCCAGCGCCCGAGCTACCCATCGGGACCATCGGCTCCATGGGGACTTCACCCACCGGCACGTCTCCATGGGGCGCACCCCACACCGCTAGTCACGAGCAAGGTGGTACCAAGCCCTACCCCATCCGTGTCCCCCCACCGATTTTTCGCCTCCCTCGACTCAAACCTGGGTCTTGAGGGATAAGATTTCAGATATCACGAGTCGAGTACCACTGAGCTGGTTCAGCACGAAGGCACCGGATCCCATCAGAACTCCGTAGTTAAGCGTGCCTGAGCGAGAGTAGTACCAGGATGGGTGACCTCCTGGGAAGTCCTCCCAGTTCAGTGGTACTCGACTCGTGAAATTTTGAATCTTATCCCTCAGGACCCAGGTTTGAGTCGAGGGAGGCGAAAGACCGTGTGGGGGACACGGATGGGGTAGGGCTTGGTACCACCACTCGCTGTGACTAGCGGTGCCGCTGGGGTGCGCCCCATGGAGCTAGTGCCAGGGGTGAGTTCCCATGGAGCCGATGGTCCAGATGTAGCCTAGCTCAGGCGCGGGGGACATAACATTTGGATAAGATAAAAGGTCAACATCAAAATGGGGACTAATGACTTTCTTTTTCCCATTAATATATCGATCGCCTTTAAACTCGCCCCCATAAGATATAACAAACCTCAATTTCTCAACCATTCCTTACTTGCCCACATTGGAATGACCGAAAAGTAAAAACACAGTTAGTCATTAAAAGTAAACGTCATTTGTCCGCCAATATGGACCATTACAAAGGAATATGATCATTATCATAATCATAAAAAAGACAATGCATATCCACACTGAATAAGCAAACAAATGAACACAATAAAATCATTGAACAGAGTGAAGGCAACCTCATTAAATCACACCAACACATTTATTAAAAAACCATAATACATGTACTTAAATTGGGGCCACAAACAATAAAAATCTCAAATCAAAACATATTTTGATTCAATAATGCGGCTATCTTACAAAAATTTGAAATCATTGGCACATACACTTGAGCTCCACATTATACCCATAAAGAAAATTACTTTAAAGTAGGAAAACAATTACATCCATTAGGAATCTTAAAAATTTAAAGGGCAGTGGTCACATTTTTGGTTTTCTAGAGACATGAACATCGTTGACTCTATATTTTAACAGATAATGGTCTTTTACACCATTTCATAAAGAGAAAGAGATAAAGTGAAACCTTTGAGAGGAGAAAAGAGTAGAGACACCACGAGAGAGAATTGCGACCGCAAGTGAGAGGTGATTGCAAATGAGGGGATTGCAAATGAGAGAGATAATCGCCAGAGAGTGCTTTATGGGAGAACAGAGATGGCGGATAGCGAGTTGGGAGGAGAGAGCTTCGAACGGACGAGCGAGGAGGAGAGGGGCTTCGAGTTCGACCGGACTCTTCGAGCTTCGAGCGGATAGAGCGAGGAAGGAGAGGGCGACGAGCGGACAAGGCTTCGAGCAGATAGGGCTTTGAGAGCGAGAGGAGCGAGGAGGGAGAGGGAGGGAGTGGATAGTGCTTCCAGCTTCGACGAAGGAAAGTTGAAGGACGAGGACGAGGACGAGGGGAGTTTCGAGTTGCAGAGAGGCGAGCTGAGGATGATGAAGAGAGCTTCGAGCTCATAGAGCCGAGCTGAGATGACGAGCGTTGAGACGACGAGCGATGTAGAGCTTCGGGAGGGAGTTTGGGAATTGGGGCTTTGAGGCTTTGTCTATTTAGCCAAATTTTATTGTTGGTTTGTTTTCAAAAAAAAAAAAAATTTGTTGGTTTAGAGAAAATCGGTTCTGATTCACATAAACCGTCGGTTTATGTCAGAACCGGCCACGTGGCGCCACCAGTTACCTACATGGCAAGTTTGGTTCGTCACACCATCGATTTAAACAGACCAAATAACGGAAGGACTAAATGTTCACTACTTTAAAAGTTGAGGGACTAAATGTGTTGTTTTCAAAGTTGAGGGACCAAAAGCAGAAATAGCTTCAAGTTGACCAAAAGATAGATTTTGCCAAAAAAAAATTAAAGTTAGAAAAACGGAAGTTTTAAAAATGAAAGTTTTAAAAACTGAAAAATTAGTTTCTCTGTCAAATAGGGAACTACACCATTTTTCTGTGCTTATCATCCATAAAAGATTATGATTCACCTTTCGACGGACCTTTGTTGTGAATAGGGTGGGTTTGTAATGAAGAGATGTTGACCCTTCCAAGAAGCGATTGCAACAACATCCACCCATTGGGATCAACGAAGTGCGGCAACATCAAGAATGCTTTTTTTTTTTGGGTAATTTCGCTGAAGTGTTCTTCTTTTGTGATGATTTTAAATGGTTTTTTTTTGTCGTTCTTTTATGATTGATTGAGGGACTTTTACCTATTTGGTTTGGTTTTGGATTTACAGATGTGAAGATACTACTTGAGAAGAAAGTTCCAAAAGAATAAAGGATTTTTTACATGATGGGTAAGAAGCAAAACTAATGGTTTTTTCTGTTAAAGTTGCATCATGTATTGTAAATCTTTGGTTAATATTTTCTGGATATTAAGAGCAACCTCCAATGAGTATTCTATTTTAGAGTTTTACTCTAAAATAAAGTAAAATTACTCTAATAATATTTTATTCCTCCTCTATTATAGATTTTGGTGAATAGTGAAACTTCAAATTTGGAGTTTCACTATTCACTCAACTCTATAATAGAGTTCTTTTATTTTTTATTTTATTTTTTTCTTTTAAAAAATTATCAATAATTATTTCTTTTTCAATTCATAATTTTTTAATGATTAAATAATTTATTAAAATTGATACAAATAAATAACAAAAAAATAAAAGTAAGAAATAGAGTTTTGATGTAAAAATAAAATTTGTGGTTGGAGAAGAAATGGAGTTTGATGTAACAAAACTATAAAATAGAGAGGAGAAATAGAATATTGTGGTTAGAAATGGTCTAAGTTCATGACTAATTTAAGTTTGCGTGTTTTTGTGTATTTACGATGTTTCGTCATTTTTTTAAAATATGTGTTTCCATGCTTCATCATTAAGATAGTTGGATTGAAGTGTTTATAAATATTACTGATTGTGATGTCAGTGATTCCCTCGAGGACTATGATGATGTAAGCTTCGAAAATAGGTAAGAAGCACCTCTTGATGAATCTTAAGGATCTCCAATATAAGATAGTTGATGGTTATTAAGCGATTTCTGAGGCCAGCCCCTTAATTAGAAGCCGTAAGATATATATTGTTCATGAAAGTATGTTTCCTGGTTTTAATGTTATCTCTGAGTGCATTTGTTCTTTATATGATTAATTTAGTGATTAAAATAGGGATTGAAGGCTTTATTTTCTATCTAAACATGCATCTCATAGCAAATTTATTGTCAAATCATACTACACTTGATACTTAAATGACATTTAATTTTTCTCAATCTGCAGGGTTCCCCCGATTCGTGCCATGGTGTTAGAAGATGGTATGATCAGATTTAAGTTTGCGACACATCATGTGTTTTTTGTTTTGTCAAAGATACATCAAGCTCACTGCAACACTATAGCTAACAAGAAATTCATAATGTGAGGTATCTACATTTATTCACGAAAAGTTGTTCTTTTTTTTTATACAGACAAGTTTTTCTTTGAGATTGAATGTTTTAACTAAAAAAAATTATTTCCAAGAAAGTTGCGATGCGTGATTTTAAAAAAGTATTGGTCACGATTATTAGGATTTCAGCTAGTTTATTGAGCATGATTTGTTCTTTTAAATGAAAGAGAGGATTTCAGCTAGTTTATTGAGCATGATTTGTTCTTTTAAATGAAAGAGAGCGTGCCGACTTTTGGCAACTAAAAAAAGAAAAATACTACATTAACCCAATTTTAACTCACTATATGCATCATGCTAATTTTGCCTCTCTTACATCAGTAGTAATTTTGGAAGCATTAACCCTAAACCCTAAAGCATTTACATTTTTTTTTTAAAAAATTTTGCTTATCTTAGATCAGTATTAACAAATTTTGCAAGGAATCTACCACAAGGATTAATGACTTTTTTTCCTCTACTCAGAATCGAATACGACCTATTTTGCTAGAGGAAACATGCACAATAACTTACTCCATGATCACATTGCATAGGCACGTAAAATACATACAAATGCACAAATTAACAAAACTAAATTCAATTTACCGTCAACTAGTTGAGTTAATAAGAATTCCAATCTCCTCTAATATTAATGACATACATCTTGTTAGACATTTTCAAAAGAAATGTTTAGTCTTACATTGGTTAGAAAGTTCACACTTGAGCATATATACTCTTTCACTTGTTTAAGTGATAAATAGAAGCTCTCACTAGAGCTATGTTGCTTTTATAGGCGCACTTAGCACTTTACATGAGGCACGTGCACGTATGTATGAGTGGCTAACCATGTTCACAATTTTTTGTTATTTTCGGATTTGTTGTAATTAAGTGGATAGTTAATAGACTAGTAAATAGACAATTACTAAATCCATTCAACAAGAGAAAGTGAGCAATTATTATCCCACTATTTTCTCTAACTTGTATGCCTAGAGCTCTATAAAAGAGAGGTTTGGGAGCACGAAGAATATATATAAAAAAATACAAGTGTTCTAAATCAATTATCACTACTGAAAGTGCTAATTGATACTTCATCGTATCCTATTGGATTTTGCTGAACTCTTGAAGATAAGAGTGCAAAAGTTTCCTTAAGAAAGTGGCAATGCTACACACTTTGAAGTCGTTGCTGATTCATCTGGTCTAACACATCTCAACTCAAAACACTTCTACCTAAATACCCATTCAAACTTCAAAATTTATAGTAATCTCAATCCTCATTTTTAGATCATATATCTAAGCTAATTTAGGAAGTATTAAAAACTAGTTATCTGTTAATTTCTAGTGGGCTAAATTAAATTTTTGTTGCAAACAAGTGATGTATATGGATCCAATTATATCATACTCTAAGGTGAGGTAATCCACGCGCAAATGAAGATTTTTCTTTTTCGTAGACTTCCTCCACTAGTAAATAATTATATAATCCATTCAAATCAACTGACCGAAGATACCCATTAAAAAAAGTTATATTTAAATTGCAATGCCGACAACAAAACGTGATATAATAAAGATATGATTAACTATGAAATAGTAATAATAATAATAATAGCAAGGAATTGAAGCAAAGTAGGATTCTCAATTCATGGTAAAACAAGCAACAAAAACAATCTTAATTTAAGAGCATCTCTAATGGTAATTGTGGATGTAGATTCTTAACATAGAGGATATGTCTATTCTATGTGACTTAAATAGACATTAAACTTCAAAATAAATTTTTAATAGTAATTGTGGATTTATGGCTCAATTGATGAGGTGACATTTTTTTTTATAATTTTATTAATTAAAATGTAAAAACAAAAATTTAAATAAAACAAGTAAATATTCAAAAAAGATTGTTTATCCAATGTGGTTGTCAATTTGAATGTCCAAAATCGACTTTCAAAATAGACAATGTCTATTCACATCAGTTTGATATTCAAAATATACATTCCATTGAAAAAAAATTTTTTTGCACCAATGTCTATTTAGTCTAAGTGATACATATTGACATTCAATTCACATTCCATTAAAGATGCTCTAAGTTGCAAGTGAATTCCCCAAATTTATTCTAACATCACTCGATTAACAAAATGCGTAAGACAAAAACCATTATTAGTCTCGTACACTCGGTTGAAATTCCTAAAACAATGTTATGCATAATTTCTTTTTTTTTAAAAGTCCAAACATGCAATTACACGTTCACTAGTAGTAGTCTTGTCCCATTAAGAGGTATCTTTGTCTCAATTACTAGTTTACTAGGAGCAATTACAAGAAGGGGCGGACAAGCCACGATTTGGAAGTGAAAACCCTTAAACTGCCATCAAACGGAGTTCACGGTTTGACCATTTTACAAATCACCACTAAACCGTAAACCCTCAAAATCACAACCAATCTGATCATTCCTCGGCTTGGTTGATTTGGTTTTGTTGTTTTCTTGTGACACATTTTCAACAAAAAAGAAATACATTTCGTACAAGTCTATACATGTCCATCAACAAAATATACAACAAAATATATGTCCATACATGACCATTCACTAGAAACACAATGAAACACATGAACTCAATCAAAATTATAAGTCTAAGTTCATTTCAAAAGTTAAAACAACATGAAAAGGCTTGAATTCCATTTAATTTAATTCCAAGTTTGGGGGTGGTTTGCAGTTTGGTGAACCAAGATTTTCTGTATGTGAAAACCACCACAAAACCGTAGAATCACGATTTTTGAATTTTTTTCTAAACCACCTCCAAACTACGATTTTAAAAAATCAGGCCAAACCATGTGATTTGGATGATTTTAGGGAGATCGTTGCCCACCCCTAATTACAAGCCTAATGCGTTATAGACCCATAAACCTAGGTTGATCATAGTGAATTAAAAATCCTAGATGATCCTAATGGAACCGATAAGCCGACATACCTATCAAGATCTATATAGACCAAAAAAAAAAAAAAAAAGACTCAGAGAAAGGAACACCGACCAAACTCATCGGAGGGCACAAAATCCTCCACTCACAATCTCTTATGGTGTCTTTCCCTTCATCCACCATCCTCTTTCATATTTTAGAAGTGTCTATATCCCTAAATCCTCTACTCACAATCTCTTAATATGTCTTTCCTGTAGATCTCTTTTGTTAACACCAATATTGTTTCCAACTTAACTACCTTCAACTTTTAAATGTGGATTATGACTCCAACATGGCCTGGTGAGGCTTGCATCAAACGCTTGAAGAATTGTGGCTAAGCTATTCTAAAGAAGGGTAAGGTTGTAATTGCGGACGAAGTGCTGTGGCCTGAAAGTGAGAGCTCGTATGAGCACACTAGGGTGGCGTTTGAACTCATGCTAATGTTGGCGCACGCACCTGGTGGGAGAGAGAGGACTGAACCAGAATGGAAGCATATTTTTTATGCTTCATGCTTTGCTACAACATCATCAAAATGCCAACTCTTTAGTTCATTATCGAAGCCTTTCCAAACTGATAAGCTCAACACAAGTGTATATGTCTATAAATATAAAAGTTGGCAAGGCTTGTTAACATGTCTGGCCTATATTAGTTCTTGACTGTATATAGTGAACATAATATATATCGCATTGCATCGTCATTTAATTCATAGTAAATCCTTTAGTTTAGACCTTTCAGGTAGGGGGTACTAGCATGCCATTTCACCATATTACATCGTCCCACAACAGTTGCTCTTTGCATCAATTCGAAAATGTGCTATAGCAACATCAAATGAGTTCATTTCTAACAATCCCTCAAAGTCCTCATGACCAAATTCATCCACTTTAAACTACGCAAATTGAGCAAGATAGGAAAGTTTGATCTACAAGAACGGGTCACTTCAATTCCTAAATTATTATAGGCAACTACAATTACTAACAACATTTGAATTTTTTACATACAACGTATATCTAAAGAGTGTTACAGACAATTACAACAACTTAAACATTTGAAATATCCAGTCCTACCAAGTAGAAAACTAATTTTGGAGAAATCAACTTCCCAATGAGGACTAAATGCCCTCCTTAGTGCAGTCCTAGACACATAAGAACTAGGGGTGGGCACACCAGTTTGGTTTGAAAAACCACCAAACCGCGATCAAACCGAGGGTCTACGGTTTGGTGATTTTTCAAACCGCAACCAAACCGCAGATCACCAAAACCGCACCAAACCGAACCGCGGTTTGCGCAGTTTGGTCGGTTTGGTTTCGCAATTTTCATGCAATTTATTTTTAGGAAAAAAAAAACCAGCAAGCAAAAAAAAAAACAGCAAGCCAAAAAAAAAACAGCAAGCCAAAAAAAAAAACAGCAAGCAAAAATGAAAAAAAGCAAGCCAAAATGAAAAAACAGCAAGCAAAATGCCCTCGGTTTGGTTTGTATTTACCAAGATGTGAAATTTGTGATTTTTTTTATTTTTTTATTTTTAGGGTTTTTAGTTTGTATTTACCAAAATGCCCTCAATTTGGTTAAACCGCGGTTTTCTCAAAATGAAAACCACGACCAAACCGCGAATCTGTGGTTTGGTCGTTTTCCAAACCGCGACCAAACCGCGAGCTTCAAAAACCAAACCAAACCGTGCGGTTTGGTTGGTTTGAGCGGTTTGGGCGGTTTTTTGAAAACCGCTGCCCACCCCTAAGAACAATGATTCTTCCCAGCCAAAGCAACTGTGGTGAGATGGTAGAGGCATCACTTGCCCAAAAAAACAAGGTTTGAGGTCATGAGTTAAACTCTCACCATTGTTAAGAAAAAAAAAAAAAAGACCTATGATTCTTCCCTAATTGAAACAGACATTCAAGTAAAGTCTCAGCAACACAAGTATAGACAATCTCGGCAGGGTTCAAAAATCTAAACAAAAAGCTTAAGAGCCCAAACTATAGGGATAATAAAACGGACACTAAGCATTCCAAGAAAAAAATACACCAGTGAACAGCATAAAAGTAAACCTAAGAAAACTTTAGATCCATCAATTACAACTGCCACATCAATTCGCATCCCACAAGCTACTGTATCTCACATTGTATTATAGAATAAAAAGAACACAATCAACAAAAATTTCTACTTCAAAAAGCTAAGATGCATCAAGTGCCAAAGATTTAAAAGATTATCAAAGCACAACAAGCAACTAAATTTAATGGACTTTAAATGGAAGCATTTGATCCATGTAAACGACCACAATTGATCTTTAGATTGAATTCCTTAACTAGTTAATGTAGTCACTTGTACTCCCAATTTGATCTAGCATGAAAATAAAATTTTAAATTACACAATTCAACACTTTTGAAGAAAATAAAAGGCACATCAGAGTTTAAAGCAATGTCTCCATAGTTAACTACCACAATAACTAGTAACAAAATCAGAAGAACCTTAAGAAATCCACCATCGCAAAATGAAAAACTCATCAATAATCTTGTTCACAACGTGACTGTTTTAAGCTCACAAGTGAGAACAGCATAACTGCTTTCGGACAATGCCCTTCCAGAACAGCAATTGCACCTACGAAGAAAAAACCCATCAATTACTAACTCTATTCCCTATCAACAAAAAAGTCCCTGATTTCGTCTAGTGCCCCTAGAAAACTATGAGGATTAACAACCAACCAATATAACATTTCCACAAATTCCAGTCACAGAAACCCTAAAATTACTATGCAATCATACCGATAGCAGCTCACATAATCAGCAAAGAATTATGAACTCCAACACAGTCCAAGTAAATTCATCAACACAGACAATCAAGATTTCTGATTTAAAACGCCAATGACACATTATCTCCAAATCTCACTCAGAAACGAAGAAACCCTAAAATCACAGATTCATGAAAATCAAAATCAAAACTTGGCATCGCCAAACCACCAACCATTTAGAATCTCAGAATCTTAGAATCTCCTTCCACCGCCACCGCCGCCGGTGCCGCGGCCGAAGGCGGGAGCGGCAGCGCTGGCAGGCTCGGCCTGCTTGACGACGCCAGGCAAGTCGGACATCCCGAGCGCGGCGAGCATGTCGATGGTCTCCTTGTCGACCTCGATGAGGTCGGTCTTGATGGCGGACTCGTCGGGGACGAAGTCCATGCGGCGCTCGCGCTCCTCCTCCTGGAGCTTGAGAGAGATGCCTCTGACAGGGCCCTTCTGGATCCGCTTCATGAGGTGGGTGGTGAATCCGGCGATCTTGTTGCGGAGGCGCTTGGTGGGGATGATGGCGATGTCGTCGAGGGTCCTCTTGTTGGTGTGGAAGTCGAGCGTCATGCGAGGGTAGTACCGCTCGATCACCTGCCGAGAGGACTTCTTCACCGTCTTCGTGCGCACTCGCCCCATGCTTGCTTGCTCGTTCGTTTGATGCGGAGAGAGGGGGGATTAGGGTTTGGGCGTTGTGAAGAAGATGAAGAAGTTGGAGATTAGGGTTTTGAGTTTGTTGTGTTTATAAAGGAGTTTTGGGTGGGCTCGTTGGGCCGGGCCGTGTATACTTTATAGTAAGTCCATTCGTGAGAAAATCAAGGCCCATTTTCTAGACAATGTAGAAATAGTTTTTTTTGAGCATTCATCACCCAAAAGGGAAAGTTTAACTTTTTTTTTTTTTTAGAGTTTTTGAGGCTCGAGACCTTACGTGTAACTTATAGCTCTTTACCATCGGCCAAATTAATTGTAGGTTATACAATTCTAGTTGGGATATTGAAAACTTAAAAGTAAAAATTACTAGTGTTTACCTTGCAAAAAAAGTAAAAATAAAAATAAAGTGTCTAACCGAGAAAAAAAAATCTTGTTGCTAAACACTGGACTTTCATTGCCAAAAGCTCTCCCGCAAAGAAAAAGTTCTATTGCTAACTTTGTGTTGTTCTAATTGCACCGTGACTCAACCTTTACGTGTTAAAGTAGGAGTTTCATGTAACATAAAACTTGAATTGTATTCAAAACTTGTATTTGTATTGTTTAGGTGATCAACTCAGTTTAAATTGGGACATACATCTGATTGTATTTGAACTCTACTTGAGATCCTAACATGTGATGCACAGCTCCTAGATATAAATACATATGAGTGCGGTCTGAAGAAAAGGAAATAACGGTAGCACTACAAGAAAAACGAGATTTAGCTACAACTTTTTTGTTGCGAATGGTTTTTTCGCTGCTAAATGTGACTTTTAGCTACAAAGAAAATAGTTTGTTGCTCAAATGCAAAAGGTTAGGTGAAACTTTTTGCAACACCTTATTTTCATAGCCAAATTTAAGGAATAGCTAGCAAAAAAGAGATAGATTTCGCTACAAAACATTAGAATCGCAGCTAGTCATAATAAATAGCCACGAAGATGGAAGTTTTTTCTCAAGATTTAACACATTGAATGAATAAAAAAAAATATAGCATAACAAAAAATAAATTAGAAAAAGGTGAATTTTTTTTTTGCTACAAACTGATTTTGTATAAAAAAAATAGAGGTTTAGTTATGAAAACAAAGTTGTAACTAAATGTTATTTTGACTTTTCACCCAATTTTTATAGTCCAAATCTCGAGAATACATTAAATCATGATATAACCATAGATGCTCACCTCCCAAAACCCATTCGATCATTCTTCTTCTCCAACCATTCCCGCGCCCAAATCGCGGCTCCTTTTCTCATCAAGATTCTCCCATCCTCTTTCATTGACAACCCCAATCAGAATCAATCCATACTTCGTGGCTTGATTTTTTTTTTTAAGAAGTGGTTTGATTTGTTATTGATTTGATCTCTTGTTTTACTTGCCTTTTTATTGTATTTTCCCTGCCTTAAGGATGTGAATGATTTGTATGCCCTAAAGATGTTTTAGTTTTGCTTCGTTGCTTCTTGACACAATAGAAAATGAAAAAGAAAAATTGACAATAGAGGTGTAGATCTAATATTACTTGAGATGCATCAATTAGGAAGAACTTAAAGGATTATGAAAAAACATCATTAAGAGCATTGAATCAAGTAGATAGGAAGGAGTTTGATTCATATAGTGGACCGCAACTGATTTTGGATTAAGCTTCTTTCATTCCCTAAATAGGCAAAATAAAAAGTAGTGATTTGAGCTCCAATCCTTACAAAAGAGCTTCACTCCATTTTGTCACGCTAAATCTTAAATTGCAACTAGGCTGAAAATTTCTCTTAATTCTTTATTACAGATACAAAAAAATGGGTTCCTTTACGTAATACATTTAACAACATGGAGATTAAGCAAGATTTTAAGAAAAATAAAGATGAGGCATTCTTCTCCCTATGTTTGGAAGTTGCGTAAGTTGAAGCCAAAATTGAAAGATATGAAAACAAGAATCAAGATACGGAACAATTTTCCATAGTCACCATTAGTATAGAGGACTTGAACTACTTTCCCTTCTAGTGATGACAAGACAAGTAAAAACTAGTCGTTTGGTTAGAAATGGCATAAGTTAATGCTAAGTTGAAAGATATGAAATCAAGATTTTAGATGTGGAATAATTTTGCATATACAATCAAATATAGAAGGTTTTGAGTTACTTTTCCTTCCAGCGAAGGCAAGATACTAACAACCTGAACCACTTTCATGAGTCTTATAAGGTCTTTTTCAATCTCTTAATCCTCAAGCTCTAATCGCGATAGTATAAAACAAATAATGGGGCAGAGGTGAGTTAAACATGAAGGAATAACTACAAAATAATAGATTTTTAATTAGAAGCATATAGTCTAAAAAGATGTTAAGAAAACAAGATAATGCAAAAAGAACAGAGTGATTAAACAAACAGAT
The DNA here is from genome assembly GCA_039657345.1 of Stephania japonica. Classification (NCBI taxonomy): domain Eukaryota; kingdom Viridiplantae; phylum Streptophyta; class Magnoliopsida; order Ranunculales; family Menispermaceae; genus Stephania; species Stephania japonica. The sequence continues at coordinate 16,463,410 of CM077556.1, forward strand.
CCAGAAAACAGTCATAGAATTCCTCAAATTCACAATAGAGATTAGAGATGTTTAGATACAGATAAAAATTTAGGAATGATAAAGATCTAAGAATTCATAGAGTTCCTTAGTATTATTCCTGATGATCTTTCATCAAATCTAGACAACAATCGAAAAAGTCCTTAAAATCGCAATAGAGATTATTTGTGGGGAGCGCAACCACCGGATTTTTAACGTCAAAGAACATACGTGGAAGGAAGTATGGGAGTCGACAAAGAGAAGTGTGGCAGCTACTCTTTATGGCCACAAAGATTTTAAGGGGTGGTCTTGGCACCAATTGAATGAGAATTGGTCCCTATTGCTTTGAGCCTTGGCGGGTTTCTTCTAGTTTTCGAGGGGGCCCACTCATCGCGTGTGTTTATAATGAGGTTCTTCTCTATTCTTGCAAAAAACTAAATAGAGTTATCCTCATAGTCTTGTATTCTGGTGGTTGGGGAAGTGCTGGCCAAACTGTTTTGAGCAACTGCAGTTACGTACCTTAGGGAAGATTTTGCTTTAATTTGGCTCCATGACAGGGAGCTCTTGTTTGGGCATCTCATATTGAATGTTTTTTGTGGAGGGGTATTTGGGGTTGTTTGCGTTTTGTATTACTTGCACTGCCCATTGCTTGGGAGGGATATCTGGGACTGTTGCATTTTGTATTACTCGCACTGCCCATATTTTTGTGCTTGGGAGGGATATCTGGGTTGTTGCATTTTGTATCACTTGCACTGCCCACATCTTTTTTTGCATGCTTGGTGGCTGTTGTGTTTAGTTTTTGCCCACATACAACATATTTATTTCTCTTGCTTCGTTTCTTTCTTGTATACACTTATATATTTATATACACTGCAATGGAGTTTCGCCTCCTTATCATAAAAAAATCGCAATAGAGATTAGAGATGTAGAGATGCTGATAAAAATTTAGGAATGATAATGATCTAGGAGTTATCCATAGTCACTTAATATTATTCCTGAGGATCCTCTATCAAATCAAAAGTTGGATTACATCAAAAAAATAAAATAAAATCAGAAGTTAGATTGCATCACACGAACCAATATAGAATATATAGCATTCAAACATTTCGACAGCACAAGAACCAACAGGAATCAATGAATTCTATAGAATTCCAAAAGAAAACATTACAACTATTCTACTCTACACAAACAAGCTACACTGTCCTATGATCATTGGAAAATAAAAGTATTGATCCTTGAAAGCCAAAGACATTAAAATTGATATGGTAAAGCTAACCAATATTTAGGAAGGCTCAGATTATTGTTCTGGTTTGAATAAAGCTCAGATTATTTAAAGCTTCATTCATAGATGAACAGGCTCTTTAACCAAAGAAATAAAGCTCTGACCACCCTCTGGTACCCGGAGTGTCCATAATAGGATGATTGGTAAATGTAATTGTTAGCTTCACCATCTTCAAGAAAGTTCCAATTGGATCTTAAACTAAAGAATCCAGTTTCTCAGGAACGTTTAAGCAAGCCATATGTTTTTTTTTCAAGAAGTAAGCCATATGTTGGCTTTATCATTATTCAACCAAATCACACGAAAAACTACCATTCACATCACTATTTGTTAGGTATGTGGGCCTGATTTCACAAAAAAAAAAGCTCTAAAGCCCATTTACGGATCCATATGATTAGTTTACTATTGTATTCTAAAAGGGATTTACTTTCTCTATAAGTATATATATCTCTCTCTTATGTACAAAAAAATGAACTGTGGGAATCATGAATAAGTTGTGTTGGCGGCTGTTAGTTTTCTTCCCTTAGAGGGCTTCCCACATATAAAATTCTGGTGATTTGTTCTCTTTCTCTTTTTTCTTGTTTTACTATTGTCATTGCTCTCTGTTAAAATCTTAACAACTGGTATCAGAGCAAGGTTATTCTTAAGTGGGAGTAATGACAGAAGAAAAGGAAGTTACAGGTTGAGAAGTTCGACGGTTCGAACTTCGGATTTTGGAAGATGTAGATCGAAAACTACCTATATCAGAAGGATCTCTACTTACCGCTCGGTGCCAAGAGCAGCAAACCTATAAATATGGACGACAAGGCTTGGGAAATCCTGGATCGAAAGGCCTTAGGTGGGATTCGCTTTTCACTGTCACCATCGATAGCCTTTAACATCTCCAAAAAGAAGACCACACAAGATGTGATGAAAGCCCTAACACGGATGTATGAGAAACCATCGGCATCAAACAAGGTATTCTTAATGAAACGGTTGTTTAATATGAAGAAACCTGAAAGTAGACCTATACAAGAGCATCTAAGTGATTTCAATACCATCACTAGTCAGTTAGAATCTGTGGGTATTATCTTTGATAATGAAGTATTGGCTCTTGTTATTTTGTTGGGTTTACCCGATAGTTGGGATGGTCTGGTTATGGCTGTAAGCAACTCATCAGGGTCCAATATTCTGAAATTTGAGGATGTAGTGGGAGTTCTTCTTGATGAATATACACGAAGGAGAAACAACTCTTCTGATGATGTTTCTAATAGTGCCATGAATACTGAGGAACGGGGCAAATCCTTAAAGAGGTCGAATGGCCAAGGAAATGGACGCTTACAATCTAGAAGAGGTCAGTCAAGGGGCCCTCAAATGACTTGCTGGGATTGTAAGAAGAAAGGTCAAGCGCGACTGTAAAGTACCAAAGAAAAGCGTAGATGAAAACGACAAAGACAGCAACTTGGTGAATGTCTCAAACGAATCAAGTTCAGATGAAGCACTGATCATGTGTTGTGACAGTAAAGATGAATCCTGCTGGATACTAGATTCAGGTGCATCATTTCATGCTACTTCCAACAGAGAATATTTCCTTAATTATGAGAAGGGTAATTTCGACAAGGTGTACCTTGGTGATGATGAACCCTGTGACATAATCGGTAAAGGAAACGTACTGATAGAAATGGAAAATGGGACGCAGTTGAGGTTGCAACGAGTTAGACATGTGTCGAAACTTGCTAGAAATCTAATTTCGGTAAGCCAACTTACTGATGGTGTAGGTCTTGAGATGAAGTTCACTAAAACATCTTGAAAGCTTATAAAAGGTGCCATGGTAGTAGCACATGGTCAGAGAGATGGTACTTTCTACAGAGTTCTCAATCAAAACTCCATGAATGTGGCCTCCTCCGAGGTCAGTGCAAAGGTGTGGCATCAACGCCTTGGGCATATAAGTGAGAAGAGAATGAAGGTAATGGTGTCAAAAGGGAAGTTAGATAGACTGTCATGTGTTGATCTTTCTCTATGTGAAGGTAGTGTGGTTGGAAAACAAAAGGTTGTCAGTTTTTCTAAAAAGGGCAGAACTCCCAAAACTGAAAAGCTAGAACTTGTGCACACGGACGTTTGGGGTCCTTCACAGGTATCTTCCCTTAATGGCTCTCGTTATTACATTATTTTCATTAATGATTCGACTAGAAAGCTCTGGATTTACTTTATGAAAAATAAGTTTCAAGTATTTGAAATTTTCAAAAAGTGAAAATGTCTAGTGGAGAACCAGACAGGTCTAAAGCTGAAATGCTTGACATCAGATAATGGTGGAGAGTACTGTAACAAGGAATTTGATGAGTACTGTGCCATGTATGGCATCAGAAGAGAAAAGACAGTATCAAGGACACCACAACAGAATAGTATAGCTGAGCGTTTGAACTGAACCATTATAGAACGTGCTAGGAACATGTTGTTGAGTGTTGGGCTACTTAAGCAGTTTTGGGCTGAAGCTGTGAATACCGTTGCTTATCTGATCAATAGAGGACCATCTATCGTAATTGATTGCAGACTGCCTGAGGAGGAATGGACAAAAAAGGAAGTAAAACTTTCACACTTAAGGACCTTTGGTTGTGTTTCCTATGTCCATATCAATACTGAAAATAGGTCAAAGCTGGATGCAAAGTCCAAAATGTGCATCTTGTTGGGATATGGAATTGATAGTTTTGGTTATGGGCTATATTCTAAGAGTAAAAAGGTGATCAGAAGTAAAGATGTCATATTCAATGAGGATGTGTTGTATAAGGATAGGATCAAGAAGAAAGAGGAACCAAAAAGATCAAAGTATCTTGAACTTGACGATATCCCTCCCTATGATCCTGATCAGAGTGTTACTGAACATATTGATGAACATGAAGTTCAGGAGGAGCCAGTGACACCACCCATTGCACTTCGACGTGAAAGACGAACCATCAATGCTCCAAACCGTTACTCTCCATCCATACACTATCTGTTGCTCACCGATAGTGGTGAACCCAATTACTATGAGGAAGCAATGCAAGTCAAGAATAAGGAAGAATGGAAGAAAGCCATGGATGACGAAATGAAATCTCTCTACACAAATCAGACTTGGGATTTGGTCAAGCTTCCAACTAGAAAGAAGGCGATTCAGAACAAATGGGTGTACAGACTGAAACAGGAGCAAGATGGTTCTCAGAGGTACAAGGCCAGATTGGTAGTAAAAGGTTTCCAACAAAAGACAGGTATTAATTTTACTGAGATTTTTTCTCCTGTGGTCAAGATGACTACAATTAGAACTGTTCTAAGCATTGTTGCTGCAGAGGATCTACATTTAGAACAGTTGGATGTAAAAACAACTTTTCTTCATGGTGACTTGGAGGAAAATATATACACGCAGCAACCATAGGGATATGTAGAGGCTGGTAAGGAGCATCTAGTGTGTAAGTTGCATAAAAGCCTTTATGGTCTGAAACAAGCCTCCAGACAATGGTATTTGAAGTTTGACAAGTCCATATTAACAATAGGGTACATGCGCTGTCATGCAGATCACTGCTATTATTTCAAGGAATTTGACAATTCGTATGTTATTTTGCTCCTATATGTCGATGATAAGCTGATTGCAGGTTCCAACATTGAAAAGATTGAAAATTTAAAAGAACAAATGGCGAAAGAATTTTCAATGAAAGACTTAGGTGCTGCGAAACAAATTTTGGGGCTGAAGATCGAAAGAGATAGAAAGAACAAGTTACTAAAACTTTGCTAAAGGGAGTACATATCGAAGGTGCTTAAGAGGTTCAACATGGATTGTGCAAAACCGGTGAGCACACCTTTAGCTGGGTATTTCAAAAACCTTTCAAAACAACATAGTCCCAAAATAGAAGAAGAACAAAAGAATATGGAGAACATCCCGTATGCATCGGTAGTGGGTAGCCTTATGTATGCCATGGTTTGTACAAGACCCGACATTTCTCATGCAGTGGGAATTGTGAGTAGTTACATGTCTAATCCTGGTTCTTATCATTGGAATGCAATAAAATGGATTCTAAGGTACCTTGAAGGAACAAAAGATGTGGCACTGTGCTATACGAGTGCAAAAATACAGCTGTGTGGCTTTGTTGATTCAGACATGACTGGTGACATTGATGGTAGGAAGTGTTTTTATTCTTGGAAGTGTAGCAATCTCCTGGGTATCAAGGTTACAAAAGATTGTTGCATTATCTACTACTGAGGTTGAATATGTTGCAGCTGTTGAAGCGTGTAAGGAGATGACTTGGTTATAGAGCTTGTTGAGTGAACTGGATCATAAGCAAGTGGATTGTCGACTACTAAGTGACAGTCAGAGCGCAATTCATCTGGCAAAGTATTCTATATTTCACTCAAGGACAAAGCATATCGATGTAAGGTATCATTTCATACGAGCTATGCTTGAAGAAGGATCTTTCAAATTGGAGAAAGTACACACCAACAAAAATCCGGCAGATATGCTCACCAAGTCAATCCTTAAAGAGAAGCTGAAGTTTTGCATAGCTTCTCTTGGCCTTGCTACTTGAAGACGACAAGGCAGCCGCCGCTTTGAAGACACTATATGAGAAGGAGATACTATTATACGAGAAAATAATTTTTTAGAATCAGCCCCAAGTGGGAGATATGTTAGGTATGTGGGTCTGATTTCACAAAAAAAAGCTCTAAAGCCCATTTACGGATCCATATGATTAGTTTACTATTGTATTCTAATAGGGATTTACTTTCTCTATAAGTATATATATCTCTCTCTGATGTACAAAAAAAGGAATTGTGAGAATCGTGAATAAGTTGTGTTGGCGGCTGTGGGTTTTCTTCCCTTAGAGAGTTTCCTACATATAAAATTATGGTGATTTGTTCTCTTTCTCTTTTTTCTTGTTTTACTATTGTCATTGCTCTCTGTCAAAATCTTAACACTAATGACGCTATGATCACTTCTCAACAACAACAACAACGAAGTCTTAATCCCAAATTAGTTGGGGTCGCTTACATGGATCAATCCATAGCGCTCTATTTAGTGAGCTTTTATGGTGTGTTTTCTAAATCCTTTAAATTCTTCCTAATCATTGCGTCCCAAGTTAGCGTAGGTCTATCCCCCTACATCATGGAGTTTCTTCAGTTTGTATTAAGTCGAGTTTTCTAACCATGACACTTGCAGTCCGTTTTAAGATGTGTCCAAACCACCACAACCGTCATTCCCTAATTTTTTTGTCAACATGTGTCAAATCAAACTAAATCCTCAAAACATTTTTCATCCTTTCTGCAAAAATGCATTAATTATGATAACCATAATATTTACACTATTAAGCTTTCCACATAAATCGCCAGTAAACATTAGTGCATCCTTCAACCTATCACATCTCCAACTTTTGAAGTTCAATCTATTTTTAGGTGACAATCATCCTTAAAATATTTTCTCAAGTTATTTATTTATAGAACTAGAAAGTGTAGCATGGATCTTGTCATATTAAATTAAGGATATCATGGTTAATCTAAAGTATTTAAAGTAAGTATTAAAAATTATTATATGATATGATTTAGAGCTGCTTGACTTGCACAATGATCTTTCTAACTTCATAGTGTAAGTGTTGTAAAAAAGTGGATTGGTTTCATGTTAAGCTTGAGTGCTTGATTTTTTTATGTTTATTTTAATTTATTTATTATTTATTTCCTTACTATGTCAAAAAGTCATTCACACTTGATAGACGTGGTCTTAAGTATGTTATCTTTTTGTTTTTTTTTATGTCCATGATTATCCACATGATCTCCTACCTTCCTTTTGTTAAGCAGATTGGTATCATTATAATCTCCTATTTTGTTTCACCTACAGGTATGACAAAAATAAGTAATTTACATAATTGTACATTTAATTTACCCATTTATTTTGTTAAGCAAATTGGTATCATAATAGTGATGAAATTATATTTACTTGTAGGAAGTTGATGTTTATTGAGTCATCTCGCACCATATTTTGGGATATTATGTTTGGTTGAAACACTTGCAATATATTAATCTTCGCTTTGGGTAGCATGAAATGATAGAGGTAAAACATATGGTTGCTACTAGCACTTTGGGAAATTGTTTAAACTTACTTTGAACTATGCGATGTTTGGACTATTGTTTGTTTGTGACCCCTTTATATAGTACTAATGAATTTCTTTAGTTAGGTTTCAATAAACATGATTTTTAGGATTTTTTTAATGAGAGCTATTACCTAACAACACTCTTTGCCATATGTAGTATATTTTTGAAACGGAATCTTCATGAAAATTTATGTCCTAGTGTAGGTCATATCAATTTCTAATTGGAGTGCTTGGAAGGTCTATAATTAGTTTTGAACTATTTTGTGATTTTGATCCCTTTATATAAATTTAACTCTTATTATGATGATTTTTGTCTTACATATTTGTTACTTATTTCACTTGGCCAATGTCATCATGATAGTTGTTTGTTGTCCATTGTTTACCTATTTGAACTTTATGGTTATCTTGTTATCTTGTCGTGCTTATCGTTGAAAAAAATGAGCGTCTTAATTTGTATACTAAAAGTACTTTTTATAAGTTTATTTTGCCTATTGTAAGCATCATATATCATCATAATAGTGATGAACTTATAATTACTTGCAGGGAGTTGATGTTTGTTGAACCATCTCGTACTATATTTTGGGATACTATGTTTGGTTGAAACACTTGTAATATTATAAGTGTGACGGCCCTAAAACCACAATGGTCAGCCACGGGGGCCACGCGGACCCACAGCTGGCCACGCAGTTGCCAGCTGTGTCCTACAGCTAACTAGTCACTATATTTACCTAATTGTCAAGTTAATTATTAATCAAAAGCTGTGTCCCACAGCTTTTGATTACCATAACTGAACATTAATAAGTTAACCATGTTACACTTATAGTGGAAAACCTGAAAGTACTCAGTATATAGGCGACAACTGCCATCAGTGAATATTTATATACCAGTACTGAAAATGATATAGTCACAAGTCCCAATAACAATAAATAAAACAATTTAATAATAACTAAACATACCAGTAGGTCATCGACAGTGGACAAGTAAAGATGTATCGCCTGAAATCTCCTTGCCCATACTGATACACAAAGATCTGCGCTCAAACCATTACAAGAGGCAGATGACGAGCCCAGTAAGTAAAATCTCAAGGAAAATCACCGTGCATTATTTAAAGAAATAAATGACAGCGTTAATAATAGTGTTCAATAAGCATGCAGAAAGAATAAAAAATGTAGGCAATTGCTCAAAGCTCATCGCATGAATATAAAACACCAAGAAATATAAAGCGGATGTAACCCCAGCTGCCTAAGCTGTGTACTTTGGACCAGGAGCTCTGGATATGGAATCTATTAATCCTTCCGACTGTGTCCTAGCGATATTAGCCCTATTGGGGTATATCGAACACGTGAACTGGTACTCAACTCGAGAAAAGCATCTACCGAGGTCGCATAACACGCGCTACACACTTAGCAAGTGACCCCAACATCTCGCAGATACTTAGGCGGGAGTAACCTCAACAAACCCAATAAGAATAGACTCACAGATTATCAAGAAATAACAGTTCAAATGAATAAACAATAAGTAAATGCAGTAGCGGTGTTCAGTTGGGTTTTACGTACCTCAAACTGCGCTTAATAACCTTGGAAACACCTTTGGTCCGACCCCAACTAGTCCCTGACTCCAAATAATGTCCTGTGACTCCTGAGATCGATTACTAGTATTTAATGGTTAATTAAGTGGGTTTATAATCAAATAAGCTCGGTTAAAGAATTAGAAGTTTATGGGTTCTGGTCCTCAGCGCGCTAAGCGATTCTTTCCCCAGAAGGGAACTTCATCGTCCCCAGCGTGCCCAGCACACTAGTGTTCATCACCCAACGCACTGGGTACGTCCTTGCCTAGAATTCCAACAGCGAATTATAGGTTTCTGGGGTTTCCTAAACACCCAAACGCGATCTTTAACACCTACACACTCCAATCGCACCTAATTCATCGCTTAAACACCAATAAAATACATAATTAAACCAAAACAAAGGATCTAACATGCATGTGTGTGAAATCTGAAATCAGCCAAACCACTCTAATTTTTCACAAATTTGACCTAACTCTGCATATTTCATCAAAGCAAACATCAAGATCATCAAAAGCTACAAAATAGTGGCAATTTCGTTAAGAAATTTGCTGAACCTCAAAACCCACCAAAACCTTATTTTCATGAAATTCCAAGTTTTATGATGAGAGATTACCTTACATCTCGTGTTTGGACTTCCGAATCCCCTCTCCTACACTTCAAATCGTCTTCAAACACTCATTTTCCCCCACTGAATGCATAGAAAACTTTATGAGAAAGTCTTGTTTGCATGGCACCACTTATCAACCTATATTTATACCCTTATGTCCTAATCGGACATGAATGTGTATCTTAAGGCTAATCTAATGATCCATCAGCAATTTGTGTCACTCAAATCCTATACACCTTATCATGACACTAATAGCTTTGTTATCACTTGATGTGTGTCTCAAGAACCATCCTGTGGGTCCTAATTTTTTATTTGTAACTATAGGACTTTATATACTTGAATTGATTTAGTTCACATAACCTATTTAAGCCATCTATAAAAATCCATAAAATGGCAACTATGGTCACACTAACTCCCGACTACTTGACACCCCGTGCATCACGTCAGACACGTTTCCCGAGGTGATCCTACTTGTAACGACCCAGAAATTTGGCTATTTGTGAATGATGATGTGTATTATATATTTATACTCGTATTTGAGTGACCGGACAATGAAGTCGGTGAACGAGTAGGGAAATTTGACGAGCGGGGATCGACAGTTGGGATACGGGTACACGGGGGATTTAAAACACTGTTAAATACAAATAAATGAATTATTGAATAATTTAAATAATTATTTAAAGGAACAAAGCGGGACTACGCGCGTAATGAGTTGAACCAGACCGAAAAACGTTGTTTGGACACGGGGAGTTGGATAACTACGCGACATACAGTCTATGTGATTTAGATTGTTAAAGTAATACAACTATAATTTGAGGAGCCTTAGGATTAACCTCGAGATGCGTGTGTGTTTAGAGATGAAACATAGTAGAAAATATAACAAAAATCAAGGGATATAACATTTTGAACAAAAAGGTATATATATATATGTGTATGTGTGCGTGTTTTAACAAAGAAAACCGTAATATTACACACCCTCCCGCCGCCACTCTCTTCTTCTTCCTCACTTCATCTCTCTCGGTTCCCTCATTCCCACTTCACGGTAGTACCACGAGCTCGCTGGAGCTCGTTCACCGGAGGTTCTCTCTTCTCCTCTCTTTTACTCTCTCGGCCTCACTTTCCCCTCTCGGTTTTCTCTCTCTCGACCCTCCCACTCACTCTCTTGGTCACGCCTCTCTTCTTGATGAACAGCCACCACACCACACAGTCCCGTGTTGGCTGGACCTTGCGGGAAGACACTCTTGTTGCCTGGATGATGAGGTATATCGTTTCTCTCTCTCAACTTCTCTCTCTCGCTCTTTCTCCCTCGGCCATGCACGCCTCTTTTCTTTACGGTGGTGTTGCGGTCCACGTGCTGTCGGATTGTGATGGTGGCCACGATCATCGGAGGCGGTTCTAGGTGGTCACCGGAGTCGATTTTATTCCTTCTTATACTCTCGGTCTCCCTTTCTCTCAGTCTCTATCTTTCTCTCCCCTTCCCTCTCTAGGCTGTTACTCACTACTGTAGTGGGTTTGTGGTGGTCGAGGACGGTCGGGGTGACCCACCGGAGTCACCATGTCCCCGGGACACCTCAAGTTTGTGGCCCATGTGTGTTGACGTTCGTGGTGGAGTGGTTTTTCTTTGTTTTGTCTAGTTGTTGGTCTCGCCGGAAAACCACCTCGACAGGTGGCGCCGCTACTGGCTCACTATGATCAGAGCACTATCAAGGACCCCACTAAGCTCCTACTTGGATCGTACAGTCCTCCGGAGTAGTCGAAGTAGTGTGAACAGTGAAAGATGCCATCATTTCATGTGATATGTTTATTTTGCATCTCATCGAAAACTGCCATCGGACACCGTGACTTGGGGGAAATGTCGGGGACCACCCAAAGCTCTTGTTGGTGTCCTACATCCTCCGAAGTGTCCATGATTGATTGTGGCGGCCCCAAATTTCCCGGGCCGCCCCGTGGTCAGCTACCCCCCTGCCTCAGCTCCGGAAGTCGCTGCCACGTGTCCCTCTGCCTTCGTACTTTAGGTAATTTGTTAAAGTCATTAAAACTTATCATTTACAAAGAAATTAACAAATTTAAGAATTTAAAGTTTAACAAAATGCATTCATATTTATATATAAAAGTTTACTGATCAAACCTATAGTTGAAAACCCGGCTGTACTGTGAATACAGGCGATCAACTATAAGAGTATGTATACCAGTACAAGTGTGTATCCAGTTTCCCAACCCAAAAGATAGTACAAAATATCAAAATATAGACATCACACGTACCAAAGGGCCTCGGCGTAGGCAAGTCGATGAAATCGCCGATGATCCCCTTGCCTCTGCTAGTACTAGGATCTGCGCGCTCGGCCACCACCAAAAAGGCAGATGGCGAGCCCAGTAAGTAAAATCCCAAGGAATACCACCGTGCATAAATAATGGAAATAATTAACAGAGCCAATAAGTAGCGTTAAATAAACATGCGGAAGGAAAGAAAATATGCAGACAACTGCTCAAAGCTAATCGCATGTATATAAACACATTGATAGACAAAAGGGTGCGAACACAACCACTAAGTGTGTACTAGGACCAGGAGCCCTGGTCGTGGCCTATGCCTCCGACCCTACGACTGTATCCCAGCGACATTAACCCTAGTGGGCTAATCGAACGCGTGCATGGAGTCCAACTCGGGATATCATCTACCGAGTTTCTAGAACACGCGCTACACACTTAACCAGCGACCTCAACTACCCGTGGATATATAGACGGTCCCATAACCGTCCCAGTAGGAATATAAATCACAGATTTTCAAGGAAATAAAGCTCAATGGAAATAAATAAGTAAATGCAGTAGTTGTGTTCAGTTGGGTTTTACGTACCCGAAAATACGCACTCCGACTTCCCGGACCCGTCAGTACGCCCCACCTAGCTCCCCAATGTCCGAGCTATGGTTTCCCGATCCCTGAAGTCCATTTTATAGTGTTTTATACTTTTTGGAAACATATCATATCATTTTTTAATTTTTCAGTTGTGGTACCTTTCTCGGACTGGGTCGGGGTTCCAAAAATACTCGAAAAGTCCCGAAACCACTTTTCTACCTTTTTCTAAATTTTCTATATTTTTCTAGAATTATTACAAATTTTTCTGATATTTTTCAACTATTTTTCCTATTTTCCATAAAATAATATATATATATATATATATATATTATTTAATTTAATATATATTTATTTATTTTATATTTTTATTTATTTATTTTTTTTTTTTATTTTTTTTTCCAGTGGGTCCCACCTGGACCGGCCCCAGGGCCGGTCCGGCTCGGTTCGAGGGGTGGGGGGACGCACGCGCGTGGCACGAACCAGGAACAGAGGTTCCTGGTTCAAAACAGCCCCTTTTTTTCTCTGCTTCTATCTTGCTTCTTCTTCTCTTTTCTCCATTTCTCTTCACTCTCCACCCATTGGAGACCTCTAAAACCTCAAAATTTTACCTCAAATCCACCAAAACAACACCGAATTCTCGAATTAAAATTCATGAAAATAACCCAATGGTTTACCAAATCACCTCAAAATTTTCACAAATTCGATCCAAATCGATAAGATTCATCAAATTAAACCTCAAGCACTCCAAATCCAGTAAAAACAGTACTAATTTTGTCCAAAAATCCGAAATCACCACAACCCATTTTAATGGAAATTTAACCAAAACTGAAATTTTAATTTACCTTAGATCCACGTTTTGACGCCTAGATCCACTCTCCAACGCTCGAATTCTCTTTCTCCAACCCCGATTTCTCTCACAGATCCCTCAAATTGTTTGAGAAAAATGGAAATTTGCATGCTTTTGATCGATGGAGTGTATATATAGTTGGTGTTTTAATCTCCCGTGCACACACATCTCGAGGTAAATCCAATGGTCACTGGACACCCTGTGTCACCAACTTCATGAACACCCTATCATGACACCATGTATCTCGAATTTCCTTGTTGTGCATCTCGATGACAATCCTATGTGTACTGATTATTGATTTCAAACTATAGGACTTTATTATAATCCAATTGATTTAATTCATAACACCTATTCTAGTCATCAATAAATTTCATAAATTTGTGAATATGGTCACACTAATTCCCCGACCACTCGGCACCCCGTGCCCCATGTTCGGCACGCTTCCCGAGGCGGTCCCACACTTAGTGTACCCAATTTAATTTCCTTAGCTTAGCCTAAGCTTATATATTTACATCTAATTAAATAAATCCTCAACCATAACATGTTTAAATAATTTAAATCTAATTAACCCCAACACCCGGCCTCACTGCTACCAAACCCCGCGTTGGCGCGTTCACCGAACTAAAACCCCGGCTCACAACTCACCAGACAAGTTTATTTTAAATGCGCACCTATGATAACTAATATATCCTATTAATAATGATAAATGAATATTTATGCATCACAGAATTTAGGAACTCACAGCAGTATACAGTCAGTATCCTAGGTTCGAGGTATGCCTAGCCTATCAGCGGCATCCACGTGTCGTTCGAGCTGGCGTCCTAATCTGAAATAAGGTAAATAACGGCGTTAATAAAATAACGGGCCGTTACATTGATGGTATTGACTTGTTTTGGTTGATGATTTTATGTCATGGCGTTTTCAAGTTTTCATCATCATGTACGGTTGTTCTCGAACTGTTTGAGGGTTTTTCGGCGATTCCTCATGCCGAGGTAACTCCCTCACGACGTCTAACATCAACAACAAGTCACCATAATAGTCGTGGTATGGGTTATGGTTCAGTTTTGGTCAATGTCAAATTTTTTGGTGTTTTCGGTCTTGAGTTGTTCAATTCGGTTTATATGTTTTGTTGAGATTTCGTGGGTTATGTGCATGGCGTGTGTGAGAAAAAATTCATGTTGGAGTGGTGTTCTCATGCATGGCTCCTTACGGCGTCGGTTTGAACATAAGTCGCGGCGTAGAGTAAAGTGTTTGGAGTATTATTTCGATTTCGGGTAGGCGTGAAGCATAATTGTGATTTCACGTAGTTTCGGTGTGGTGTGTGAATGTTTTCTTCCTGATTCAATCTTACGTTTTGTGTATAACTTGGTCAATGGGTGTTTGAACGTCACATGCATTAGGATTTTGCATGCTAAAGGTTTACGTATTGTTAAAGGGTAGTGATGTCGTGGTCACGTCTCCAGTCCGCGAGACTATGACGTGATCTATTAACGACTAAGCCGAGCCTATAATTCATGAGTAGGCTTACATGCATTATGACTATCGATGTCGTGATATCCCAGTCGTGGTTGTTATTATGTTTTCCAAGTCCAAGAGAGAGTATTCATTTTTCTATTTAATTGTTGAGTTATTCGAGTCATTTAAAACGATGGAGAAAGGCTAAGGGTATCAACCTAGGTTTAGTTAATGACTTGACCTATTAATACGAGTTTCCGACCTTGTCAAGTAATGGGGAACTCGGGGATACACGTTAAGATTCGCAAGAATGGATACGATTTGCGATAGTTCAGGTAAGTACACTTGCCTTAAAGCTTGTGTACATTAATAAGCCAGTTAAGAAATTCTCATGTGATTCTTTATCATTTATTACTATTCTTGCGATCATCCATTATTGGCATTCAAATTTCCTTATTTGCTTGATATGTGTGTTATTGGCGTAAGTGTGTCGATATAGTATCATGTGGCCCACATTGGTTGGAGAAACTTGGGTAGTTCCTATCGGAATTATAGCTACCCACAGTGTTGTGTGAACCTGGGTACTGATTGTGAAGGTGTCATGTGGCCCGCACCAGTTGGGGAAACGCGAGCCACTCTCTGCAGGAGTGTCTGACCACCGCTGGTGTTGTGTGAACCTGGGCACTGGATTGTTGTGGTGATTGTTGTGGATTTTGACCGCTTATGGCATTTTTTGACTCTTAAAACACGCATGTTTTGATTGCTATCATTTCAGTGTGCCTATCATGCGCTTTGATCTATTTATATTCCTGTCATTAAATTACCGCATGATATTTAGACTGCTTTATTTGATATTCATGAATTACTGTGAAATTCTCTTGGCATTACTTTCGATTTCTCTTAGTTGCTCACCGTCTAGTTTGTGACGGTGGGTGCAGATATCTTGGAGTGCAGCAAGGGCAAGGGCCCTCTACTTGGTGATTTTCTTTGAGGACCTCTCAAAGTACGCAACTTTAGGATTAAATTAGATTGTTTCATGTTTATTGTTGATTGTATAATGTTTTATATATACGATGTTGGTTATTGAACTGGGGATCATTTTTTGAGATGGATACGATGAACACTCGGGGTTTCCACATATATATATATATATATATATATATATATTGACTTCCTGATTTTCATTTGATTGAGTTATTTCCCAATAATTGATTAGTTTTTCTGCTGCGTATAATTGCAATAACTTTTTCATAAATTGTTAAATTGATTAATTGGAGGCTAACTAGGCTCATCAGGCTCGCTGAGTACTGACTCGGGGTCTCAGAGTGCACGGGTCTAGGCCGGGCGTACCCAAATGCATTGGGAATTTGGGCCCGGCACAGTTGGTATCAAAGCATAGGCTTTAGAATCTTAGAGACAAAGTATAGAGTTGTCTAAAAATTGTGATACCAACATCACAGTTGGTATCAGAGCTCAAGGTTATAATGACCTGACTCTTGAATTAAAACACAAACCATTAAGACAGCGGAAAATTAGGAATGGTTGAACTTAGAAGTGTAAACCCTATGATCCTGACTTAGAATCCTAGTTGGGGAGTGAGGATGAGTATGGTAATGGAAACTGAAAACTTATTGGCATAAGTATGTTTTATGTGATGTATTATATTGTATCGGTAGTTATTCGCCGATCTGGGAACTCACTTTCTTTGTCAGATGGTGAGGGCGGATTAGGCTGGATCTAGTAACGACAATGGTAAGTCGTTAACACGTTGCGTAGAGGACCTTCATGCGTTGGCGCAGAGAGTCGCATTTCAGAGCATCGATCAGAAGGACATGATAGGAAATGAACGAGGGATCCGAACGACGATGGTGGACAGCCCGAACATTTTTAGAACCGATGTCCTGATTTGTACGAGGAGAAACAGGATGACGATCAGCCTCAGGCCATTGAGGACGTGCACATGACGACTGAACCGCAGCTGACGGTGGTTCGTAACCCTACTGGAGGTGAGGAATCTTACTGGTTAACATACAACATGTACGGAACTAATTATTTGAAACTTTAGGTGTTTAAACGCAATGTCGGACGTAATGTGATGGAGTTATGGTCTATACTTGCTAGAGCAGTACCGTTTAAACTTAGCAGAGTTGTTTAGTATGAGACAGACTAAACTTAGATTAGAGTCTGAAAGGGACGGTAAGTTTGGGCATAATGGGGTTGCCAAAACTAGCCACGGGTACAACTAAAGAGAGGCAGGACCAGACGGGTTGTGATTCATCTCACGATGCATGGACACGTTGTGTACATGGTGGCCACAGTTGCAACTATGTCGAACATATTTACTGCCTGGGTATGAATGAAACTTGCGTTGAAACGTGAGTAGGTTGGGAGGTCATTACGAGTTTGACGTACGAGTCGCGATCGTAGCGCTTTACTTCGTAATTACCTGACTTGTGTTGTGGTAGTGGATGGCGTCTGCGATGAGGTCGTTTGCATTCCTACCATTTTGGGAAAACGGGAACGGATTAAAGAAATCGTAGTTGAATCAGGATGTTTGAAATGGTTGGGACCCGTAGTCTAAAGATTGAGATGAGACCAAGTTGTTCGAAGTGGCAGAGGCCCACAGTTTGATAGATGTGGAGAAAAGGAGTAGATTTAAGACGTTGCGCTATTTGAAGGGACTTTGTACAAGTCTGCAATTCAATACCTGATGTCGAGCTGTTAGAAGTGACTCTCGCGCGAGTCCACAGTTGGTCATAGCATATTGAGCTGTCTGAAGTGACTTTGCATCGGTCCGTAGTTCAACGGTAAAAAGAGAGCTGTTTGAAGCAACTCTGGAATAGTTCGCAGATCGATACGAAGGATCCAAGCTATCCGAAAAGGCTCTTAGCCGAAGTTTGGAGGAAGTGTGAACGGGTGTTGATTCCGCTTATTTGCTTTAGTTAGAGCTAAATTCGAGGACAAAATTCTTGTTAGTTAGGGAGACTGTAACGACCCAAAAATTTGGCTATTTGTGAATAATGACGTGTATTACATATTTATACTCATATTTGAGTGATCGGGCAAAGAAGTCGGTGAACGAATTGGGAAACTTGACGAGCGGGGATCGACAGTTGGGATACGGGCACACGGGGGATTTAAAACACTGTTAAATACAAATAAATGAATTATCAGATAATTTAAATAATTATTTAAAGGAACAAAGTGGGACTACGTGCACGATGAGTTGAACCAGACCGAAAAACGTTGTTTGGACACGGGGAGTTGGATAACTACGCGACATACAGTCTATGTGATATAGATTGTTAAAGTGACAACTATAATTTGAGGAGCCTTAAGATTAACCCCGAGATGTGTGTGTTTTTGGAGATGAAACATAGTAGAAAATATAACAAAAATCAAGGGATATTAGGGTCATTTTGAACAAAAAGGTGTATATATATATGTTTGTGTGTTTTAACAAAGAAAACCCTAATACTACACACCCTCCCGCCGCCACTCTTTTCTTCTTCCTCACTTCATCTCTCTCGGTTCCCTCATTCCCACTCCACGGCAGTACCACGAGCTCGCCGGAGCTCGTTCACCGGAGGTTCTCTCCCCTTCTCTCTTTTACTCTCTCGACCTCACTCTCCCCTTCTCGGTTTTCTCTCTCTCGCACTCACTCTCTCGATCACGCCTCTTTTCTTGATGAACAGCCACCAAACCACACAGTCCCGTGGTGGATGGACCTTGCTAGAAGACGCTCTGGTCACCTGGATTATGAGGTATATCGTCTCTCTCTCAACTTATCTCTCGAGCTCTTTCTCCCTCTGCCATACACGCCTCTTCTCTTCACGGTGGTGTTGCGGTCCACATGCTGCTGGACTGGGATGGTGGCCACGATCATCGGAGGCGGTCCTAGGTGGTCACCAGAGTCGAGTTTATTCCTTCTTACACTATCGGTCTCCCTTTTCTCTCGGTCTCTCTCTTTCTCTTCCCCTCCCCTCTCTCAGCTGTTACTCACTGTTGTGGTGGGTTGTGGTGCTCAGGGACGGTCGGGGTGACCCACCGGAGTCACCACGTCCCCGTGACACCTCAAGTTTGTGGTCCATGTGTGTTAACGTTCCTAGTGGAGTGGTTTTTCTTTATTTTGTCTAGTTGTTGGTCTCGCCGAAAAACCACCTCAGCTGGTGGTGCCGCCACTGGCCCACCGTGACTGGAGCACTGTCAAGGACCCCACCAAGCTCCTATTTGAATCCTACAGCCCTCTGGAGTAGTCGAAGTAGTCTGAACCGTAAAAGATGTTGTCATTTCATGTGATATGTTTATTTTGCGTCTCATCGGAAATCGCCATCGAACACAATGACTTGGGGGAAATTTCGGGGACCACCCAAAGCTCTTGCTGGTGTCCCACATCCTCCGAAGTGTCCATGACTAATGGTAGTGACTTGTTTTGGTTGATGATTTTATGTCATGGCATTTTCGAGTTTTCATCATCATGTACAGTTGTTCTCGAACTGTTGGAGTGTTTTTCGGCAATTTCTCATGCCGAGGTAACTCCCTCACGACCTTGAACATCAACAACAAGTCACCATGATAGTCGTGGTACGGGTTATGGTTCAGTTTTGGTCGATGTCAAATTGTTTGGAGTTTTCGATCTTGAGTTGTTCAATTCGGTTTATATGTTTTCTTGAGGTTTCATGGGTTATGTGCATGGCGTGTGTGAGAACAAATTCATGTTGGAGTGGTGTTCTCATGCATGGCTCCTCACGGCGTCGGTTTGACATAAGTCGCGACGTAGAGTAAAGTGTTTTGAGTATTATTTCGGTTTCGGGTAGGAGTGAAGCATAATTATGATTTCACGTGGTTTCGGTGTGTTGTTTTCTTCCTAATTCAATCTTACGTTTTGTGTATAACTTGGTCAATGGGTATTTGAACGTCACATGCATTAGGATTTTGCATGTTAAAGGTTTACGTATGGTTAAAGGGTAGTGACGTCGTGGTCACATCGCCAGTCCGCGAGACTATGTGTAACGACCCGGAGATTTGGCTATTTGTGAATGATGATGTGTAATATGTATTTATACTCGTATTTGAGTGACCGGACAGTGAAGTCGGTAAACGAGTAGGAAAACTGGATGAGCGGGATTTGACAATTAGGTTTCGGGTACACAAGAGACTTAAAACGTAATTAATAAAAATTATTTAATAATTTAATTTTTTATTTGTACGAGACAAGGCGAAAGGAGACACGTGACAGGGAAATACGGACCAAGGAGTCAAGATGGGTCGGGGAAAATGTTTGGAAAAAAATATGGATGTTGGGCTAAAAACTTGTAAAGTGACACAATCAAATAATGGGGAACTCTTGGGTTCAAATTTGAGATGTATGGGGTGGTGAAAATGGGTGGAGACAACTTGGACAACACCCAACTTAACAAACTATTCCTACCATACCCATTAAAAATTCAAACACCCACCACCCCCATCACTCAAATCACCTTACACCCCACCCACTCCCATCACTCACGTCATTCACTCACCCCTCATCTTACACTCCCTCACTTTTACTCACTCTCTCCTCACGGGCTCTCTTCTCATCACTCTCAACTAATGGCTTCCCTTCACCACTCTCACCTCACCGCCACTCTCCTCCCCCTCCTCTTGCCGTCGACGAGCTCATGCCGGTTCTGGAACTCCAGCGAGGACGAGCTCACCGGAGGTATACATCTCTCCCTTCTCTCCTCTCGCGGTTGTCCTCCTCTCTCTCGAGTTCCCTCACTCTTCTCACTCAGTCCACTCACTATCTCGGCCCTGCTGTGTCTACGCCGGTCACCAGAGATGCAGTGGTGGCTAGGAAGCTCGCAGGAGGTCCCACATCCTCCTCTCCTTCTAGTATTCACTTGATCTCTCTCTCACTCTTGGTTTCTTTCTCTCCCTCTTCTCGGCCTACACCTCCACGCCCACTGCACCGCCATGCCTAGCCGGACCAGTGATGGCCAGAGGTCATGCCCTTACCTCACCAGAGACCTTTCTCTCTATCTCTCTATTTCCCTTCCTCTCTTTCTCTCATTTTCTCACTATTTTTCGTCATTTTTTGGTGTGTACGTAGACTGTGGGGTGGCTGCCGTGAAGAGGACCGGTTGTGGACGACCTCTGGTGACTCACCGAAGTCTAGACCGTCCCGGAGCACCCCCTCCTCATAGCCCATGCAAAGTCCCTACTGACTTTACACACGTTGAGTTGATTTTATAGGGTTTTACCCTTTCGCCAGAAATCGCCGTGACTGGCGATGCCATCGCCGGACCACCATGACTGGGACGCTGTCGGGGACCCCATCAAGCTCATACGTAGGTCCCACAGCCTTCAGACTGGTCAAAATAGTCCTATTTAGTGTGAAACTGTCGTCATTTCATGTGATAGAGGTGGTGGAGCCTCACTGGAAACCGCCACTCTTGGTGGTGCTACTGGCTGGACCACCACCAGTGGGGTTGTCGAGGGTCTCGCCTAACCTTCGTTGAGGTTTCGCAACCCTTGGTTATGTCCAAGATTTTAATATGTTAGGGAAATTTGTTATGTTTTTATGTAAATATTAAGTTTGAGTATTGTTTAGTTAATGTGTTTAAACACCGATGTTCGAGGGTATTTCCCGGCCATTCCATGCCAAGGAAACCCCCTCCCAACGTCAAACAATACCAGTGTGTAGTTATGATGGTGTCTTTGTTGATTTATGTTTGGTTATTGAGGTTTCATGATGCTCAATGACCAAACCACTTTAAGTTTTTCCTATTTGGTTTTAAGGATTTGAATTGACTATCTTGATGAACATACAATGTGTGTGAGAGATATTGAGTTGTCGAGTCGTGAAAAACACTGGGAGAACACTGGGGATTCAACGTAGGTTTAGTTAATGACTTGACCTATTAATAAGAGTCTCTGACCTTGTCAAGTACTGAAAAACTCGGGGATACGCGTTAGGATTCGTGAGAGTGGATACGATTTGCAATAGTTTAGGTAAGTACACTTGTCTTAAAACTTTTGTACATTAGTAAGCCAGTTAAGAAATTACCATGTGATTCATTTTCATTTCGTTGTGTTTGCGATTATCTACTTGTTGGCATTCCATTTCATATTCCGTGTATGTGTGTTCTTGGCATAAGTGTGTGTCTCGAAGGTACATGCGGCCTGCACTAGAAGGGATAAAATGCGGGCACTCGTGCGTACGAGTGTTTGACCACCCCTAGTGATTGTGTGATACCATGTACTGGACTGTTGTGGATATTGTTGTGGATTTCGATGTTGCGACATCACCGTTGTGGAATTGTTGTGGACTTCAGACCACTTATGGCCTCTCTTGACTCGTAGAACACGCATATTTCGATTGCTATTAGTTCCAGTCTGTCTATCATGCATCTTGTTGAATTAAATTCCGGTCTTTCAATTTCCCGCATGATATTTAGATTGCCTTGTTTAAAAGTTCATGAACTACTGTTATATTCTTCTGACATTACTTTCAATTTTTCTCAGTTACTCACCGTTTAGTTTGTGACGGTGGGTGCAGATTGTAACAACCTAGAAATTTGGTTATTAGTGGATAATAATGCATGTATTAGTATATTAGTATTTTACGGGTCTCGAGCCGTTTGGGCGATTTTTTTAGTTGAGTGAGGTTTCGCCTAGTTAAACGGGGGAGAAAAATAAAATAAAGAATACAAATAAATGAATTTGTATTAATGTAATTAATTAGTTGACGGGATGTGGCGAGAAAACGGGCGCGACGAACCTAAGTTTCGGAGAAATGCGGACCGAGGAAATATAAGATCAATGTGGGAGTCGGATAGTCTCGCAACATGCGGGCTATGGAATAGAAACTGTTAAAGTAACACATCATAATGAGGAGGGCCATGAGATTTGCATTGAGATGTGTATGTATGTTAAGATGAGATGATGTGGTAAAAGACCCATAAGGGCAATTGTCCAAGAAATGAACAAGTGTTAAAATAAGGGCAAAAAGGTCATTTGATTAATGTATATATAAAACATGGGTTTGCAAACCCTACTATTCATCATCTTCTTCAAACACCACCGCCACCTCTCCTCTTCACTCTCCCCCACTGCCATCACCAAACCACCGACCCCGACGAGGCTAAAGGTGACCGACCGTCGACGGGGAAGATGTCTCCCTCTCTTCCTCTCTCGTTTACTCTCTTGGCCCCTCGACTCTCGGCCTCACATTCTCACTCTTGTCTCGGCTATTTTTCGTCCCCTCTCTGCTGGACCACCGCCCACCATGGAAATGGCATCTCCATCACCCACCAGAGACGCCTAGGTGAGTCTCTTCCACCTCTCTTTCCCTCTTCTCTCTCAGCTTGTACTCTCCCTCACCTTTCTCGGCCTCTACTATGGCAGCTCATTTCCCCCCCACTGGACCGTCACCACCGCCACCCACCACGGTGTTGGAGCCTCCACCACTCACCGGAGATCACTAGGTGAGCTTCTCTTCTGTCTCTCCATCGTTTTCGTTCTCCTTCCATGCTCACTGTTTGCCATTTCGGGTTGTTTTGGTGGTGGTTTTTGCCTACTATTTGAAGCTTTCGTGGCTAGTGGGACCATCCCCGGTCACAACTGATCGGAGTGGAGTCTCCGATAGGTGTGTGGGGGGTACTATGTGTGGGGTGGGTGATCATAAACTGTGCTATGTGGGTGTGTGCATAAATGCCCTTATTGTGTTCATGTTACTCGGGTGTCATGAGTGTGGGTGTGTATCTTTGGGGTGAATATATGGATTCATGGGTGTGGTGTATGTGAGTTTTAAGTATAAAACGCCACAGTTACGCCGCGGGGCCACGGGCTCACGGCGTAACCCGAATACAACTTAATTGGTGGACTTTTTAGCAACTGTTTGAGTCGCTTTTAGAAACTATTTTAAACCAAACTTATAGGGAGCACCCTAAGACTAAATACTAACTCTAAACCATTAATTGGGGTTTCAACCTATGCCAGATAGTCGGGAACTCGCGGGGAATGTGTTAGAATCTCGGAGTGATACCGGTTTGTGCTAGTTCAGGTAAGTACACTTGCCTTAAAAGCTTGTGTATGATTTGTAAGCCAGTAAGAAAATGTCATGTGATTCATTATCATTTATTCAGATTTGTTATGCTCTATTATTGGTATTCCATTCCATTCCTTGTTGTGTGTTTCCCGGCGTAAGTGTTTCATCTCAAAAGTACTAGGACCTGCACTAGAGGGATAAAACGCGGGCACTCATGTACAGGAGTGTGTGACCACCCTTAGTGACCGTGTGACACCGAGTACTAGGTGGGTGGGTTTGAGTCCCTCCCTTCATAGTTGTGCCTTCACTTGTGTCGATGCTCGGGAAAACCTCGCGAAGTCTTTGCCGTTATGCTATGATTTAGACTACTTATGGGCCTTTTTTGATTCCTTGGAACACACTTGACTTTCGATTGATATCTATTAGTCTGTTTATTATGCACTTGATCTATTTAAATTCCTGTCTTTCTATTACCGCATGATATTTAGACTGCTTTACTTGTTATATCATGAATTACTGTTATCTTCTTCTAGCATTACATTCGATTTCTTCAGTTGCTCACCGTCTAGTTTGTGACGGTGGGTGCAGATAGAGCAGAGTGCGGTAGAGGCAAGGAGCCCTGCTTAGGCGACTTTTTGTGAGGATTAGCAGCTAGACTTGGAGATTATTTAGTAAGTTTTATGTTTTGCTTATTTGTATATCGTTTCATACTTATGTTTTTTTTTTTGGATTATTGAACTTGGCATTTTTGGTGAGATTGGTATCATGTATATATGCTTATCGAATTGTACATGTACATGAATACTCAGGGTTTTCCACACTTATAGAATTCCTATATTTCCCTTGATTGAGTTATTTCCCTTAATATAATTGTTTAGTCTTCCGCTGTGTATTATTGCAATAACTCTTTCATAAATTGTTAAAATTGATGAATCGAAGGCTAACTAGGCTCGTCAGGTCGCCGAGTAATGACTCGGGGCCTGCACGGGTCTAGGCTGGGCGTACCCAATTGCACGAGGAAATTGGGGCCGTCACACAAATAAAGCGGAGTGCAGTAGAGGCAAGAAACCTTGCCTAGGGGACTTTTTGTGAACGGCTGGACTTGAGGTACCGAGATGTAGGCTCATATTTATTTCTGTTTGTATGATGTTTTATATATATGATTGTTTTGGAACTAGGGATAGGTTTTGAGGTGAATTCCATGAGTCTAGTTTGTTGACTTGGATTTGAATATATCGGGGTTTTTCCACATTTATATAGATTCCTAATTTCCCTTTGATTGAGTTATCTCTCAATAATTGATTCATATATAAATTGCTTCCGCTATGTTATAATTGCAATAACTCTTTCATAAAACTTGAAATTTGATGTTTTGAGGCTGACTAGGCTCGTCAGGTTCGATGAGAACCGACTCAGGATCTGCATGGGTCTAGGCCGGGCGTATCCAAATGCATTGGAAATTTGGGACCGTCACACTATGACGTGACCTATTAACGACAGAGCCGAGCTTATAATTCATGAGTAGGCTTACATGCACTATGATTATCGATGTCGTGATATCCCAGTCGTGGTTATTGTGTTTTTCAAGTCCAAGAGAGAGTATTCATTTTTCTATTTAATTGTTGAGTTATTCGAGTCATTTAAAACGATGGAGAAAGGCTAAGGGTATCAACCTAGGTTTAGTTAATAACTTAACCTATTAATACGAGTTTTCGACCTGGTCAGGTAACGAGGTACTCGGGGATACGCGTTAGGATTCGCGAGAGTGGATACGATTTGTGATAGTTCATGTAAGTACACTTGCCTTAAAGCTTGTGTACATTAGTAAGCCAGTTAAGAAATTTTCATGTGATTCTTTATCATTTATTGCTATTTTTGCTATCATCCATTGTTGGCATTCAAATTTCCTTATTTGCTTGGTATGTGTGTTCTTGGCGTAAGTGTGTCAATATAGTATCATGTGGCCCGCACTGGTTGGGGAAACTTGGGTAGTTCCTATCGGAATTATTGCTACCCACAGTGTTGTGTGAACCTGGGTACTGATTGTGAAGGTGTCATGTGGTCCGCACCAGTTGGAGAAACGCAAGTCACTCTCTACAGGAGTGTCTGACCACCCCTGGTATTGTGTAAACCTGGGCACTGGATTGTTGTGGATTTTGACCGCTTATGGCCTCTTTTGACTCTTAAAACACGCATGTTTCGATTACTATCATTTCAGTCTGCCTATCATGCACTTTGATCTCTTTATATTTCTGTCTTTAAATTACCGCATGATATTTAGACTGTTTTATTTGATATTCATGAATTACTGTGAAATTCTTCTGGCATTACTTTCGATTTCTCTTAGCTGCTCACCGTCTAGTTTGTGACGGTGGGTGCAGATATCCCAAAGTGCAGCAAGGGCAAGGGCCCTTTACTTGGTGATTTGCTTTGAGGACCTCTCAAAGTACACGACTTCAGGATTAGGTTAGATTGTTTCATGTTTATTGTTGATTATATGATGTTTTATATATACGATGTTGGTTATTGAACTGGGGATCATTTTTTTGAGATGGATACGATGAACACTCGGTGTTTCCACATATATATATTGACTTCCTGATTTTCGTTTGATTGAGTTATATCCCAATAATTGTTTAGTTTTTCTGTCGCATGTAATTGCAATAACTCTTTCATAAATTGTTAAATTTATTAATTGGAGACTGACTAGGCTCGTCAGGCTCGGTGAGTACCGACTCGGGGTCTGCACGGGTCTAGGCCGGGCGTACCCAAATGCATTGGGAATTTGGGGCCATCACACCATTCTTAGTGTACCCAATTTGATTTACTTAGCCTAATGTTGTATTCATATCTAATTATCCCAAGTCCTCAATTGACATCACATTATTATCTTTTGCCTTAATCTATCCCCAACACCTGGCCTAACGACTATTGAAAACCCTACATTGGCACGTTCTACAAGACAAAACCCTGACACTCAACCTTGCCCGTCATCAACATACACGTATGCGATGTGACATTTATATTAATAAACTTTAACATCACGATAATAGGCATACAACATACACAAAAAACATATACATCCTGGGTACTCCTATCCGAGTAATCCCAGTTGTCCACGTAATGCCCGAATTAACCGTTAATCCCCAAGATTAACCTTAATCGTGATTAATTAAATTAGGGCCGTTACAATAAGCCAGTCTTCTTTCATCTTAATGGTATGTTTTTCTTATATCATTTCCTTAAAATATTTTCTCAAGTTATTAATTTATAGAACTTGAAAGTGTAGCATGAATCTTGTCATATTAAATTAAGGATATCATGATTAATCTAAAGTATTTAAAGTAATTATAAAATATTATTATATGGTATGATCTAGAGCCGCTTGACTCACACGATGATATTTCTAACTTTATAGTTTAAGTGTTGTAAAAGTGGTTTGGTTTCATGTTAAACTCGAGTATTTGGTTTTCTTCTTATGTTGATTTTAATTTATTTATTATTCATGTCCTTAACTTGTCAAAAAGTCATTCACACTTGGTAGACATGGTCTTATGTCTGTTGTCTTTTATGTACAAATATGTAAAAGTGCAAAGGTGTTTGCCTTCACATATTTAAATCAACTTTTGATATAGTCAAGTACAATTTATTCTTTTTATGATGAATCGATGATGTAGATGTGATTATTGTGTTTTCTTTTGAGTTTTGGACATCTAGGAAGTATGTAACTTTATTGTTGTCTTATATTTGATTTTTTAATAATTGGTAATTATCTTGGTCTGTTCTTATTGTAGGAACATAGAAAAGATTAAGACCAAGCTGGCAACAATGATCTTAAGTCGAAAAGCTTATTCATGCCGATAGTGTGAATTAACTGAAGATGATGTTTTCAGTTAAATTTTTCTTGTACAAGACTTGAGGTGGAGAAAATGTTGATGAAAACTTTTTATGATGGTAGATAAATTTACAAAACAAGTATTAATGTTTGTTTTATCAAATATTTGAATGTGATAATTTATATATGAAAGACAATTTTATGACAATTCAAGCTATTTGGTTCAACATTATCCTATTCGTACTTTTTTTATGTCAAAAAAATATGCAAAAGGATAATTTGGATTTTGCAAATTGGAATTGGCTACAAAATGTTTGTAGCTAATAATTTCTTTCTTCTACAAAAGGACTATTGCTGCAAAATATATCAATTAGCTACGAAGTATTTTGTAGTAAAAAAAACAATGAGCTACAACTTTTTTTGTAGCTAAATGTAGATTGGGAATCCATAGATTTTACAACAAATTTTTTGTAGCCAAAAATGTCATTTGGTTGCAAAAATCTTTGTAGCTAATATCAACCTTTTGCTGCGAAAAAGTTTGTTGCACAATAACTCATTCTGCTACGAAAAATATGTGACTAATTCCAAAATTCAGCCACGAAACTAAACTTTGCAGCTAAATTTAAGAATTGGCTACGAAGAAAAATTGCGGGTAATTACCATTTTCAACAGTAAAAAACAATTCACAGCTAAAAGTTTGCTACGAACACCCAAAATCGTTGCATTATATATTTTACGTAGAGGCTTAGGCTACGAGTGCTACGAATTTTTTTCGTAGCAAATAGTTTTTTGCTACGAAATATTGAGTTTTAACTACAAATCGTTTCGCAACTAAAGACCATGATCCTTCGGGCTTGATTACCGGCACAGCACATTAAATTGTGAGATTGAGTTTTGTATTCATAATTTTTTATATAACTTCATATGTGACAATATGTGTTATCTTTTTCTTTGTGTTTAATTTTGCGTTTAATTTTCTTTAGTTATATTCGCGTTTATTATTGATATTGAGAAGGTAGGAGCGTTTTGCATGCCACAACACCTTTTTGTTGCTGGTATTGCCGTGCTAGTTGAAAAATTAATTGTTTGTTGTTTTAAAATGGAGGCTATGTTAACCCAGATATATGTGGCCTAGTGGTAAGGGCGAAGAAGGAGTTGCGTGGGTTAGACGCACGACATTAATTTCGATTCTCCAACGACATGCTCCCAAACATAGCTATTGGTGGCCTCTTTCCCGTAATTCTAAAGCTCGTGGAATTAGTCAGACAAAGTATCTGGATACCTATGATTACTCAAACAAATAAATGGGGATATTTTGCGTTTAATTACTCATAGCTGTAGTTTTAGAAAAACGATTTTAGTATGTAGTCCCAAACACAACCTTAGGTTTGTAGCACTAGTGTGTGTCGTTTAGGGTGCTCTAGTGGGCATTATTGATGCAGGGCACTTCAACGTCTAATAGAAATGTATGTGATGAAACACGTGAATGCACTGGTCGTCTCTACCACGACGCACAGATCTGGACAAAATCATGTCCCCACATCAACCTCGCTCGCTCTCTCTCCATTATTATTGTATGGAAAGTGATTTGTGACACACTTTTGATACATCCATTTCCTACACAATTGTTGAGATGACATACATCGAGATGTTTAATTTGCATCCATATCACGATGTCAAATCCAACACTCTTACAGCAAAAGTATGTGCGCTCTTCTTTTTTTTTTTTTTGGTGTTATAAAAGGGCTTATGGTTGGTTAGCTCTTCATTTTTTGTTTGGTGACTTTGTAGGTAGAGAAACGTAAGAGAGTATCAAAGTGTTGAAGTTTTAATTGTACCTGTCCATGGCGGCTGCAACCTCATCAACACCCTCAAGTGCCGCTCCTAAAAGGTAACACTAATTAAAACTCCTCTACTTCAGGTCTTCAACCAATAATTAATGACACATGCTCAAGTGACAACTAGGAAGTCACACCCAAAGTCGTATAGACCTGCAGCCATGTGTGCATCTTGGGATGTAAGCATATACAAATCCTTGTGCATGCTGTGAGACACCTCATGATGTGGCTTGATGTGATTTTGAGTGTGGTTTCCCCGTTCTAATTCTAATGTTTTTTTTTTTTTTTTTTTTTGGGTAGGATAATATTTTTCTTTTAAGTAATTAAAGTGATGTATTAGTTGAGATGATGTGGGATAATTTACTCGATCATTTTTCTTCAATTATAGATAGTGTTGTTGTCCCAATGAATTATTCCCCATTAATTATTGTAATTATATATTAAAATGTAAAAAAGTACAAATTTTATTTTTTTGGTTTACAAAGTACAATTTTCTTATAGAGATTGTAATATTCTGGGATGAAAAATAGAAAAAAATAATAATTGAAGCTAGTATGGAGATTGAATTATCCACATAGAAATGGAAAGCCAAATATCAAGCTCACTCATGAAAACTCATGGTCTCTCCACCACCCAAATTAATTCAATGCTAAACATAACAATTAGGAGTAGAAATAAATATATAGGAGGGTTAATTGCATGATGTGATTATTATTCGAAAAAGGGTGTGTATTGAATAAATATATGGGAGGGTTAAATATATGGTCCCCCGCCTCGCCCCGCCATCGCCCCGTACACGCTCTCGCCCTTAAACTCCTTTTCCGTTGTACCTTACAGGTCTCCACCTCCAACCTATTTTTGCCTCTGTCGACTTTTTTCAATAGAATAAACTGATCATGTTAATAAGATATGTATATTGTAAACCCCCAAAAATAAGTTTTTTCATGTATATAAGAATGTTGTTAAATAAATTTTATAAAAAAACATATTTTTTTTACTAAGTCTAAATGGGTCATATAAGCACTTGATGTGAAGATATTGAAGCTTAATTTTATCAAATTTTATGGAAGTTAATTTCGAGTCGTAGTAAAAAGTTATAGTCAAAATACACACTTAATTAAGGATAATAAAACTTATATTTAATTACAAAATGTCTTTGTAAAGATAAAGTTTAAAAAACTATCAAACCTCATTTTGTTATTGTTTTAAATTAATCAGAAAATGATTAAATGAAAGCTAAGGAGGAGAAAAAATAATTGAAATAAATATCAAAACATTTTATAAGTTCTATGAGGGAACAACTTGAGAGGATAAATGTAAATTTAAACTTATTTGTTAAATTATCGAGCTTTAACACTCTTGGATACAAAGTTTATGGTTGAAGCATCACTTTCCAAAAAGGTAAGGTTTAGTGAGGTCGTGGTTCAACTCCTACTTAAGTAAAAAGAAAAAAACTCTCAGATAGGGTCGAGTCTATATCAGCCTTAAAACTCAAACTCAATCCACATTGGGTAGCCAGAGCTAATGAGTATATGTCGAAATAAAATTTATCTCCATAACTAAATTTTCTAGTTCTACTTATAACTCAAAAAATAGGGTCTTCTGTACAATAACAGCATGCAACAAAACACTTTGGCCTTGGATTGTTGGATTTCACTCTAAGGCCATGAGCCATATGCATCCCAGCCATATGTATCCTGAGGTGCATAACACGGTTGGTTGTGATATGGAGCATTGTGCTAGCTTGCACTTGTTATTGTCATTTTAGTATTTTTTCCAAATAAAAGGAAAAAAATACCTTATTTAGAAATTGATACAATTACACGTTCGAAAGACTTGCAGTAGTCATGTTACATTGCACGATTTTCCCCGCCCCTGACTTGAAGTGTATATGTAATTTGTGTAATTGTAGCATTCTCATTCTCTTTTTGGGTAAAACATTTTACAGTTTTCTAAAGTGAAATATTAGAATACCTCAGGGGCATAATGGGCATTGGAAGTTTTTTTTTCTATTAATAAAAAAGAAACCAACTTTTTTGATTTTGAGGCTCCAACTCTCACGTCGTATAATAATATCATATTAATATAAAATTATTGAGTCATCCAACTGGTTAGTATAAAGTAGGGGTATTGTAAGTTGTGACATGGTACCTCACTTTCCTTTTACTTGTAATCTTTCAACCAACATGATAAAATAGTAACAAAAAACTGAGTTGGTGTTAGATTGGAAGGCAAGGTGGCAATAATCACTGGTGGCGCAAGAGGTATAGGGGAGTGCACGGCGCGCCTCTTCCGCAACCATGGCGCCAAAGTCATAATCGCGGACATCCGAGACGACCTAGGTTCAGTCGTGGCCCAAGACATCGGCGCCACATACATCCACTGCGACATCACCAACGAGTCCGACATGACCAACCTAGTCGACACCGCAATCTCCCTCCACGGCAAACTCGACATCATGTTCAACAACGCGGCCATCGTGGACTCATCCATGAAACCCAGCATTCTCGACAACAACACGAATGACTTCCAAAATGTCATCAACGTAAACATCGTCGGCCCATTCCTAGGCACCAAACACGCTGCCCGAGTAATGATACCGCAACGTAGCGGGTGCATCATTAGCACTGCAAGCTGCGCGGCGGTGACGGGAGGGCTATCGTCGCACGCCTACACGTGCTCGAAGTTCGCGGTGGTGGGGCTGGTGAAGAACACGGCGGTGGAGCTGGGGAAGTACGGGATCAGAGTGAACAGCATTTCACCTCACATAATATTGACGGAGTTGGTGAAGGAGTTTTTGAAGTTGGATGAGGAGGGGATGAATAAGTTCTATAGTCATTTTGGGGGGAAGCTTTTGACGACTCAGCACATAGCGGATGCCGCGCTTTATTTGGCTAGTGATGATGCTGGGTATGTTAGTGGGCATAATCTTGTGGTGGATGGTGGGTACACCACTGGGAATTATAACTTTGGTCTCTTTTGAAAGTTGCACATTGTAGTGGCCACTGGGGGAGTGGCCCGGGGGACTTTGTTACTGTTTGCCCTGTTTGTGTGTGGTGGGTGCATGGATTGTTCTGTTTTTGCCCAATGGACCCTAGTGAAGAAGTGAAAGTGGGTTTTGGTAATGGGAGAGTGACAATTGTGTGATAGACAGCCTTGGGAAATTCATGGGCGATGAAATAATGATGGGAAATTTATGAATAATGATTAATTTGGTGATGTTCTTGTGCTTGTGAATTTATGAATAATGATTTGGTGATTTTTTTACATAGTTATTGGGGTTCCCTTTACATAGTGAATGATTTATTTAAACCAAATTTCCGTGTTAGTTTGGTCGACTAACAATTTTTTTAAAAATAGCACAAGCTTTCAATAGTAGTCAGCCTCGCATTTCTTTGCTAGTTTCTCCCAGTTAATGGGTTTGGTGAGACCGACGTAACTCCATGGGATTAGTCGTACCTGAAGGGTGCGGACACCCATAGTCATCAAAATAAATAAATAGATTAATTAGTGCCAAATCACGCAATTGCTAAACCAAGAAACTCTAAACCTCAGTAGTAGTGGGATCATAGATTCATAGGCCAATTAATAATTGCATTACCCTTCTTAGGATCATAGATTGGTACCAAATCTCGCAATTGCTAAACTTTGAGTGTCGTCTCTAATAATAAATGTGGATTAGGACCATAGATTGGTGTCACCTAATCATTAATTTGGATAGCATTTGTATATCATATGTAGCACCTATTTCCACTAAATAGTCTTCAAATGCCCAATATGAATTGGGACATTTGTTTTGGCTTTTTCTTGTTTCTAAAATTTAAAAAGATGGTGTGGCAGGACATTGGGTAGACATCCTCTACTTTTTCCTTTCGCTAGGTCGGCTCTACTTTCACAACCCACGTTTACATTGAGGAAGATTTTTGTGGTTCAATGTCTAGCCATTCCAAGTGGCATCTCTTTCCACCCCAATCCATGATTATATTGGAGATGTTATACAAGATGTTACTATGTTATCACTATTTATTTTTTAGTAAAAGGTACTATATTAAATTATTAATTAATTAATCTCCAACCAAAAAAAAAATTAATCAATTTTTTTTGATAAAAAAGAAACAACTTTGTATAATTAAGATTTGAACTAGCCTCTTACTTTCAAATCTCATACAAAACTATTTGAGTCACTCAATTGGTAAATTAATTAAACTTAACTGCAGCCTCGCTCAATTAAAAAAGTCAACCAATGCAACTAAATAGAGAGATGTTGATGCGATGAGAATTAGATGGATTCCCATTGCTAACAAACATAAATGAACATCTTAAATTATGGGCTTGCAAGTTGCATCCTCAAAAGCAATAGATACCAATTTATAAAACAAAAAATCTATTTGGACTTTATTAAGAGTCCTGTTGTAAATGAAATGGATGTGGATGACTCTTCTTCTTCAAACCATTTGTGTTCCACCACTATGTGTGAGTGGTTACACATTTACATCATATAATTGTAACTTATGATCTTTGACATTCTTATAATGGCATATATAAAGAGCTCACATCTATGTAATGGATACACCAAGTTGAATGAAAACTTCTCATTCCAACTATCTCATTTCTTCTCTTCTCCTTTGTAGTAGTAGTTTGTAGTAGTAAAAGTTCTTAGTCTTCTATTTCATTCTCTAGTTCTTAGCAAGTCTTAATTCAATTCACAACACGTTATCAGCACGAGCTTGCTCTAGCATTAAGGAGATCTTGAAGTTCAAGAAGGCTTGTTAAGGAGACAAAGCTAGGAAGGTATAACTTTTATGAGTTCGGTTTATTTATATATTATCTTGGTTGCTTCACTTTTATATGCATACTTTATTCATATACTATGCATTATAACGTCACCAATTGCGAAAGTATGCTCTGTCGTTACGTCTTGTACGATCTTCTACATCAGAAATCAAAAGTCAATATGTGACATAACTAGTTTTCTCGCTATACTACAAACGATTAATTATGTTCCATTCTTGATTTTTTATATTGCAAATAGTGTTATGAGTTTGGGTTGATAGTGGGTAAGCCTTGTCCCCAGTAAAGCTAAACATTAAAAGGGAGACAGGTTATCCCGTTAGAGGAGGCATGATTTTTAAGTAGACTTCGTCTCACCACCCAACTTGGAGGTTGTCCCACCAACTCATACAAGTAGTACATTTTGCATATTAATAATCAAGTTGTGAACATATATTTAATCGTATATTATTTATTTCTTTATAAAAGAAAAAATTATTTACTCAATTTTTTGATATATTTTCAGACTATGGCAAACTTTTAAAAATTTGAATTTATTGCTCTTGATATCACTGGAAAATAATTATTTGCCATGGCAACTGGATGCCGAGATACATCTCCAAGCTAAAGACTTAGGAGAAATTATTATAGAAGGAAATGAAACATCAATGCAAGACCGTGCGAAAGCACTGATATTCCTTCGTCATCATCTCCATGAAGGCTTGAAAAGTGAGTATCTCACTATAAAAGATCCTCTCACCTTGTGGTTAAGCTTGAAAGAGCGATATGATCAGCAAAAGACGGTGATATTTCCAAAAGCTCAAAACGACTGGCTGAATCTTAGGCTGCAAGATTTCAAAACAGTTAGTGAGTATAACTCCACCATGTTTAATATTACCTCTCGTTTGAACTTTGTGGAGAAAATATATCTGATGAGGCAATGATGGAAAAAACATTCAGTACTTTTCATGCCTCGAATCTGTTGTTGCAACAACAATATCGAGTGTGTCAATTTAAAAAGTACTCAGAATTAATTTCTTGTCTCATGGTGGTTGAACAAAATAACGAGCTTCTATTAAAAAACCACAACTCCCGTCCAACTGGTTCCGCTTCAATTAATGAAGCAAATGCAGCATCCTATAATGACCATAAAAAGGGTCATGGAAAGAAAAACCACAGACGTGAAAATGGGAAAGGATCAATCAGCAAAAATCGTGGCAAACTTTATTCTAAATTTCGTGGCAATAAGTTCCAAAATAAATGGAATAAGAATGATGCCGTTCAGAATAAGGGGAAAAATATTGCTGAAAATGGGCATGCTCGTAATCGTGACCAACCATGTCACAGATGTGGTCTAAAAGGCCACTGAGCTCATGTATGACGCACGCCTAAGCATTTTATTGATCTTTATCAAGCCTCCTTAAAGGAGAAAGGCAAAACAATTGAGATAAACTTCACTGTCGGAGATGGCTCGTCGGATATCAATTATATGGATGCCCTAAATTTTCATGATGATCCAAACACTAATCTCGATATTTTTAATAATCATATGTAACGATTTTAAATAATTCTATGTACTGATTTTTGTTATGCTTCTTAGTTATATGTATTAGTTTCTTATTATGAATGAAATATGACTCTTTTTCTAATTTTACAAACATTATTTGTCTAGATGGATCAACAAATCATGTGTTCAAATCATGAATCAAATAAGAGCGATATATGTCTTGTTGATTGTGCTACAACGCACACAATCCTTAAAAACAGAGAATATTTTTCCAATTTGAACTTAGTTGAGGATAATGTTCAAACAATATCTGGCATCTCTAAATTGTTTAATGGCTCTGGAAGAGCAAATATTATGTTACCTAGGGGAACAACAATTCATGTTGACAATGCCTTATACTCTGAAAAATCTAGAAGAAATTTACTCAGCTTTAAAGATATTCGACAAAATGGATATCACATTGAAACCATGAACGAAAATAATAGAGAATTTCTCTATGTCACATTGGTTTCAAATGGGAAAAAAGAAGTGTTAGAAAAATTTCCAGCTTTATCCTCTGGATTATATTTTACTCATATAAGGCATGTCGAAACGAATGTCGTCTTAAATAAGAAAATTAATGATCCAAAGACATTCATTTTATGGCATGACTGGCTTGATCATCCAGGATCATCAATGATGCGAAGAATAATTAATAATTCGCATGAACATCCTTTAAGGAGTCACAAAATATTTTCAGCTGGTGATTATAATTGTGCTAGTTGTTCTCAAAGTAAATTGATAGTTAAATCATCCCCAAGTAAAATTGTTGTGGAATCCCAATTTTCTTAGAACGCATTCAGGGAGACATATGTGGACCTATTCATCCTCACTGTGGACCATTTAGATATTTCATGGTTTTGATAGATGCATCAACTAGGTGGTCACATGTTTGTTTGCTTTCGACCCGCAATGTTGCATTTGCTAGACTTTTAGTGCAAATTATTAAGTTAAGAGCACAATTCCCTGACAACCCAATCAAGACAATCCGTCTTGATAATGCCGGGGAATTTCAATCTCAAGCATTTAAAAATTATTGCATGTCTATAGGAATTACTATTGAACATTTTGTTCCACATGTGCATACCCAAAATGGTTTGGCAGAATCTCTAATCAAACGCATTCAATTAATTGCCAGACCGTTAATCATGAGAACTAAGTTATCAACTTCAGTTTAGGGACATGCAGTCCTTTATGCAGCATCTATTATTCGTTATAGGCCTACTGCATACCATGAACATTCCTCTATGCAACTCATTTTAGGTCAATAACCAAATATTTCACACTTAAGAATTTTTGGTTGTGCATTGTATGTTCCTATACCACCTCCTAATTGAACTAAGATGGGTCCACAACGAAAACTTGGGATTTATGTTGGATTTAACTCATCGTCCATTATAAGATACCTTGAGCCCTTAACAGGGGATTTATTTACTGCACGTTTTGCTGATTGTCACTTTGATGAAGCAGTTTTCCCACCATTAGGGGGAGATAAGAAGTCAATTCAAAAGGAATGACGCGAAATTGCTTGGAATGCATCAACTTTATGACATTATGATCCACGAACAAATCAGTGTGAACTTGAAGTTCAAAAGATCATTCATTTGCAACAAATCACAAATCAATTACCAGATGCATTTAATGATGCAAAACAAGTGACAAAATCACATATTTCAGCTGTAAATGTTCCTGTAAGAATTGATGTCTCTGTGCAACAAAATGCACAAGAATCAACGAAACGCTTAAAGCGTGGAAGACCGGTTGGTTCAAAGGATACAATTCCTCTAAAGAGAAAAACGGGAGTAAAAATAAATACAAATCAAAATACTCCTGAGAAAGCACAAGAATCCTTTGATAAGGGTTTGTTAGAACAAGTTGATTCTGATGAGGAACAACTTCCTCTAGAAAAAGATGAAAAAGATGAAAGTAATGAGATCTCAATAAATTATTTAAACTCTGGTAAGATTTGGGATCGAAATGAAATTGTTCCTGATGATATATTTGCTTTCAATGTGTCATTTGAAATATGTGACAATGATGATGATCCAGAACCACGATCAGTGGACGAATGTCAAAAAAGACCTGATTGGCAAAAATGGCAAGATACTATCCAAGCAGAGCTAAACTCGTTAAGGAAACGAGAGGTTTTTGGACTAATTGTCCAAACGCCAGATGACGTGAAACCTGTTGGATATAAATGAGTATTTGTACGAAAGAGAAACGAAAAAATGAAGTTATAAGGTACAAAGCAAGACTTGTAGCTCAAGGTTTCTCACAAAGACCTGACATCGATTATGAGGAAACGTATTCTCCTGTTATAGATGCAATCACATTTCGGTTCTTGATAAGCCTTGCAGTCTCTGAAGGGCTTGATATGCGTTTAATGAATGTCGTTACAGCATATCTATACGGATCTCTAGACAGTGAGATATATATATGAAAATCTATGATGGATTTGTAATATTCGATGAAATAAAATCAAAACCTCATAACTGTCACGGCCCAATTTTGCTAATCCTGATTAACTGCTTAATCAGAATTTTTGACCCGTGACGTGGGGCCCGCATGAGATGCGCACAGACCGAGGCATGTGGCCGAGGTAAATTTTATGTTTGTTTTGATGTATTCCTAGTGTTTTGTATGTGTGTAGGCTGACTAAGTCAGAATTTGCAGTTATCGACGTCGAAACGTAGTCAGGGACATGCCTCGAGTTGCGTGCAAGTCGGGGTATCGAAAAGCGAGACTTGCGGTAAGTCAAAATTTAGTAAAATACAATGTATTAAATTAATGCACATTAAATCATAACCTATGGTTATAAATTTATTAAATTGAATTGGAAATATATATATATATATATATTTATATTATATAAATTTATAATATAAATATATATATACATTAAAAAATAAGAAAAATCAGAAAAGAATTGTGAAATGACAAAAAGGGGCTTTGGTTTATTAAGTAAAAATGGTCATTTGACCCCAAAACACTAATAAATGTCATCACCGCCGCCACAAAGGGAGAAGAAGAGAAAGAAGAGGGAAAAGAGGAAGAAGAAGAAAGGGAGAGAGGAAGAGAGTCCGGTGGAGAGAGAAAGTCACCGGAGTGGATCGAGACGACGACGACATTGGCGAGGTGAGTTTTTTCTTTTTGTTGTTGATTGTTGTGGTAGACGTTAATGGTGGTGTTAGTGAGGTTGAATGAAGTTGATTTTTTAAAAATCAATGTGTTAATGGTGGATTGTGATGCTATGATGTTGATGTTGGTGTTGGAGTTGTTGTTGTGTGGATTGAAGAAGTAAAGAAAGGAAGGAAAAGAAAAAAGAATAAAGAAGAAGCAGCAGAGACGCTGCAACAACAACGTCTCTGTTGAAGAAGAAGGGGGGACCCGGCCGACCGGGTCTGACCGGTCCAGCCCCAAAAAATTAAAAAAATAATAATAATAAAATAATAATAATAATAATAAATACTATATATATGTGTAATACATATACATACATGTATATATTGATATGTATACATAATATATACATGTATGTATATTTATATATACACATACACATGTATATCTAAAAAAAATAAAATAAAATAATAAAAGAAATAATAAATATATATATGTATACATACATATACATATACACATATATGAATATATACATAAAATATATCTATGTAACAAAATATAAGTAAATAAGTAAATGAATGATATGAAATAATCTTTCAGGGACCTAGGGGTGTTACGGGAGTTTGAGAGCGCTAGTCGGAGTGTCGCGAGGCCGGATAGCCATAGCTATCCTGTGACTTGTAAGTGAAACTGTGGGAACTCCCTACTTTATTTTATTCATATTAAATTCTCTTTCAGTCAATTTGATGACTTGTTATTAGTAATCTACCATCATGTTTTCCTTGCTCTATTCAAGTTGAATGTTGAAATAGCATGATGCCTTGTGATGATTTCATTGACTCCTTTCCTAATGTGCCATATTTGATTATGAATAATGTTATAATTGATGTTAGAAATGCATGCATTAGGGTTACTGTGGTAATTGATTTGTATTCCATTTCCTTTGAAGCTTTGTAGCGTAACTTATTGTTGATATCGTAGAACCTTAGAAATGAAAATTCTTGAAACAAAAGTTGGAGATTATCTAGTTTCCATTGCACGAGAGATGGGTGGATTCACAGGGTCACTAGACCTCGGGGTTTCCGACACTCACCACTATTACTTGGGTGGCGTCACGTAGCTTGAACTACGGGGTTGTCGGCAAGTTCTATATATATATATTCAAAATTTACAAAGTATGTTGAGAGTATCTCCATACGATAGTGGAAAAGGGCTGGTTGATATTTCTCACTGCCGACCGGACGTAGATCATCTCGACTTAGCCTGTGTCAGTCTATCTAACTTGGTTAACTGTGATATTTATATGCATTACTTTCTCAGCACCTTTTTTCTGCTTTATTATGCATTGAAATATTTGTCTTTAAATTGGAAATGAAGTATAGAATTCCCCGGTTATCACTTAAATATCACTATATTCATCGTCTAGTTTGTGACGGTGGGTGTAGGTTCGTCAAACAGCACTAGACCGGACAAGGAGAAGATCGGCGACTACCTATGAGCTCGTAGCGCGTAAGTGCTGTACATATAGGTCACATTTTTATATTATGCTTATATATACGTCTTTTGCTTGGATTGTTTTGGGACGAGAGTTAGTTCACCTGACTTTTGACTTTCATTTTGTTTATATGCTCGTCGTTTATTGCATATTTAGATTGTGATTGTTGTTTCCTGGTTTCCATATTTAGGATTTATATAAAATGCTTCCGCTAATACGTTAAAGACTTCCGCTAATTTGATAATTCTTATAAAATGATTAATAGTACTGATAGGGATTTTTTTATACCTGAATCCAATTTACGAGATAATAGGTAGTACAGGCTGACTAATACATAAATAGGTCCTACGTGGTGTAATTAGGGCTTAATTATGGGATTAGGCCGGGCGGTGCCCTAGACGAAAATAGGGGCCGTTACAATAACATTCATTCTATAAAATTAAAAAGGTATTTGTACGGGTTGAAACAATCCGGACGAATGTGGTACAAACGTCTTAGTGATTATTTACTGAAAAAAGGATATGTAAATAATCCGCTTTGCCCATGTGTCTTCATTAAAAGATCATCAACATGATTTGTGATTATTGCTGTATATGTTGATGATTTAAATATAGTGGGAAACCACGACAACATCGTTAGAACATCCGAATACTTGGAAAAGGAATTCGAGATGAAAGAACTTGGAAAAACAAGATTTTTTCTTGGTTTGCAAATTGAACATTTTTCAAGTGGAGTACTTGTCCATCAATCAAATTATATTGAAAAATTATTAAAAAGATTTTATATGGACAAGGCACATCCATTGAGCTCTTCAATGGTTGTCAGATCACTTGAAGTAGATAGGGATCCATTTCGACTTCATGAAAGTGATGAAGAGCTAATTGGTTCGGAGGTACCATATTTAAGTGCAATTGGTGCACTTATGTATCTTGCAAATTGTACAAGACCCGATATTGTTTTTGTTGTCAACCTACTTGCAAGATATAGCACTTCACCAACTCGAAGACATTGGAATGGTGTTAAATACGTTTTTTGATATCTTCGAGGAACAAGTGACATGGTTTATTTTACTCGAGAGGGGTAAAATTGAATCTCCAAGGTTATGTTGATGCTAGATTTTTATCTGATCCCCACAAGACCCATTCTCAAACGGGATATGTATTCACCTGTGGTAATACTGCTGTATCATGGAAGTCAGTAAAACAAACTATGGTTGCTACTTCTTCCAATCATTCTGAAGTACTTGCAATTCATGAAGCAAGTCGTAAATGTGTTTGGTTGAGAAACATGATTGAACATATTCAAGAATCATGTGGATTGCCTTCAATAAAAGATCCTCCAACCATATTATATGAAAATAATGCAGCATGTATTGCACAATTAAGAGAATGATTCATAAAAGGGGACAGAACAAAACATATTTTACCAAAATTCTTTTATGCGCATGAGCTTCAGAAGAATGGTGAAATTGATGTCAAGCAAATCCGATCGAGCGATAATCTTGTTGATTTATTCACAAAAGCCTTACCAACTACGACATTTAAAAGACTTACATATGGTATTGGCTTGCGTAAACTTAAAGACATTGCAAGTAAATAAACTGAACAAGTTTCACCCATATTCATATGAGGGGGAGTTATTGATTAGTGTATTGCACTCTTTTTCCCTTAGCTATGGTTTTATCCCATTAGATTTTTCTAGCATGATTTTTAATGAGGCAATCTTAACAATATTATACCCATCTTAATATTTATGAGAATAGTGTACTCTTTTTCTTTTACTATATTTTTTCTACAGGGTTTTTCTTAGTAGAAGTTTTAACGAGGCACAATCACTTAGCAAGTGTCATCCAAGGGAGAGTATTGTGAATGAAATGGATGTGGATGACTCTTCCTATTCAAACCATTTGTATTCCACCACTATGTGTGAGTGGTTACACATTTACATCATGTAATTGTAATTTATGATCTTTGACATTCTTGTAATGGCCTATATAAAAAGCTCACATCTATGTAATGGATACACCAAGTTAAATTAAAACTTCTCATTCCAACTATCTCATTTCTTCTCTTCTCCTTTATAGTAGTAATTTGTAGTAGTAGAAGTTTTTAGTCTTTTATTTCATTCTCTAGTTCTTAGCAAGTCTTAATTTAATTCATAACAAGTCCAAACTTATAGGGGAGTTTTTGAAATTTTTGTAAATAACAAATGAGTGTTATAAGTTGTTATTTCGAAGTCATTGATTGCTTGAGGATGACTTTAAAATAAAAAAATTTTAAAAAAATTCTTAAGAGTTCGGACTCATGAGCCCAAATAGCACTGCTCTTTATAAAAAAACTAACGACAATGGCATTTTTTGCATGTGTTCTTCAAAAAAAAAAAATACATTAATTAGTTGGCCCACTTGTTACTAAGTACTTACTAAGTAGCCTAGCTTGTTGTCTTCAACCCAAAGCATCTTCCTTGATCCATTGTTCGCCTAAATTGTTCATCAGTGTTCGTCGCGGATCCATCGATTGATCAAGGGTTACCCCAATTAAACCATGGCCGCTACCTCCTCACCACTTCTATCTGCCCTTGCTAGAAGGTATGACTTCAATCTATGTTTCCACCGTTATATGCGGTAAGTAGTACTCTTCCGTGTGTTGGATTACATGGATCTGACGATTACTCCGGCAGATCTGAGTGATCCAACGGACGTGGGCCCTCTTGATGCAAGCCTAGATGTCATGAATTTTTATGATCTTAATCTTTCTTCTTAATTTCGTTTCGATATATCTAACCTGTTTCGTTCGTAAATCTTCTCCCAATAATTCCTCTAATATTTTTGTCTTCATCACTTTTAAGGGGTAAACTAAATTAAAAACTCTAGACCTTATGATATAACCTTTTTTCATATTTTTCAATTTTAATTTTATCTCCGTATAGTGTGTCGTCAGCCAACTTTACCAAATTTAAGTTATGCATCCAAGATAAAATTGAGACACATCCTAATGTTTCGGAATTTTTTAGACAAAATCAAAAGGAGCCCCAATTAGGCAATTACTTCCCCTTAGTCAATTTATGTACCTCGAGGTACCTTTTAATTACACCAAGATGTGGGTCTCTCTTTTTTTGGTCATAGTTCAACTCCCACTAAAAAAAAAAAAACTTGCATCTTTATTTTTGCATCGAAATGTGTATTCGCAAAATGTGCCAAATTTATGTATCAAAACTAGGCACAAAAACTCAATTTCAGCATTGTTTGAACTTCGGATGTATTAATATCCCTCTTGAGCAACGTAGACTAGAGGGCAAGGTTGCATTGATCACCGGGGGCTCTAGCGGCATTGGCGCAAAGACAGCGAAGCTCTTCGGCCAACACGGAGCCAAAGTAGTGATAGCAGACATCCAAGACGACCTAGGCCATGCAGTGTGCGACCAAATTGGGACCAAATTGGCCACCTACGTTCACTGCAACGTGACCAACGAAGACCACGTTCGAGCCGCCGTGGACGCCGCGGTTGCGAACTATGGGAAGCTGGACATAATGTTCAACAACGCGGGCATAGCGGACGCGCCCAAGGCACGGATTGTTGACAATGAAAAATGTGATTTTGAGCGAGTCCTCAGCGTCAATGTCACTGGGGTCTTTTTGGGCACCAAACACGCGGCTCGTGTTATGATACCAACTAGAACAGGTAAGGATTTTTTTTCCACAAATTAGTATTTGTTACAATTTTTAAGAAAAATATAATTTTGTTTCGTCACGAAAAAAGTAAAAGGTAATTTTGAAAATTAGTCTCAAACGACTTTTAAGGGAAATATAATTCTTTTCAAAATGATAAACATAATGTTCAATAGATTATCAACTATTAAGAACAACTCCAATGAGTATTCT
Source organism: Stephania japonica (assembly GCA_039657345.1). Classification (NCBI taxonomy): domain Eukaryota; kingdom Viridiplantae; phylum Streptophyta; class Magnoliopsida; order Ranunculales; family Menispermaceae; genus Stephania; species Stephania japonica. The sequence continues at coordinate 16,507,614 of CM077556.1, forward strand.
ATTTTAGAGTTTTACTTTAAAATAAAATAAAATTACTCTAATTATACTCTATTTCTCCTCTATTATAGAGATAGGTGAATAATGAAACTTTAAATTTGGAGTTCAACTATTCGCTAAACTCTGTAATAGAGTTCCTTTATTTTTTATTTTTCATTTTATTTTTTTCTTTAAAAAATTATCAATAATAATTTCTTTTTCAAAAAAATATGAATATATTTTTTTCATAATTTTTTAATGATTAAATAATTTATTAAAATTAATACAAATAAATAACAAAAAAATAAAAGTAAGAAATAGAGTTTTGGTGTAAAAATAGAGAGGGAAATAGAGTATTATAGTTGCAGATGGTCTAATTACACACATTCTCGTTGCTTTTTATTTTTAAAAAGAAAGATGTTAGGGTGACTCAGGACAAAACATTCATAATAGACATTGGATGATAATATTGATCTATTACTATGTCGAGATTTGTACATACACATGTTGATGCATGAATGGAGGGTGTTTCATTACGAAGTCATCGTAGTATTTTCCTTTTTAAAAAGCTATGCACATTGTCCTTATTAATGTGTAATGATTTATACTTTGGCATAGGAAGCATAATATCGACGGCTAGCGTGAGCTCCAATGTTGGAGGGGCAGCATCTCACGCGTACACGTGTGCAAAGCACGCGGTAGCTGGGCTGACGAAGAACGCAGCGGTGGAGCTCGGGCAGTTCAGGATAAGAGTGAACTGTTTGTCCCCATTCGCTCTGGCGACACCGTTGGCCACGGGGTTTGTCAAACTCGACGACGCGCAACTCGAGGAGCACGTGTGCAATGTTGCGAATCTCAAGGGAGTGGTTTTGAAAGCTGAAGATGTGGCACGTGCGGCTCTTTATTTGGGTAGTGATGATTCTAGGTATGTGAGTGGGCAGAATTTGTTCATTGATGGGGGTTTTACTGTTGTTAATCCTACTTTAGGCATGTTTAAGTACCCTGATAGTGACAATTAACTTGTTAGATGTAATGTGATGATTGACATTACATCTTTTAATTATTTTAGAAGTTAAAACACATTTCAAAATCAAATCGAGGGGAAGGTAGAGTTTTATCTATGTAGCTGATTCTAGCTAACTAATTTAAAATTAAGACATTGATGTTGTGATTGTTTGAACACGTCACAAAATTAATGTCTTATTTTTTTGAGATGTAATGTTTTTTAAGCTTTTGTTGATTTAGTCCTCAAACTTTCATCGGTTCACTTTTAGGCCTTATTTGGTTCGGGGAGAAGTTGAAGGTAGTAAAATAACTTTCAGAGAAATTTCAATTCACCTTATTTGGTTGAATATTTTCATAAACTTCTTTAGAAGTTTGAGCCCCCAACTTACTCCACATAAGGGAAGATAACTCACTTAGAGGTGGGCGGGTGAGTTATCTTTATGAGGGAGAATGTACACTTTTACTCTTATTTAATTTTTTCTCCCTTCCCTTCTCTCTCAAAAAATAATGTAATGGGCATTTATGTCAATTACATTGTTTACTATCTTTAAAATGTGGAACTTCCCAGGAAGTTCAAAGTTGAACCAAACGTGAAAAGTGCAACTTCCTTAGTGGTTAACTTCCCTGAAAGTTAAACTTCGCTGGAAGAAAACTTTCTTGAAAGTTAGTAAAATGAATCAAACGAGGCCTTAATCCCTAAACTTTCATTTTTTTCACTTTACTTTTGGTCATTTTATTAAACTAGAAGAACAATGGTCGCAAACAAAGCGTTTCATGAGTGGTTCACAATATAATTGATTCATTGTAAGGAACCTAAAATCTAAATCGTGTCACGTGTCAATTTAGGTCGTACGTGAGCCCACTTTCCATGATATAGTTGTCCAATTCTCGGTCGTTGATGCCGAAGTATATTATTTTTGTTTGGTGTTTGTATTATATTTTATTACCCGAATGTAAATTTTAATGTCTCAAACGTGTGAGGACGTTTGAATGTGAGCGTTTGTGTTGGAAAACAGGTTCAACTCGAGGAAAACGTGAGTTACGAGTTTCAGGCGAACAGTTGACAGGTTATTAACAATCTGGGGGATTAATTTAATTAAAAGCACTGATAAATACAAATTAAATTATAAATAAATGTTGTGTAATGTGTCTTGTACTTTGGTACGTCCGGGAGCACACGACGAGCGAGTCGTGGGGCGTTGCGGGTTTGAAAACGTGAGGTTTTGAGCGAAAAATAACTAAGGATGCAAGTCATCCATTGGAGTTACAATGTTAAGTGTGTGGTTGGTGGCTGGAGTGAAGGAGGGTTGTTGGATGTGTCTCGGGATACGTGCATAAGAAATGAAGAGGGTTTTTATAAGCCATCCTACAAACTTTTCCCTCTTATCTCATTTCTTTCTTTCCTCTTTCCACGTGAGAACCGATTAGGGTGTGAACTTTTGTAAGTTTTTGACATGAAATGACGCTGAGGAATCGACCAACTACGTCTTTAAAGGCGAGATCCCGACTCCCCACATTATTATCTACGTTTTGATGGTAGTTTTATGTATTTTCGTCGCGATGATTTCGAACAACACTTTGAGTTCCAATTTTTATAAGGTTTTTGGATGAGGATTTGATTTAGTGTGTTGTAATGGTTGTTTTGATGATTTGGAAGTTGTTTGTATTTGTGGTGGATTTTTTTAGGGAATTTTGTTGTGATTTTCGAATCGTAGATTTTTCGATGTTTCGACAAATCGTGAATGTGGTTTGGAATTGTATTGGACGTCCCTATGAGTTTGGAATAGACTCGGAATGCGGCGACACGAGCTGAGGTATCGGAAATGAACAAATTGAGGTTGACTAGGCACGTAAACATCAGAATATCGATCAAAATCGATTATCAAGACGTGGTGTCCATGGTCATCGCAACGAAATTGAACAAAACTAACATTAAAACGAAGGAAAATAGATGGGCCGGGGATTGGGATCTTACCTTAACTCTGGCAAAACTCGACACTCCGGCGAGACTTCACCTACAGAACCAGCCCTCCAATGGCTGTCCAAGAGGTTTTCTTTGTTCTTAAGAAAGAGAAGAAGAGAAGAGAAGAGGAGAGGATGAGAGAAAAGTGTGAGAGAGAGAGAGAGAAAAAGGTGAGAGTAATGGCCCTTTTATAGGTCCTCTTTCTATCCACTTTCACACACGTATCCCGAGATAGATCCAATGCTCTCCCTTTTGAGTTGTCCACTAACTTTAACTCCATTTAGTGACTCCAATAGGTGGCTCGCACTGTAACAACCCCAAATTTTTTTAATCGGACTTGTATCGCAATTGTCAAAAAATTGTGACCCGGCTACGTGAATACTGATCAGTATTTCGAACTTCGGGAGTCGACACCGAAGTGATTTTATGATTCTTTGATTGTGTGTATTAGTATTTTAGTATTTTACGAGTCTCGCGCCGTTCGGGCAAATTCTTAAATTGAGTGAGGGTACGCCTATGTAAACGGGGAAGTAAAACATACAAATAAAGGAATTTTTATTAATTTAATAAATTAATTGATGGGACGTGGCGAGAAAATGGACACGACGAGCCAATTGACGGAGAAATACGGATCGAGGAACGCAAGATTTACGTGGGAGTTGGATAATTACACGACATACGGGCTATGGGATTGGAATTTTTAGAGTGACACCGTCCAATAGTGGGGAGCCATGAGATTGACCTCGAGATGCGTGTGAGTGTTGAGATAGAGGGCCATGCAAGTGACAACACACATCTACTTTAAGGTGTAATAAAAATAAATAAATAAATGAAAAGACCCAAAAGGGCAAATTGTGATGAAATGGATATAATTAAAAGGAGGGGCAAACTGGTCATTTGACCTTTAATGTTTATATATATAAACAAACCCACCACTGTTCATTCTCTCCCTCACCGACTTCGCTCCTCCCTCCCCTTTTCTCGCCGACCTCTTGGCGAGCACCACCGCCCTCGGCGGCCGAGAGGTGGTCGGACTCCCGCCGGAGAACCTTCGTGTCTCTCTCTCTCTCTCTCTTTTTCTTTCGATCTCGCTTGTCTTTCTTTTTCTTCTTGTCCGCCACTTTTTTGGCCGTCTTGTGATGGGGGCGATGACCGGAGACGATCGGAGGTCACGCCAGGTGCCTCACCGAGCCTCGACGGTCTCGGAGCACCCCAATTCACAAAGCATTAGTGGGCCGTGGTGACCGGTTTACCTTCGTCATTCACCTATGTGCCCTGTTTTGTACATCCCATGTCTAACCGAATCGTTGGCGAGACGCGTCATGGCCGATGACCGCCGGAGTCTGGGGTACCATTGGGGGGTCCATCATGATCAAGTTGATGTCTCCCAACCTCCAGAGAGTCTATAACAGTAGCAACAAGTGTGTAATATTGTTGAGATTTCTTTCATTTCATCTATGCTTACCCTTGCTGGTCCTCGCCTGAACTGTCGTGATTGGGGGGTGTTACTGGTCGGAATGGCAAGCGTGGGGGTCGTCGGGGACCTCTCCATGACCTCGATGATGCCTCGCTGTTTTTGTGGTGATCTATTTGGTCGTATTGGGATGGTTTTAGTGTCTTGAATATAGATAATGTTGTTGTCGTGTTGTGTGTGATTGTTTTGAACCCTCATCGGAAATCGCTTTATGGGCGGCGCCACCACTGACTGCGGATCGGAGGGCTGTCGAGGACCCCATTGAGCTTTGGCTTGGGTCCCACAGCCCTTCGGAGTGGTCAACAACAGTGAGGTGAGCACAAACTTTTGGTATTTCATGTTATGTTCATTTCATGGGGGTTATACTCCTCCTCGTCGAAATCCGTTGCGTGACGACGCCATCATGGTGCCACCATGATCGGGGATGTCGATTACCAAGCTAAGTCTATGCTTGTGTTTCACAACTCTCGGAGTGGCTTAAAACAGCGGCATCATTGATGTACTATGTCAATTGTGTAATGTTATGCGTGATGTAACTTTCTCGCGGAAACCGTCCGTCGTAGCGGTACTATCATCGACGCGATGACATGGGGACTAGCTTGGAGACCTTACCATGTCATTCATGGAGTCTCATAGCCTCGGAGCGTCCATATCAATGATGATGAGTCGTAATGGCGGAGATATGCATGAGTTGTTTATATTGCATCGAGTAGGTTGTCAACGCGACGTAGGGCGTGCACACGCCTTTCCATGCTTTGTGTTGACACTCTACGGATGTTGGACCACACCTTGAATTCCATACTCGCCGGTGTATGGTCATGTTAAGTTTAATATTGAGTCATAATTGTTGGACGACATCGAAATTGTATTTCAAGTTGGTTGAACGCGGTGACGTCGTGGACACACCGCCGGTCCTCGAGATTATGGTGTGATTTCACATACGACGAGCCGAGCCTAAGATCTATAATTAGGCTTGCATAAGTGTGGTTATAATACCCAAAAGAGTCATTGTGTTTCGTTATATTTTTTGTTTGATTTACCGATTGAGTTAACGAAGTGTTCGAGTCATTAAAACACTGAGAAAATGCTAGGGTACCAACCTAGGGTTTAGTTAATGATTCGACCCATTAATTAGAGTTTCCAACCTTGTCAGGTAGCGGGAAACTCGGGGATACTTAATAGGAACGCGAGAGTGTTGTTACACGGGTTGCGATTAGTTCAAGTAAGTACACTTGTCTCAAAAACTTGTGTACGTTAGTAAGCCAGTTAAGAAAATATCATGTGATTCATCTTCATTCCATTGTGTTTGCTATTACCTATTTGTTGGCATTCCATTCCATATTCCTTGTATGTGTGTTCTTGGCATAAGTGTGTGTCTCGAAGGTACATGCGGCTGCGCACTAGAAGGGATAAAACGCGGCACTCTCGTGCGCGAGTGTTTGACCACCCCTAGTGATTGTGTGATACCATGTACTTGGATTGTTGTGGATTGTTGTGGATATTGTTGTGGTATTGTTGTGGATTTTAGACCACTTATGGCCTCTCTTGACTCGTAGAACACGCATGTTTCGATTGTTATTGTTTCCAGTCTGCCTATCATGCACCTTGTTTATTTAACTTCCTGTCTTTCAATTCCTGCATGATATTTAGACTGCCTTGATTAAAAATTCATGAATTACTGTTATATTCTTCTGGCATTACTTTCGATTTCTCTCAGTTGCTCACCGTCTAGTTTGTGACGGTGGGTGCAGATATAGCGGAGTGCAGTAGAGGCAAAGAGCTTTGCTTAGGCGACTTTTTGTGAGGATTAGCGGCTGGACTAGAGTAGGTTATATGTTTTTGCTCATTTGTATATCGCTTTATATATGTATGCTTTTGGTTTATAGAACTTGGTATTATTATTGAGACTAGTATCATGTATGTTGAGTTATCGAATTGTACATGAATACCGGGGTTTTCCACAATTATAGAATTCCTAATTTCCCTTTGATTGAGTTATTTCCCCTTGTTATTTACTGTTTAGTCTTCCGTTGTGTATTATTGCAATAACTCTTTCATAAACTGCTAAATTGAGTAAATATGAGGCTGACTAGACTCGCCAGGTTGCCGAGTGATAACTCGGGGCTTGAACGGGTCTAGGCCGGGCGTACCCAATTGCATGGGGAAATTGGGGCCGTCACAGTTGGTATCAGAGCTTAAGGTTATAACGACCTAACTCTTGATTTAAAACACAAACCATTAAAACAGCGGAAGTTAGGAATGGTTGAACTTAGAGTGGAAAACCCTATGATCCTAATTAGAACTTTAGTTCGAAGGGATGAGTTGGGATAAGTCGGATGTGATATTTCTATATATTATGATTGTTGATTGTAATATATTGTATGCGGTAGCTATCTATTGATTTGAAGTATCGCTCTCTTGATTCAGACGACGATGGCGGATCAGACCGGTCCGGGCGATTATAGCGGCACGTCTGACACACGATATGCTAGCGCGGATGATGTGCACGTTTTGACGCAGAGAGTTGCGATGCAGGACCAGCAGTTACAGGATATGTTACGACTATTGAGGACTCTCGTATCAGCTACTACTACACCATCGACTCCGACTACGCCATTGCCACCTACTGTTACTCGTGGAGTAGAGACTCCGATTGCTACGACATCTACGACTCCAATTCCATTAGGCTGCGATTCCCGAGGAGCGATTCTGCGATCGGCGTACGCGACCGAGGTGGAGACACCTCCGTTACGAGGCGGAGATAGTACGAGCGCGGAGACACCGACTACGCCGATTGCCGCCGCAGAGATTACTCCCGTCACTACTCCGGTCCACTACTCCGAGAAGAGCCCTAGGGCCACCGCTTGAGAGCGAGAGCGGTGGAGAGAATTTAAGAGGCACGATCTGTTAAGTTTTTCGGTGGTACGGACGTAGCGGCGGCGAGCTCTTCTTGAAGAATCACGAGAAGATTCATATGATTATCGCGACCGAGGATCACATGAGAGCGACGATCTCCTCATCCATACTTCGGGGGAGCGGATGATTGGTGGACCACTATTGTCACTACTCGAGGCATTCCACGAGACTGGATCGATTTCAAGACCCAGTTTAATCAGAAGTATTTCCCACCGACAGTGTTACGGGCGAAGAGGAATGAGTTCACCTCATTGCGACAGTCGGTAGGAGAGCCGGTGATGGACTACATGGGCGATTCATTCAAATTATTACCTTATGCGGGAGGATCGAGCGATTCGAGGGCCGATCGTATCTACTATTTCACCGAGGGTTTGCTACCTGCCATTGGAGGTTCAGTAGTCACTACCGAGCCGGAGACTCTTCAGAGGGCATACGAGCGGAGTTTGGCTAGAGAGAGCTACCTGATTTCCCACCCTGAGGAGGATAGACCGGCCAGATCAGAGTTTCGATCGGAGGAGCACCATCAGGACAAGAAGAGGAAGAAGAACAGGTGGAATTTTCGTGATCGTAGGACTCGAGTGTAGGGTCTCGTTGCACAAGACGATTACTCGTCCGACACGCACCATTCCACCAAGATCGAGTTTTGCCGATCATCCACCGCAACCTAGTCGACCGGGACGACGATCGCAGAGGCGCCCATGCGAGAGTAGGGGTACGATCGAGGAGACAGCAGAGGACACAGAGGTCTAGTCATACTCGACTCGGACTCGAGTTTCGCACGGGGACGAGGCCGAGCCGGACTCGGGGGATCGCAGGGATACCCGCACATGTTTCGGTGCGGAAAGGTTGGCCACATTCGAGGGAGTGCTCTCAACCCCGAGGGCACCATCGCAAAGATCACCGGTACCGAGAGGAGCGTGTTCGAGCCGCTGTTGAGCTGACCGGGGGCATCCGGACACATTGATGAGGGTATGAATTTCATTTGCGGTACTTGCATACATATCATGTTCGATTCAAGCTACGTTGAGTCCTTGATTGTTGTGCGCTTAATAGACATGTTAGGGTTGTAAACTCATTAGACGTAGCAGACCACAATCCTAGTCACGACTGTCAGGAGGCGATGAACTCAAACGTGCATATTCTTGACATTTCGGTAGTGTTAGGGGGCTACGAGTCACCAGTACACACGCGAGTACTAGAGTTGTTAGAGTTCGAAGCCTTGGTTAGTGCGAACTAGATATAAACATTATGTGCGTTGATTAGTAGATACGAGAAGACGAACGATAGATCTTTGTGAGTTTCATACGTGCTGAAGCGAGGCAGAGATGTTAGCTTGAGTTCTTGAAGGAGTACGACTTCGTACTTGAGCACCGTTCCGAGAAGACCAACGTTGTTGCTGATGCGTTGCGCTGCGAAGGATTGGATACGGAGGTAGTCGTGTGTCAAAGAACCTACGAGCGTGGTTTACGTGAGGCAGCCGAGTTGACGAGTTCAGCGGACGTGCCGATGACTACCAGGACCGAGATACGTGGTCAAACGATGTTGCAGACCATCTCATTTGGCATTGTGCGCGAGGGACAACAAGACGATGCGTCATACCGGCGGTGCGGTGAGATGGTGGATAGTTTCGATTGCCTGACAAGAGTCGGTCGACAGACTCATGCTAGAGGTATCGCGGCGACTGGAGTTCCATCGGTGGCTGTTAACAACCCCAAATTTTTGAATAATTTTGTTTGAGACTTAAGATTGCTTGTGGCATAAGAAATACTTGTCGCACGAATTGTCAAAAAATTGATGACACGAATGGTTCGGAGTCAAAAAAATGACTCACTCGTTTTTATCGAATTGCGAAGATTCGTCAATTTAGTTTACTTATTAGGTTAATTTTCTAATAAGAACTTAACAACCCCAAATTTTTTAATCGGACTTGTCGAATTGTCAAAAAATTGTGACCCGCGTGAATACGATCGATTTTATGATTCTTTGATTGTGTGTATTAGTATTTTAGTATTTTACGAGTCTCGCGCCGTTCGGGCAAATTCTTAAATTGAGTGAGGGTACGCCTATGTAAACGGGGAGTAAAACATACAAATAAAGGAATTTTTATTAATTTAATAAATTAATTGATGGGACGTGGCGAGAAAATGGACACGACGAGCCAATTGACGGAGAAATACGGATCGAGGAACGCAAGATTTACGTGGGAGTTGGATAATTACACGACATACGGGCTATGGGATTGGAATTTTTAGAGTGACACCGTCCAATAGTGGGGAGCCATGAGATTGACCTCGAGATGCGTGTGAGTGTTGAGATAGAGGGCCATGCAAGTGACAACACACATCTACTTTAAGGTGTAATAAAAATAAATAAATAAATGAAAAGACCCAAAAGGGCAAATTGTGATGAAATGGATATAATTAAAAGGAGGGGCAAAGCGGTCATTTGACCTTTAATGTTTATATATATAAACAAACCCACCACTTGTTCATTCTCTCCCTCACCGAATTCGCTCCTCCCTCCCCCTTTCTCGCCGACCTCTTGGCGAGCACCACCGGCCCTCGGCGGCCGAGGTGGTCGGACTCCCGCCGGAGAGAACCTTCGGTCTCTCTCTCTCTCTCTCTCTTTTTCTCTTCGATCTCGCTTGTCTTTCTTTTTCTTCTTTGTCCGCCACTTTTGGCCGTCTTGTGATGGGGGCGATGGGAGACGATCGGAGGTCACGCACAGTGCCTCACCGAGCCTCGACGGTCTCGGAGCACCCCAATTCACGGCATTAGTGGGCGTGGTGACCGGTTTACCTTCGTCATTCACCTATGTGCCCTGTTTTGTACATCCCATGTCTAACCGAACTGTTGGCGAGACGCGTCATGGGCGATGACCGCCGGAGTCCAGGGTACCATTGGGGGGTCCATCATGATCAAGTTGATGTCTCCCAACCTCCGAGAGTCTATAACGGTAGCAACAAGTGTGTAATATTGTTGAGATTTCTTTCATTTCATCTATGCTTACCCTTGCTTGTCCTCGCTGAATCGTCGTGATTGGGGGTGTTACTTGGTCGGAATGGCAAGCGTGGGGGTCGTCGGGGACCTCTCCATGACCTCGATGATGCCTCGCTGTTTTTGTGGTGATCTATTTGGTCGTATTGGGATGGTTTTAGTGTCTTGAATATAGATAATGTTGTTGTCGTGTTGTGTGTGATTGTTTTGAACCCTCATCGGAATCGCCTATGGGCGCGCGCCACTGATCTGGATCGCCGGGATGCGGAGGCTGTCGAGGACCCCATTGAGCTTTGGCTTGGGTCCCACAGCCCTTCGGAGTGGTCAACAACAGTGAGGTGAGCACAAACTTTTGGTATTTCATGTTATGTTCATTTCATGGGGGTTATACTCCTCCTCGTCGAAATCCGTTGCGTGAGCGACGCCATGCGCGGCCACCATGATCGGGGATGTCGATTACCAAGCTAAGTCTATGCTTGTGTTTCACAACTCTCGGAGTGGCTTAAAACAGCGGCATCATTGATGTACTATGTCAATTGTGTAATGTTATGCGTGATGTAACTTTCTCGCGGAAACCGTCGTCGTAGCGGTACTATCATCGACGCGATGACATGGGGGACTGGGAGACCTTACCATGTCATTCATGGAGTCTCATAGCCTCGGAGCGTCCATATCAATGATGATGAGTCGTAATGGCGGAGATATGCATGAGTTGTTTATATTGCATCGAGTAGGTTGTCAACGCGACGTAGGGCGTGCACACGGCCTTTCCATGTTTGTGTTGACACTCTACGGATGTTGGACCACACCTTGAATTCCATACTCGCCGGTGTATGGTCATGTTAAGTTTAATATTGAGTCATAATTGTTGGACGACATCGAAATTGTATTTCAAGTTGGTTGAACGCAGCGTGACGTCGTGGACACACCGCCGGTCCTCGAGATTATGGTGTGATTTCACATACGATCGAGCCGAGCCTAAGATCTATAATTAGGCTTGCATAAGTGTGGTTATAATACCCAAAAGAGTCATTGTGTTTCGTTATATTTTTTGTTTGATTTACCGATTGAGTTAACGAAGTGTTCGAGTCATTAAAACACTTGAAAATGCTAGGGTACCAACCTAGGGTTTAGTTAATGATTCGACCCATTAATTAGAGTTTCCAACCTTGTCGGGTAGCGGGAAACTCGGGGATACTTAATAGGAACGCGAGAGTGTTGTTACACGGGTTGCGATTAGTTCGAGTAAGTACACTTGTCTCAAAAACTTGTGTACGTTAGTAAGCCGATTAAGAAAATATCATGTGATTCATCTTCATTCCATTGTGTTTGCTATTACCTATTTGTTGGCATTCCATTCCATATTCCTTGTATGTGTGTTCTTGGCATAAGTGTGTGTCTCGAAGGTACATGCGGCTGCACTTAGAAGGGATAAAACGCGGGCACTCGTGCGCACGAGTGTTTGACCACCCCTAGTGATTGTGTGATACCATGTCTTGGATTGTTGTGGATTGTTGTGGATATTGTTGTGGTATTGTTGTGGATTTTAGACCACTTATGGCCTCTCTTGACTCGTAGAACACGCATGTTTCGATTGTTATTGTTTCCGTCTGCTATCATGCACCTTGTTTATTTAACTTCCTGTCTTTCAATTCTGCATGATATTTAGGCGCCTTGATTAAAAATTCATGAATTATTGTTATATTCTTCGGCATTACTTTCGATTTCTCTCGGTTGCTCACCGTCTAGTTTGTGACGGTGGGTGCGATATAGCGGAGTGCAGTAGAGGCAAAGAGCTTTGCTTAGGCGACTTTTTGTGAGGATTAGCGGCTGGACTAGAGTAGGTTATATGTTTTTGCTCATTTGTATATCGCTTTATATATGTATGCTTTTGGTTTATAGAACTTGGTATTATTATTGAGACTAGTATCATGTATGTTGAGTTATCGAATTGTACATGAATACCGGGGTTTTCCACAATTATAGAATTCCTAATTTCCCTTTGATTGAGTTATTTCCCCTTGTTATTTACTGTTTAGTCTTCCGCTGTGTATTATTGCAATAACTCTTTCATAAACTGCTAAATTGAGTAAATATGAGGCTGACTAGACTCGCCAGGTTGCCGAGTGATAACTCGGGGCTTGAACGGGTCTAGGCCGGGCGTACCCAATTGCATGGGGAAATTGGGGCCGTCACACGCACACCACTTAATTAACTAACTCCCCAGATGTTTTTCCTGTATTTGGATCCGAACCACGTTACAACTTGCACGTCTCGTACCCTTAGCCTCACCAACGTCGGTATTTTAGTTATTTAGCTTAATTATTATTTCAATAATTCATTAATTGCAATTTCTATATTTAAAACCCCCATTTATTATATGCAAAGCCTCACTTAGACTTTCAATTTGCTAAACAGCTCGAAACTCATACCAGACATATATACTAATACAATCATCACAGAAAAATAAAATTATCTCGGTGTCGACTCCCAAGGTTCAAAACGTTTGATGTATCATAACAATCGGGTCATGATCCTAAAAATACGTCACTTGGTGTGTTAAATTTGAGGGTCGTTACAGTTGGCCAAGTCCTAAAACTTTGAGTTGGGATGGTGATTTGCCTTGGCTCTACAAGAGGTTGATAGATTTTCTCCTCGACTCAAATGATTGTTTCACTAAGTCGGGACTACTTACGCCTTTCCTTTTGATTCCTGGACACTCATTATTGATTGCTTTCAAATTTATTTCCAGTCTCTATTCATTCATGCATTTCCTGTCATTTTTCTTTCTATCGGCATGAATATTGATTGTTATTTATTGTGAAATACTGTAAACATCTTATTTGGCGTTACGTAACTGGGACTCGTCATTTTTGTGTTTGACTAAGTGCAGATCCACAGTCGAGCAAAGGGAAAGCTCCTCAGCTTGGTGATTTACTTTGAGGATAGCAGAACTGTTTTATCTTTGGACTAGATATAGTTTTTTTTTGTATTATTGTTATGTATATATATGTTTTGAAACTGGTTTTTGGGAATAAGAGATCTTGAGGCTTGTATATGAGGATATTCTCTTCTGTTATAGGAGATTTTGTGGTGATGTATATATTTGGTGGGTTTCCACATTTTTAGGTAATCCTAACTTATGTCTTAAGGTTATTATATTGGTTGGAGAATTTAGTTGTTTCTGCTTATCTTTGAATAACTCACTAATATTAATGATCTCATCTTACATTGTTAAATAAACAGTAAAAGGTAAGGTAAGGCTAACTATGTTTTCATTGACTGTGCGAAGGGGACTCGGGGTTTACGTAAATCTAGGCCAGGCGGGGTTCAGTTTTAGAGTTGTGGAATTGGGGTCGTCACATCTGCACTGGTTGTGATTGATGCGACGAAGATACTGGTCGATTGGCCCTTTGCGTCAAATATGTCTCGTGTGTTAGGGCCCTGTTAAACACCTCCTATAATATGCGTGCTCTTCCAGCCACAACAACATTCACGATCCTCTCGTCCAATCCTCGGACAAATATGCGTGTATCGCATGTTATGTATACAACAAAAAACATAACACGTATATCCCTGATTTCTACCCATCTCATATTACTTCATAATTAAGATTCTAGGTAATTCCTTTGGGTTTCCCTATCTATAACTTATTCATCAGGTTTATGATCAGGTTTTACATCCAATTCGAGCCATAGGTTTCTTAAACCTAGGCTCTAATACCAAAATGTAGCGACCAATTTTTCAAATAGACCGTCACGGGAGTCAATAAGGGCCCACAGATTGGCTTACTAGTGCCAGTTGTCTCTCACATTGAATCATATCCACCATTTAATCCTTATTAACCTCAAAATACCACATTTTACTGTTTAAACTGTTAACAACATCAAGTCATATGTTAATATCATCTCCAAACCTTAAAATATATCAGCGAAAGTCTTAAAACATATTATCTCAAATAATAAATATCGAATCATGTGATATAAACTATAAACCTAGTGTGGAAAACCCATGTGATAACCATATATTAATTAATATCCCTCAAAGTCTCAATATATCAAAATATACATGTAACTAAAGTATCTCACAATCCCAAATCCCATAATGAAAACAAATATATATAATACAAACGTATGAGTCTGGCAAAATGTCTTTGAATCACCGGTACTTTGGAAGCTTGCCTTTATCCCGACTCGTACTCGAATTTGCACTTAAGCCATCACAAAAGGCAGATGACGAGTCTAGAGTGAGTATTCCCAAGGAAATTAAGTGAGCAGTACTGAAAGTAAATACTGAAATTTAAATAAAGCTATTAAATAAATATGCAGAAATAAATACAAGCAACTGTGATCATCACTTGGGTGATAATAATGAAAGCTCAAAGTATGTTCATAAAGCCTAGGGCTAGACTAGTACCATAATTCAGACACTTCCATAGAATATTGTTAGTGAGTCCCACTCAAGCAGGGTTAGTATTTTGATCTTTTAGGTTGTCGAGATAGTACCTACGACGCACCCACGCGTGCCCTGATGTGATTCTCAGGTCGAACTATCCACCGAGATTCCCTAATATACGTGCTATGGCCTAATGGACATACATATTGGAATGGCACGGAGGAAGCCCTGCTCAACGTCTGCCCATTAAACCACAATCCAAGAATAGAATATTGAAAGACAAAATATGAATTCAAAAGTCAAATAAGTAAATACTCAAGTAATTTTAGTTGGGATACTACACACCTCAAACTGCACTCCTCGTTCCGAAAGCCAAACCCTGGTTCGATCCCGTTAATACCTTGGGAAGCACGCCCAACACCCGACTATAGTCTCATAAGTCCCTGGTGTCAGAATAAACCATTTTAAGTGATTTAGTATCAAAGTAATTTATTTTATATTGCGACACACAAATTAGAATTTTATTCTAATTTTTTGTTATGGAAAACTTTTCAGTTTGCACCAGAGTGTTAAATGCCAAAAAGTCTCGAAAATCTATTTTCCAACTTTTCCCGATTTCTTGATTTTTCTATGATTTTTCTGATTTTTTTTTATAATTTTCTAACTATTTTCTTCAATTTTTTGAAAATTTTCAAAATATATATTTGAGTTGGGTTAAACAGGGTCCTACGAGCGTCTGAGCTGTCGGCCCCGTCTGCAAACACATCATTAATAACGACCAATTAGAATCGAGCCGTTACACTAATTTTTTGTCTAGTCAAAATGAGTAGTGTTATGTACCATTATTTCTCACTAATGTATTGGCTATTGATTTAAAATAAATTTAGCTGAGTGGTTTTAAAAAAAAACCCTATTAAGTAATTGAGCTTTTACAATCCTAAATATAAGGTAATGTTTATATTAGCCTTACGACCCGTTCAAATCAAGCACAGCCTACATTAGGTGGATCGAGCTAATAAGTATAGACCTAGATAAAATTTGTTTCCCTAAATAAATTTTCTGATTCCGCCTCTTAGTACACATACCCATATGATTAAGATAAAATACGTTGAAGATCGCCTTCTTGTGCACAAGGTAATGTTATTATGACTACACATATACCCATGTAAATTAAGTCTATTTAAAATGTCATTTCTGGACATTCAATTGACAACCAATTGCGCGGCACAATCCACATCTACATAGGAGCATCTCCAATTAATTCAAAGTTGACTGCAAGTTTGCAACCATGAATTCATGCCATGCCACTTCATTAATGTGGACGAAATTTTTATGCTACCGCTACGTTATACATATTTCCATATGGAAGATGTTAGGGGTACCGACACTTGTCCATCTACTTGTGCACCGGATACATCAATAGAACAATTTTAATTTTTAATAGAGGTTTCGAAACTCATATTGAAGATGATGTTATTAAATGTCATATGAGAAACGTACTCAATGGGTCATGTTTTAATTCATAGAAGAGTTTTGATATTTAATTAAACCTAATTGATAGGGTTTTAAACAATCTCTACATAATATCTATATTAACAATTAAAATGTGACTCATCGAACATATTTTTTACATGACATTTATAATACCTATATTTAATAGGGGTTTTGAAACCTTTATTAAAGAATTGTTCTAGTGCATGCATTCACAAGTATGCACAATAAATGTACACCATAACTGAGTGTCCATATCCTGAGTCATCCTTTATAGCATTTTCCGTTCCATAATTCCATTGATAAATTAGTACGTGATAAATAAAAGTTTTTTCCTAAGGCCCCATAATTATTTTTTTTGGTAAAAAAAGACCCCATAATTTTATTCGACTAAATTAGCTTGCAAACTAACAATTACAAAAAGAGGAGTGCTCAGGTAACTCACTACGGACACGCTTACAAGTACGTATCTAATTTTTTTTTTTTTTAATAATTTTGTAGTCGTAGTGAGTAACCTTAGCATTATCCTTAAGCACAAAATTATAAAAAAAAGTAAAATAAAAATAAAAAACTTGGCGTGTGCTCTTAGTGAGTGCCAATAATGGTTAGGTCACTTTAACATTTCTCTTACGAAAAATGGGAGAGTCTAGTCCAAATATATAGCTCTGAAATAGAAACAACAATGCTTAAAAGAGTATGAGCTAACATGTACAATAGAGAAATGCTACAATGACAACAGAAAGTCACACCCAACACATATTTGCCTACAAAAAATCATTGGTGTCCACCTCGAGATTCGGACATACACAAATTTCGATACATAACACGCGGGTCGATGTCATATGAAAGACTCTTATGGGCCAATATATGTTGGGTCTAACTTACTCATTATAATTCTAATATTTTACTTTCGAAATATTACACATATTGCGCGTTCTCCAATGTCACATCAGCCATTAACGATAAACAATCATCATAAGTACTAAATAGGTTCTCTTATTAAAATAAAAATACTAAATACATAGGTTCTTTTTTTTTGAGAAAAAATATATAAGTTCTTAATCGATCTAATAATGACATAGCGTTACATTAACAATAGAAACACACACTAAAATCATTAACCAACTTAATTACCCGGACGTTCCTACGACATACATAAGTAGTAATTTAATTAGGCCCTGATACAAACCGTGCAATACACATAGAGATAAACGCATACCAATCCCAACAAGCTTAATTCAAAAAATACCATAGTCATAATTCCCAATAGTGTACCCACCATCCACCACTAGATGGTGGCCACTAACGTACCCAGCATCATCACTAGCCAAATATAGCGCAGCATCCGCTATATCTTGCGACTTTAAGACCTTCCCACCAAAATGCTTATAATACTTCTCAATCCCCTCATCATCCAAATCCAAGAACCCCTTCACTAAATCAGTCCTAATAATGTGTGGTGAAATGCAGTTCACTCTAATCCCATGCTTCCCCAGCTCCACCGCCGCGTTCTTCACCAGCCCGACCACCGCAAACTTGGAGCAAACATAGGCGTGCGACGACAGCCCTCCCAAGACCGATACGCAACTCCCGGTGTTGATGATGCACCCGCCGCGCTGCGGGATCATCACGCGAGCCGCGTGCTTGGTGGCTAGGAATGTTCCCACGGTGTTGATGCTTAGGACATGCTCAAAGGTTGATTTCTCGTTGTCGACTATGTTGGGCTTCATGGGCTTGTCTAGAATGCCTGCGTTGTTGAACATGATGTCCAGTTTGCCGTGTTGGGCTATTGCGGTGTCCACTAAGTTGGACATCTCGGACTCGTTGGATATGTCGCAATGGACGTATTGGGCCGATGGGCCGATGTCTTGGGCCACGGCCTGGCCCAAGTCGTCTAGGACGTCTGCGATGATGACTTGGGCTCCGTGTTTGGCGAAGTGCCGGGCCGTGCACTCGCCCATGCCTCTTGAGCCTCCTGTGATTATTGCAACCTTCCCCTCAAGTCTGTTAATTAAGAAAACAAATCAAATTAATTGCTGCTTAGGCGATAGCAAATCTTGACCAGTGAATCTTCTTTGAGCTCTTGAATTAAGAGTAAGATAACTGACAAAGCATATCTGGTAAGATAGATGAGGCATCACTTAAATGAAAGGTTTTGGAGGTCGTGGGTTCGACTTTTGTTAAAGTCAAAAAGTCAATAGAAAAAAAAAGAAAAATATATGCAACAAAAAGAAGAGAAACAATAACCAATCATTAAAAAAAAAAAAAAAAAAAAAAAAAAAAAAAAAACTACACGGGTCAAACTTCTTCCAGTACTCTATTCTATTTATGCAGTTTTTTCTTAGTCATACTCAAATGAGGCAAAGCTCTTCCTCATTTTACTAACTTTTCCTTTGTACTTAGATGAGTTGTGAAGCAAATCTTTACTTATTAATTTGTCACTATATTTTGGCCATAATGGAGCCGGGTCGCTAATCAAGTATTAAGAATGTTGGAACTACATTAATTTGTTTGGTCCATTTCAACATTTAATTATATCTTTGAATTATAGTCATTTTTTACAACTAATTTTTTTTTTGCCGAAGAAACTAAATTAATTTTAATTACTGGTCTTGAACACATATATAACTACGTGGCCATGTAATGACCATGGACTTTTGCAAAGTGTTCTACTAATTAGGAATAGTGAAACTTATCATGAGAAGTTTAAGAGCTGTGATCTTCTTTGTTAATGAGTTATCTAGTCATAAGATGATCTTGATTTGAAAAAAAAAAATGATATGAAAACTAATAACATGTATGGTTGTATAAACTAATGGAGACAGAGTTACCTCTTTGCAAATGCAGAAGCGGGTACTGATGCACTACCCATTGCAAAGACTAAAAAATCTCTATTTTGAGACTCTTTATGGTCCTCTAGCTATATACTAAATAAAAAAACAACTAATTAAAAGAAGAATGGTGAACTATGAGCCCCCATTTTCCATGATCAAATACGATATGAGCCTTTTAGATCATTTGGAGAGGGATTTTATTGCCATACATACATGTGCTTTTAGGACGCGTGTACATTAGGATTGTGGAGCTATATGACAAGGTAATAAAGTGAATAGCCTCATTCATGGAATTCTACTTGTACGCTAGTCAGCAATGCCACGTTACCATATTAATTACGTGAAAACGATGCCTTTATCAACAAATTTCCCGAATCATCATTTGAGACCGTGTGATGTATCTCGAGATGTACGTAGGACAAATTAATATAGATATCCTAGGACTTTTAAGCGGTGTGGTAACATTTGGAGTGCGTTTGGAACGTTTATGTTTAGGGAACCTATCAAATCATTGATTTGCGTATTCGACAAAAAAAAATTTATGATTTGCATGACCTGGCTACCTATCAGGTACGGATTGAATCATGAGTTAACAACGAAGATAGGTACTCGTTTGATTGAAGTTACGTGTAAGATGTAAGAAATGACGTAGATAAGTATGATCTTTGTGAGATATAAGAGTATTATGTGCAGCTATTTAGTTCAAGTATAAACTCATAAAGAAAAGTTGGTGAAATATCTAAAATACTCATATTTAATGAACTACAACACCTACCCCCACCCACCAAGATTTAATTGGGTTCCTTGTTTACTTTTAGTTTAGGGCTGCACATAATACTTCTGTGATTCTTTCCAGTGAGAAGAAAGGTTGCGATTAGCTGATAATTGCTTTAAGCTTGGATACTTACACTTCTTAAAGGAAAAGATGAGGGCAATGTGAGAGCGATGTAAGGGTGATGTGGAATCGAAATTGAAATGTGAAGATCGTCATCGAGCGCTCTTTTTGTTCGACTGTGTGAGTGAGGTGAGGAAGAAAGGTTTAGGGTTTTGTTCAAACAATGAGGATATTTTTGACATTTCACCTCAAAAGTTAAGTGGGCTTATCTAATGACAGGGTCCCCCTGTCATTTGGTACGCTAGTATTATATAAACCTGTTACTTATTTAACACTCCAACCAAATAATGAATTTATCCCTAAATTCAAATTTAGCTAACCTAATACTCCAACTAAACGGATACTAGGAGGTTTAATTTGGGGTCCCATACTAACATAGTACCATGTGAAGTTGACATAGAACTTGATCTTATTTGGATCCACCCACCGACGCTCTGAGTACAAACGTACATACATGGTCATGTCACCATGTATTTCTATAAGGATCACATATTTCATCACTCTATAATAAATTATAGCGACCGTCTCCAAATGTTCTTTAAAAAATTTGTGTCAATAAAAATAAATTAAATGCAATAAAAGAGGGTTTTTTTTTTTTTTTTTTTTTTTTTTAAAGCTTTATTGATAATCAAAACCATTACATTGTTACTACAATAAGAAAGCTCGGTCTCCACAAAGAGCAACAGAGCCAAAGCCTCATTGTAACTTACCATAACATGAGCAATGGAGGCATAAAGCCTCATTGCAACCCATCATTCGAGGCCACTGAGGCAGTGTTGATGAGGAAATGCTGGTAAAAAACGAAAGGAAGCCTTAACTAAGGAAAAAAGAGCCATAAGAGGAACAACAACAAAAAAACTAAAAACAACAAAAACACTAAAATCTTAGTCCAAAAGTGAAGAAAAACTAGAAATCGACTACATGCTGCCTCCAAGAATTCCGTTGAGCGGCTTGCCTCTAAGATCCCACCTCGTCAACCCTATCGTCTTCTTTATCTGAACTAGACTTAGGCAAAAATGGCCATCGGCGGTGACCTTGCCAAAAACCTACAAAAGAAAAAGAAAAGAAGGGTGGATAATGGAGAAGAGAAGGCCAAAGAGATGGGGTGATTGGTTCACAGTGAACAAACACAACGTTGATGGGGAGTGAATGTTGATTTGGGGGGGGGGGGGGGTGTGGGTTGGTTCACATAGACCCAGTGATGATGGGGTGGTGGCAGCACAGTGGAGAAGGAGAATCTCGGGAGATAGGGGAGAGTCATGCTGGTGGTTAGGGGTGCACACGGATTGGATCCGATCCAATTAGGGTCAATCCGCAATCCAATCCAATAATTGCGGATTGAAAAATTATAATCCAATCCAGTCCAAATAATTCATCAATCCAACCTAATCCAATTTGTAAAATGCGGACTGGATTGGATCAAGTTTCGCGGATTGACATTTTTATATTCAAAGATTTATGAAATTAAACTTAATCAAATTAAACACACAAATCATACATTTCATGAATGACAAATTAACAAATACATCTCACAAAATCTATAACATATTTTTCAAAAACTTGTCATCATAATAAGCTTCAATATGCAAGTCTTACATGAATAAACATGAAAATTAAGTGCATGTTGCAAACATAAAACCCACAAAAAAAGGTTTGAAACATAACAAAAGAGTTGAGAACAAGCATAGTCTTTGAGTTCTTATGAAAACTTAAACACAACATACAAGTGAAGTGATAACAAAATAGGAAACAAAAACTTTCTTTCATTGCTAATCTCTATTTTCTTCAAGCCTCTTCTCATATCTTAGTTATATGCTCCCCACCTGAGTTTTTCAAATTAAAAAAAAAAACACACACACACACACAAAAAAAACAAAACAAAGAATAGAAAACATGAGTCATGATTAAGTAAGGTAATTTCATATCATTGAAAGAAAATATATACAATGCATAGCAATATATACTTGTCTTGTTCAAGTCAAGTCATATTATCAATCATCAATTTCAGTTTGAGATGATACGTTCAACCCTATGAATTCTGAAAGAAGATATATAAATATGAAGACAATATATTTTAAAATATAAATACCACAAGTTTAACTATGTAAATGAGTTACCTTGCTCAATGCTTTCATATAAACTAGCTTCTTCAAAATAATCGCATGACTCATTTGGTTCAAGTTTTGACTTTAACCAATTTTGCAAGCAAATCAAAGCTTCAACTGTGATAGGGCTTAATGAGCTCCTAAAACAATCAAGTACATGTTCTCCAGTGCTAAAGGCGGATTCAGATGCAACAATGGACACTTGAATTGCCAACACATCTCTTGCAATTTGAGATAAAATTTCATTTTTGTTGCTATTTAGTTTTCACCAACCCAAAGTATCAAATTCTTATAGGGAGGGAGAGGCGAGGCGAGGCGAGGAGCAACAGAGACGAGGAGCAATGAAGAAGGAGAGGCGAGGTGAGGCGATGAACAGCAGGGAGGGAGGGAGATGCGAGATGAGGAGCAGCGAGCAACGGAGAGGGAGGGAGATGCGAGGCGAGGAGCAGCGGAGGCGAGGAGCAGTGGAGAGGGAGAGGCGAGGTGAGGCGATGAGCAGCAGGGAGGAAAGGAGATGCAAGGTGAGGAGCAGCGGGGACGGGGAGGGATTTTTTGTTTTAGACAGTGAGTTAGGGTTTTTCATATGTGCTTATGTAAACGGACTGGATTAGACTGGATCCACGGTTTTTCATTAAAGAATCCGTGATCCAATCCAGTCCGGCCGGATTACTGATTTTTCAATCCAATCCGGTCCAAGGGATCAAAAAATTGATCCAATTAGTGATAATTGGTTCGAGTTGGATCGGATTCACGGATTATGTCAATCCGTGTGCACCCTTACTGGCGGTGGGTTCACATAGACAAGGTGAAGGTGGAGATGGAAGTGGGGGCAGTGGTGATGGAGGTGGTCTAAAACGATGAAGATGAGGGAGATGGGGTTGGAGAAGTCATGTAACGGCCCAAATTTTATTAAGGCCGTTATTTGCGTATTTTCAGACGTGGACGTCGGCTCAGGTTCACGGAGACGCCACGAACCCGCGAAGATATCCTTTGGTTGGGCGGGAAGTATTATTTTTGATTGATTGTTTGACTAAACGTGATGATAATGACTAGACTATGACTCATTACATCGCAGGTGTGGTTTAATATTGTTTAGATCGGGTGAGATTTAGTGTCGGGTATTCGCTAAAAATGCGTGCGCGACGCTGGAACCGGAAGGACGAGCGACGGGAACACTAGGCGGGAATGCGTTTAGTTCGATAAAAATAGAATAAATTTGACAAAATAGTAAATTGGTGGGCGCTAGTGACGCGCGGGGTCGTGGTCGACACGCGTGGGTGGTAGTAGTGTAGTGTGCACACCCGAGTACGCTTGTCGGCGCGCACAACGAAATTGTAGGCGCGAAAATATATAGCGAATATATATATTTATATATATATGTATATAAGTAATTTAAAATATATATATATATAAATATATATTAAAATCAGAAAAGAATAAAAAATTGTGAAATGACCAAAAAGGGCATTTGATGATGAAGAATGAGGATAAGAATGCAAGGGTAAAATGGTCATTTCACCCCAAAATTGTTGATAAACACCACCGACACCCATTTTCCCCATTTTCGATCAATCGAAAGTGAAGAGAGAAGAGAAGCCGAGAGGAGAGAAGGCGAGGAGGGAGAAGGAGAGGCGACGAGCTCGTGGGATCGAGGCGAACAAGGTGAGTTGGTGTTGTTTTTGTTGTTGTTATTGTTGTATGTTGTGTGGTGTTCGGTGGGGGGGGGGAGGCTCGGACGAAGCTGCCATGGCGTTCGTCAGGATGTATATGGCATGGGAGATGTCTCCCATGCCAATAGAAGAGGAGGGGTTGGAGTTGAGAGCCAACCCCGGTTGAAAAAAAAAAAAAAAAAAAAAAAAAAAAAAAAAAAGAGCGGACGCTCTCTCTTTGAGAAGAAGAAGAAGGGCCGGTTCGGCCACAAACCGGTCCGGTTCGCGGCGAACCGCCCTTAAATTAAAAGAAAAAAAAAAGAAAATAAAGAAAAATGGAAAAGAAAATCCGAGAAAAATAAGAAAAATTATGGAAAAATTCTGAAAAATCGAGAAAATGTGAGAAATTAGAAAATGGTTGAAAAAGTGAATTTCAAGACTTTTGGGGTGGTTGGCACCCCTGGTGTAACTCGAAAGAACGTGCTACAACTAAAAATTGGAATAAAATTCTAATTTTTATGGTCACGATATAAAATCAATTAGTTTGATACTAAATCACATAAAATGACTTATTCGGACACCAGGGGACTTAGGAGACCATAGTCGGGTGTCGTGCGCGTATCTCGAGGCGAGAACGGGATCGGACCGACGTATATCGAGTAATTGGAGTACGGTTGAGGTAAGTAAAACCCTTAAGAAACACACTCGAGTGTTTATTTATTTGATTTCATTTGATTCCAAATATTATTGTTTATCGTTGTTTACTCTATTTCCATGTTCATACATATGTTGCACGGTTGGTTTTGTCATTCACCGCCGGATCTTCTCGTTTACTCGAGATGTGTGGGCGGACTTGGGTAGGTGGACAATAGGGACAGAATAAGGGTTCGGACCGGTGAGGGGGTTGGAGAAGCTACCGAGGAATGCCGATGTCCGGATTAGGGTTCATCTGCTACACTACACACACATCCATTATTGGTGTTTATCGATGTTATGTATGCATGCGTCTTAATTACGGTTGCTGTTTTACTTATCGCGCATGTTTATTTAACAGATTATTGGCTTCCTTTATTATAAATGCTGGTTTGTGTACTTCTGGGTTTTACTCACTGGACTCGTCATCTACTTCTTGTGATGATTGAGTGCGGGATCTACTACGACCGGGGGCAAGGAGACTCTTGCAGATTATCGTGACCTTGTCACCGACGGAGTTCGTCTTGTATGTTTTTATTTTGTCTGTATTGACTTATTTTTGGGTTTATGGGGACTGTTTGAGATACCGATTGTCACATTTTGTTATGTTGAATACGATGTACTTTACCGGGTTTTCCAGGATTAATGCGAGAAAATCTTTTTAAGTATGTTTTTTATTTTTAATGACTAACTTATTTGACTTATTTTTGGGTTTATGGGGACTGTGTTTGAGATACCTTAGGTTTAAGGAACATGAGTGTATCACATTTTGTTATGTTGAATACAAGGTTATGATACTTTACCGGTTTTTTGGTATAGGATTAATGCTCTATAATTTGAGAAAATGACATATTTTAAGCTTTTAAATAAATTTAGATGTGGAAACCCGAAGTTACCTAGAATTTACAAATAAGAAATTAAAATGTTAATTAATGACTAACTTAGGACTGGACTGAATTAATTGATAATGATGCTTAGTTTACCGGGCATCAAGTGGGACTCGAGTACTTATTTTGTTGTTTTATTTCGTAGGTGTACCTATTGTTTGATTACCTACGCGATTGAGGACGGTTGATGTGTTCACCGGGAGGATGTTGATGAAGATTTGATTAATCACGCGATACACTAGGCCATAGTGAGGGCTATCGGGTGATTGACTAGATTGGGCGTTATCACCGGTGGGATCCTGAGGGATGGGTTCTAGGTGATTGGCCAGGTGATGCGTACAGTGGGATCCCGACGTACTGCAGTATGGCCTAGGATTGAGTCGCGGATGAGATGGCGATATCGCCTTATTTTTGCCAAAGGTGTTGCGGTTTCGTGTTTCGATGAGGAGGTCTACACAAATTTCGGGACGAAATTTTCCCCTAGTTAGGAAGAACTGTAACGGCCCAAATTTTATTAAGGCCGTTATTTGCGTTTTCGTACGTGGACGCTTGGCTCACGAGACGCCACGAACGAAGATACGCTGGTTGGGCGGGAAGTATTATTTTTGATTGATTGTTTGACTAACTTGTGATGATAATGACTAGACTATGACTCATTACATCGCAGGGTGTGGTTTAGTATTGTTTAGATCGGGTGAGATTTAGTGTCGGGTATTCGCTAAAAATGCGTGCGACGCGGAACCGGAAGGACGACGACGGAACACTAGGCGGGGAATGCGTTTAGTTCGATAAAAATAGAATAAATTTGACAAAATAGTAAATTGGTGGGCGCTGAGTGACGCGCGGGTCGTGGTCGACACGCGTGGGTGGTAGTGTAGTGTGCACACACCCGAGTGCGTTTCGTCGGCGCGCACAACGAAATTGTAGGCGCGAAAATATAGCGAATATATATATTTATATATATATGTATATAAGTAATTTAAAATATATATATATAAATATATATTAAAATCGAAAAGAATAAAAAAAATTGTGAAATGACCAAAAGGGCATTTGATGATGAAGAATGAGGATAAGAATGCAAGGGTAAAATGGTCATTTCACCCCCAAAATTGTTGATAAACACCACCGACACCCATTTTCCCCATTTTCGATCAATCGAAAGTGAAGAGAGAAGAGAAGCCGAGAGGAGAGAAGGCTGAGGAGAGAAGGAGAGGCGACGAGCTCGTGGGATCGAGGCGAACAAGGTGAGTTGGTGTTGTTTTTGTTGTTGTTATTGTTGTATGTTGTGTGGTGTTCGGTGGGGGGGCAAGGCGAATGACGCCATGGCGGTTCGAATCGTCCGGTTTCGGCCGAACCGCCCTTAAATTAAAAGAAAAAAAAAAGAGAAAATAAAGAAAAATGGAAAAGAAAATCCGAAAAATAAGAAAAATTATGGAAAAATTCTGAAAAATCGAGAGAAAATGTGAGAAATTAGAAAATGGTTGAAAAAGTGAATTTCAAGACTTTTGGGGTGGTTGGCACCCCTGTAACTCGAAAGAACGTGCTACAACTAAAAATTGGAATAAAATTCTAATTTTTATGGTCACGATATAAAATCAATTAGTTTGATACTAAATCACATAAAATGACTTATTCGGACACCAGGGACTTAGGAGACCATAGTCGGGTGTCGTGCGCGTATCTCGAGGCGAGAGCGGGATCGACCGGACGTATATCGAGTAATTGGAGTACGGTTGAGGTAAGTAAAACCCTTAAGAAACACACTCGAGTGTTTATTTATTTGATGTTATGTATGCATGCGTCTTAATTACGATTTACTGTTTTACGCGCATGTTTATTTAACATTATTATCTTTCCTTTATTATAAATGCCGGTTTGTGTCTCACTGGACTCGTCATCTACTTCTTGTGATGATTGAGTGCGGGATCTACTACGACCATCTTGCGCAGATTATCTCGTGACCTTGTCACCGACGAGTTTCTTGTATGTTTTTATTTTGCTTTATTGACTTATTTTTGGGTTTATGGGGACTGTTTTTGAGATACCGGTGCATGAGTGTATCACATTTTGTTATGTTGAATACGGTGTACTTTACCTAGGTTTTCCACATAGGATTAATGCTCTATAATTTGAGAAAATGACATATTTTAAGCTTCCGCGTTTACAAATATTAAAATGTTAATTAATGACTAAGTAAATTGATAATGATGCTTAGTTGGGCGTGGGAAATGTATCACTCACCTTGTAAAATTGGGGCGCAATCATTACAAAAGAAAAAAAGTTGTTCGATCTATGTAAGCAAACCGAGGGTCGTCGATCCCCAGATCTCGATTCTTCTTACTGCGACAAGGTTTTACTTCGGGAGCAAGTAAGGCTAATTTAGGATTGAGGTTATGTTGTTAACTCGTTATTATTATTATTTTATTTTTTATAAGAAAAAACTACTACTTATCTATTCGACCTCTTATATACCTTAATATGGAAAATTTGACAAGCTTAGTTAGCCTCCGTTCATTTAAATTATACACTTTATGAAAGAGTTATTGCAAGTTAAACGCAGCGAAAAATAATTAATCTAACAACATGGAAAATAACACAACCAAAGGGAAATCAGGAATCTATAAATGTGTGGAAAACCCCGAGTATTCATGTACAATCAGATATGAGAAGGGAATAAGTACATGATCCAATTTCAATATAATCTCAAGTTCAATGACTCAAAAGATGTATGTAAAATAACGTACAAGCAAGCAAATAATAAACCTACTCTAATGGTCTCCAAGGTCCAGCCGCTAACGTCTTCAAAGGAAATCGCCTAAATAGGGCTGTGACGACCCCAAATTCCCAATGCTATTGGGTACGCCCGGCATAAACTCGTGCAGGTCCCGTGTTGGTACTCGACGAGCCTAGTCAGCCTTCAATTAATCAATTTAACAGTTTATGAAAGAGTTATTGTAAGTTATACGCAACGGAAAAGTAAGCAAACTAAACAATATGAGAAATAACTCAATCAAGGAAAATTAAGAATCTATTATGTGGAAAACCTCGATACATTCATGTTCAAATCAGAATAACAGACACATGATATCCATATAAAAAATGATCTCCAGTTTAATAACCAATACAATATATAAAACATCATACAATAAGAAATAAACATAAACCTACTTTAAGGTCTGCCAATCCAGTCGCTAAGCTTCTCACAGGAAATTTCCTAGGGAGGGCCCTTTGCCCTTCGAACACTCTGGTATATCTGCACCCACCATCACAAACTAGACGGTGAGCTACTGAGAGATATCGAAAGTAATGCCAGAAGAATTTCACAATAATTCATGAATATCAAATAACGTAGTCTAAATATCATGCTGTAATTGAAAGAAAGGAATGTAAATAGATCAAAGTGCATGATAGACATACTGGAAAACAACAATGATAACATGCGTGTTCTAAGAGTCAAGAGAGGCCCATAAGCGGTCTAAAATTCACAACACCAGGGGTGGTCAGACACTCCTGTAGGAAGTGGCTCACGTTTCCCCAACTGGTGCGGGCCACATGACACTTTCACAAATCAGTACCCAGGTTCACACAATACTGTGGGTAGCAGAAATTTCGATGGGAAATACTCAAGCCCCATCAGTGCGGGCCACATGATACTATCACGACACACTTACGCCAATAACACGCATACCAAATAAATAATGGAATTTGAATGCCAACAATGGATAATAGCAAGCATAGCAATAAGTGATGATGAATTACATGAAATTTCCTTACTAGCATATACAGGCACGTAGAAGAGTGTACTTACCTGACTAACGCAATTCCGATACCACTCCGCGACTCTAACACGTTTCCCAAGGGTTCTTGACTACTTGGCAAAGGTTTGAACCCCCAATAGGTTAGGTTTATAATCAATATCATTTTCTAGATTTTTCTCACTTTTCTGAATTTTTCCTCTATTTTTCCATAATTTATTCTATTTTATTTCATTTTATATATTTTTTAAATTATTATATTATTTTTTTGGGGTCGAGTTGGGTCGGGTCTGGCCCGACCCGGGACCTGGCCCGGTCCTGGCCAAGCCCTGGCCAGGCGTAGGCCTAGCTTGGTTACACGCACACACAACCCACAAATATTAAGACATTTCACCCACGCGCCATCTCCCAGCCGCGTACATACAACGCATAAAGACTTCTTCAATATGTGAAATAGAAATCATACGCACACATTGCCGTGAACAACCAAAACGTGGGAACTTCTCCACCGCGTTGTACCAATTCCTCTCTGTCTCACCCTTACGCGAATCACGTCGTGACAAAGAATACATGAAAACGTCTTTATGGCGTACAAACTCAGCACACACCTCACGCTTTACAAACACGCTGTGAGGAAGTTGTGTCTCACAACTTCTTCACTGCAAAAAAATTGAACGAAATCAACACTAGACGCCGTGTGAATACTTGACAACGCACACGTGGCGTCACTCAACTTCTCGTCTTTCTTACCCATATGTGAGAGACGTTGCTGCACTACAGAGTGCACGACGTCTCCACGGCGTGCTCTAGAACACTGACTTCCTGAAAACCCTGAACACCAAAACCCATTCTCAGTGATCAACGCCTACTTGTTT
The DNA here is from genome assembly GCA_039657345.1 of Stephania japonica. NCBI lineage: Eukaryota > Viridiplantae > Streptophyta > Magnoliopsida > Ranunculales > Menispermaceae > Stephania > Stephania japonica. The sequence goes on from CM077556.1 coordinate 16,537,526, forward strand.
CTGTGCATTAAGACTCCCCAAAATTGACTCCGAATCGTCGTGGGATGCCTGGATTAGATTGAAAACCCAAAATAAACACTAAATCTAAAAATCCAACAAAATTAACAAAATACATCAAAAAGCAACAGCGGCGTCGACACTGCGTGTTGATCGCTCCGGGGGTTGCTGAGACACCGGTGGAACACCAAGATCGTCTCTGGCAAGCCACCTTGTTCATAGCGATTAATTTAAGTCTTGAATAAACAACCCCAAATATAAAAGAACAACACACATGAATAAATGGAAGAGGTAAGAGAGCAAGGTTCTTACCTAGATTTCGGCGAGAAGTTGGGACTCCAGCGAGGATTCCTGTAACGACCTGGAAATTTGGTTATTTGTGAATGATAATGTGTATTACGTGTTTATACTCATATTTGAGTGACCGGACAATGAAGTCGGTGAACGAGTAGGAAAGCTTGACAGCGGGGATCGACAGTTGGGATACGGGTACACGGGGGATTTAAAACGCTGTTAAAATACAAATAAATGAAATTTTGTATAATTTACGTAATTATTTATGAGACAAGGCGAAACTACGCGCGTGACGGAGAAATACGGACCGAGGAGCGCAAGACCAATGCGGGAGTCGGATAGCTACGCGACGTATGAGACTATGAGATAGAAATTGGTAAAAATGACACAGCTTCATAAGGAGAGTCATGAGATTGGCCTCGAGATTCGTGGGTGTTTTAAGATGAAATATATAGGAAAATATAACAAGATCAAGAGGTATAATAGTCATTTTGAACAAAATAATAGGTATATATATGTATTTATAAAGGAAAACCCTAAATTTTTCATACACTACACACTCCCGCCACCCACTCTCCTCTCCCACTCCTCCCTCTCGGTCAACTCGTCCCCTCTCCCTTGGTGGCCAGACATGAGCCTCGCCGGAGGTCCCTCTGCTCTCCGGAGGTACGTTTCTCTCCCTCTCGCTCTTTCCCACTCTCTCGGTTTTTCTCGAACTCTCTCTCGGTTCATGCTATCCACGACTCTGTTGGACTAGAATGGTGACCACGACCGTTAGAGGCGGTCCTAGGTGGTCACCGGAGTCGAGGTTGTTCTCTCTCACACTCTCGGTCTCCCTCTCTCTCTGTTTCTCTCGGTCTCTCTCTCTCTCTCCCTTTCCCTCTCTCAGCTGTTGCATCCTGGTGTGGCTGACCGACGACGACAGTGGTAGGTGGCGATGAACGGGACGGTGGCCGAGATGCCTCATCAACGGCTTCATAGTCCTGAAGCCCACATAGGCGGCGAATGTGCATGTGATGTCGAGTGGCAATTTTTCTTCCTCCCCTACTGTCCGCTCGCCTAGCTGCTGCTGTGGTTGGTTGTGGTGGTTGGGGACGGTCGGGGTGATCCACCGGAGTCACCACGTTCCCGGGACACCTCGAATTTGTGGCCTATTTGTGTTGACGTTCATGTTTGAGTGATTTTTCCTTGTTTTGTCTAGTTGTTGGTCTCGCCGGAAAACCACCTCAGTTGGCAGTGCCACCGCTGGACCACTGTGACTGGGACATTGTTGGGGACCCACTAAACTCCCACTTGGGTCCCACAGCCTTCAGGAGTGGTCGAATCAGTCTAGAAAAAGTGCAAAATATCATCATTTCATGTAATATGAATGGTGGAACCTCGTTGGAACCCGCCTCTGCCGACGGTGCTACCAGCCGGACCGCCACCAGTGGAGGTTGTCAAGAATCTCACTTAACCTTTGTTGAGGTCTTGCAACCCTTGGTTATGTCCAAAATTTCAATATGTTAAAGTAATGATTATGTTTTTATGTAAATGTTGAGTTTGAGTTGTGTTTATGTGGTGTGTTTAAACTCTGACTAGGTAAGGTGTTTCCAGCCATCTCATGCCAAAGAAACCCCCTCCCAATGTCGGACAATACCAGTGTGTAACCATGACAGTGTTTTTATTGATTGGTGTTTGGTTATAAAGGTTTCGCGATACTTGATGACCAAACTACTTTACATTTTTCTTATTTGGTTTTAAGGATTTGGATTGGCTATCTTGATGAACATACGATGTGTGTGAGAGATATATGGTTTTGGTTTTAGCACTGTTGTATGGGATGTTATTGGTGATGATGTAGTGGTCGCACCGCCGGTCCTTGAGACTATGACGTGACCCATATACGACTGAGCTGAACCTATGATTCGCGATGAGGCTTATACATGTTGTGATTTCAAAACCCAAGAGAGTCGTGTTTTCATTGGATTTCTAATCGATTTTCTGATCGGTTTTCCAATCAATTTTCATCGAGTTGTTCGAGTCATCAAAACATTGGGAAAACACCAAGGTTTAAACCTAGATTAGTTATTGACTCGACCCATTAATTAGAGATTCCGACCTTGTCAGGTGGCGAGAAACTTAGGGATACGGGTTAGGATTCGCGAGAGTAGATACGATTTGCGATAGTTCAAGTAAGTGCACTCGCCTTAAAACTTGTGTACGTTAGTAAACCAATAAGAATATTGCATGTGATTCATTTTCATTCATTGTTGCTTGTTGATTTCCATTGTTGGCATTCCTAGCTTGTTAATTCCTTGGTATGTGTGTTCTTGGCATGAGCGTGTCGATGTGATTCTTGAGGCCTGTATCCCTCATTTATCAAGCTGTGCTAGTGTCGTAATATTGCCCAGGGAGAGCCAACGTCCTCTTTCCGTATGCTAGGAGGCTTATGTCCCTCTGATGCGCTTGTGCTAGTGTTGCGACATTGCCCAGGAAGAGCCAACGTCCTCTTTCCGTATGCTGTGGTTTTGATCGCTTACTTCCTCGTTTGTTTGCTTAAAACACTCATGATTTTGATTGATATCTAATAGTCTGTTTATTATGCACCTTGAACTTGTTATATTGTATGTCTTTCAATTTCTGCATGATATTTAGACTGCTTCATTTGATGTTCATGAATTACTATTATTTTCTTCTGGCATTACTTTCAATTTTCTCTCAGTTGCTCACCGTCTAGTTTGTGATGGTGGGTGGAGATGTACCAGAGCTCTCGAAGGGTAAGGAACTTTGTTTAGGAGGTTTTGTGAAGACTTGCAGATGAATTCGAGCACCTTAGCCTAAGTTATGTTGGATTACTGCTTGTAAGTTGTTTTCTATATATATACCACAGGTTGGTTTGACTTTGGGATCATGGATATTTGTATCATGTACACTTTATTTGGAGCTCCATTTGAGGTACATGAATATTCGGGGTTTCCACGTACATAGGTATTTCCAAATTTTCGTTTGATTGAGTTATTTCTCATTACTTGTTTAGTTTTTCCACTGCGTATAATTGCAATAACTCTTTCATAAATTGTTAAATTGATTAATTGGAGGCTGACTAGGCTCGTCAGACTCGCTGAGTATCGACTCAGAGTTTGTACGGGTCTAGGCCGAGCGTACCCAAATGCATTACGAATTTGGGGTCGTCACAATTTTGGCCGTCCAACACCACCCCTTGTGGTGGCTTGCTCTCAAAGCAAAGAAAAATGGAAGAGGTGGAGAGGAGAGGAAAGAGAAAAAAAAGAGAGAAATGAGAGAAAAGTGGTGAGGGAAGCCCTTATATAAGACCCATTTTCATCATCCTACACTTACTCATCTCTAGGTAGATCCTATATCTACCCTTTAAGTTGTCCCACAATCATCCTAACTCCACTAGTTGACTTCTTTAAGTGACTCAGGCGTCACTTAACTATTCGGCTTCCATGTTGATCTTGCGCTCCTCGGCCCATATTTTACTACAATTCGATTTGTCGCGTGCTCGTTGTCGCGCCCACGTTTCGACTCAAATAAAATATTTTATTTATTATTCAAAAATTCATTTATTTAGGTTTTCTGTGTTTAAATTTTCCCCGTTCACCTAAGCGAAGCCTCACTATGATTAGACAATCGCACAAACGACTCAAGACTCGTATTAGACTATCATACTAATACACACATTACAGAAACATAATATTACTTCGATGTTGACTTCGGAAGTTCGAAATACTGTCCAGTATCACATAGCCTGGTCACGGTTCTGAAAAGTGCAATGCAAGTCGTGATAAAATTGAGGGTTGTTACAAGGGCCTCTTGCCCTTCCTGTACTCCACTCTATCTGCACTTACCATCACAAACTAGACGATGAGTAACTGAAAAAATCGAAAGTAGTGCTAAAAGAATATAACAGTAATTCATGATTTAACAATAAGACAGTCTAAATATCATGCGGTAATTGAAAGAGATAGACAATTAAACAGTTCAAGGAGCATGATAAGCAGACTGATAAATAACAACGATAGCATGCGTGTTCTAAAAATCAAAGGAGGCCCATAAGTGGTCTAATTTCATAGCATACGACAAAGATCTCGCAAGATCTCCCCGGGCAATGTCGCAACACTAGCGTAACATGAAGTTAAGAGGCATTGCAGCACCTCTCAAATCCAGTACCCAGGTACACACAACACTGGGGGTGGTCTGTGCCCGTGCAAGAGGTATTCGCGTTGTCCCGGCTAGTGCAAGCCTCATGATACATTCTCGACACACTTATGCCAAGAACACACAACTAAGGAATATAATAGAATACTAAGCATGAGATCAATTCTGTAACGACCCTAAAATTTAACCCGTGTCATGTGTCAATACAGGTAGTATGTGGGCTCAAACCGTAGTACAGTCATCAATTCTCAGGCGTCGACACCGAGGTATGTTATATTTGTTTGGCGTTTGTATTATACTGTATAGTTGTAATGATCATTTTAATGTCCAGGCGCATGAGGACGATTGAGGAATTAAAGTCACCCAATAGAGTCACTTAAGTAGGTGAGATTGGGTGATTAGGAACCCTTGGATGGGCCTAAGGATGAGGTGTTGGGCCAAGAGTAGGTGAAGGGTATAAAACCCCACGTACGACTGAGGCAGAGTCGATCTCTACCCCACGCCGTGAAGACGTAGTTGGTTATAAAACCCTACGGCGCTGCCTACGTACGCCTGGGGTAGAATTAATCTGCTCCACGCCGTGGAGATGTCGCCAAGGGTAATACCCTATCAGCGTCTCGGCGACGTCCTAAACCCAGAAATTTATCAATTTTTTGTGAAATCTTCGAAACGAATTAGGGTCTTCTCGGGGTATCTAACAGGTCCAAATACGATCCAATAACTTAAAATTCGACCCAAAAATACAATAAACATAAATAAGGAAAATTGAATAAGAGTTAATGGGAAGCCACAATGAATTGTATTATCAAGAGTATTAGCATGTGAGACTTCGTAGGGACGACTCGGAGTCCGCAAGAGAATGATTAGCTTGGATCGAGGTAAGTAAACCAGTGGGGAACACTATAGTTATTTCTTGAGCTTTGAATTATTTGTTGATATTGTTTCTATGCTATCTTGCCATTCCATTCTTATGAGTTGTCCAAGGCAAGTATGTCAAGCGTGATCCTTACAGAATTTCGGACTCGCGATGTATTATATTGGGGTTTACGACTGGGGATACGTGGTTGGTTGTGATGACATGTACGAGGTGAGAGTTCTCCATTAGATTGTTGGGGACTCTAATTCTCGTAGGGGTTTAGAGGAGATTCTGTCATCGGCTCCTAGCCTTTGAGGAGATTCTGTCCTCGGCTTAACGCCTTTGATTGGTTGGGACCACTTATGTCTTTCCCTTGTATTTTGGGACACTCAACATCGATTGCTTATGTATCTATTCACAATCGTTATACATTCATGCGCTCCCTGCCATTTTCTTTCTATCTGCATGAATTGACTGTTCATTTATTTAATTTGGAATGTTGTATTTATTATTATTTCTGCTTGGCGTTACTTACTTGGGCTCGTCATTCTTGTGTTTGACTGAGTGCAGATCTGTAGCCCAGTAAAGGAAAGGCCGTGCAGTTAGGCGATATACTTTGAGCGGCCCTCTTCTACTTTTATAGGTAACTTTTTGGTGTATTAGCTACTTATACGTTTTGTACATAGGATTATGAGTTGAGAGATTGTTTGGGATATGTATGACTTTGATGATACTCTCCTTGCTTTACATGGTATATATGATATACGGGGTTCCCACACCCTAGGTTTTTGTCCTGACTTGGAGCTTTTGAAGTTGATTGATTAGTTGAGATTTATTGCTTCCGCTCGATACTTTGATAACTCGCTAATTAATTGACTTCACCTTTAAATGCTTAATAAATGATTAAATGGTAAGGATAGGCTTATTGGTCCCGTACGACTCGGTGGGATTGGCTCGGGGGTTCACGCGGGTCCAGGCCGGGCGGTGTTGGGAAATGTGCCCTAGGTCAATCCATTAATAGCCTTTATGAATACATTTTAGTTAATAATAGTCTTTATGAATTCAAATCTCGGCCGTCGTTGGCAGCGCCTTAGAGATCGATTAACCTTCAGAAAGGTACATTGCAATTGAGGTATGATTAAGTTTTCATAGTTTAAACGTGTTTTAATGGAATCAGATTCGGATCCTGTTGGGGTTTTTCTCAAAATTGTTTTTGTAATCTCCGCCACGCATTAACCCCAAAACCAACAGGCGGTGCCTAATTCTAGGATTGTGAAATTTGGGGTCGCCACAGTTGGTATCAGAGCGTAAAAGTTGAATAAAAGACTCTTAAATTTAAATCACAATCCACTAAAACATAGAAAAACAGAAGTTAGGATAGTTGATGAAGTTAGAGTGGAACCCTATGAACCTAACTTAAGTCTTAGTTGGGAAGTAAGGAGAGTTGGGGAAAAAAACCGGTCTATGAGCTATTTGATTTGTTATATGTATTATTATCGATAGCTATGTCATGATCAAGGAAGTCACTTTCTTTTCAGTTAGTGGTGACCGATCAGCCTGATGATAGCGATAGAGGTACGAGCGACATACATGAACGACTAGATGGTATGTCGCATATGATCTTTTCACATTATCAACAACTTCAGGAGATCCTCATACTGCTAAAAACTCAGGCGACAATATCGCCTAGTACATCAACGACTCCTACTCCGACCGTAGCGATACCAAAAACCGCGGTAGATACGACGGTACTTGTGGAGGTGATAGTACCTCCTACTCAGACTGAGTTGAGGCCAACGACGTCGGACACACCGGTTATATAGATGCCTAGTACACTGACTACTCCGGGTACTAAGTCTACGTCAAAAGAAAGGCAGGCCAGGGAGTTTCAGAGGCATCAGCTTGGAAGTTCTATGGGGGTATGGATTTTGAGACAGCGGAGATCTTCTTGAGGAGCCACAAGAAGATTCATGACATTCTGGTTACGTTGGACCATATGCAGCCAGGTATTTCATCCGCTTCACTATTCGAAGAGGCAGACGTCTGGTGACGCACTACAGTGGCCACGAAGGGGAAGCCTCGAGATTGGGCTGAGTTCAAGGGGAGGTTTGAGCAGAAGTACATCCCTCCTACGGTTCGTAATTTGAAGAGGACCGAGTTTCAGATCAGGCAGAAGGCAGATGAGTCAGTGATGCAGTACATTGACCGAGTGCAGATCTACAGCCCAGTAAAGAAAAGGCTGTGCAGTTAGGCGATATACTTTGCGTAACCCTCCTCTGCTGTTATAGGTGACTTTTTCGTGTATTAACTACTTATATCGTTTCGTACATGAAATTATGGGTTAATAGATTGTTTCGGATATGTATGACTTTGATGGTACTCTCTTTGCTTTACATAGTATATATAAGATATACGAGGTTTCCATACCTTAGGTTTTTGTCATAACTTGGAGCTTTTGAAGTTGATTGATTAGTTGAGAATTATTGCTTCCGCTTGACAACGCGTAAAGTTTCTGGAGAACGCGCAGTGTAAAGTTTCTTCTTTACAATGTCTCGACAGCGTAATATCGAAACTTTTAAACACACACGCCGTGGTGATGCCATCGTATTCAAAGTACTAACGACGTTGTCACGACGTGTTATGGCCTCTCTGTTGTTCACGTATGTGAAGGATGCCGCCAGCACAACTGTAACGACCCAATTAGTAATTGCCGTTAATTATGATGTCATTGTAGACGTGGACGCTAGCGGGGAAGTTCGTGGGTCCCACAATGAGGCTTAAGTACGGTCGTATTAGGTAAATAGTATTTTGTGTTGTTTTGTTTAATTTTGTAATGTTTATGTTAAAATAGGTTAACGACATCGCGATGTGTGTAATTATATTTTAAATTGGCGTGTGAGATTTTGTGTTGAGTATTCGCATTGATATGAATGCCAACGCGGGTACCGGATAGATAAAAGACGAAATTTTAGGTTGAGGAAAATATTACACACATAAAATAAATTAAATGTGATAAAATAGTAAATTGGTGGGCACCTAGGGACACGCGGGGTCGTGGTCGACACGCGTGGGTGGTACGGTAGTATGCACGCCTGAGTACGCTCGTTGGCGCGCATGACGAAATTTTAGGCGCGAAAGTATAGGCGAATATATATATTTATATATATAGGTATTTCAATATATATATAAATATATATTAAAAATCAGGAAATTAAGAAAATAATAGTGAAATGACTAAAAAGGGTATGTGGTTGTTTAGAAAAAATGGATGGACACAAGGGCATTTCGGTCATTTTACCTGAAAAATTTGATAAACTCGTCACCGCCACCACATTTCTTCATTGTGAAATCGAGAAACAGGGAGAGACGAAGAAGACGAAGTGGAGACGAAGAGGAAGAGAGAACGAAGGAGGTGAGCTCCCGGGATCGAGGAGAACACGGTGAGTGAGTATATGTTGTTGTTGTATATGTTGGCGGGGGTGATGGTGTAGTGGATCGGTGGTGGCGGGGTGGAGCTTGGGAGTTCGGACGAACTGCAAGAGCAGTTCGTCTAAGGAGGGAGACGACACCCTAAACCCATGTTGTCTCCCCACTCCCTCTCCCTCTCCCAATTCGAAAAAAAAATCTCTTCTGTTGGAACAAAGCAACGCTCCGGTTGAGCCGAACCGCCCCTAAATAAATAAATAAAAAAACCAGTTTTGAAAAAAAATGCATAGAAAATTCATATAAAATAGGAAAATTTTAGAAAAAAAAATATTTTGATCAAATAAAGGAATTTTGGGATTTTCTCGGAATGTTGGCGAGATATAATCGAGGTTTTTACCTCGAAAAACGTAAAATTGACATAATATGTCAAATTGAAGCTAATTCAATGATAAATAATCTTAGGTACATTTGGGGTGAGAATTTTGATTATCGGGTGATTATTGGAGCTAGACCGGGGTTTGGATTTCAGAACGTGGAGTGCGGATTGAGGTGTGTAGTATCCCAATTGAACTTCACTTTAGTATTTACTGTTCTATTTATTTGAATTCAGTCCTATTTATTCATTACTCTATTTCATTATTGCTTTACGGTGATCGAGTACTCACACCTGGTGTCTTTACGGTAGTGGAATTTACTTATACCTGGTGTCTTTACGGTGTTGAGATCACTCTCCACCTGGTGTTTATTCGTTACGGGGCATAGAGTCCACTAAGTCATAGCACTTGTCTAGGCATACGCCGGTTAATAGGATACCCGTGTATGATAGGCTTGTGTGGGTGCGTCGTTGATGTACGCCGACCACCTAGAAGGTCCAGGGTCACCCATTAGAGGTGTTTTCACGGGTCGTGCCTGGGGAATAGCCCGAAGTATGACTTAGTCTGATTTTTACTGTGCACGTTCTTTGCTTCGCTACTATATTTATGCATGCGATGATCTTTTACAGTTGCATGTATTCTTTTGTTCCGCATGTTTATTTATAGTATTTTAAATTCTAGCATTTTATTTATGTAATTACTTGGTGAATTTCCTTGGGATTACTCACTCTGGACTCGTCATCTGTTTTTTTTGTGATGGCTTGAGTGCAGATCCTGGTACGAGTCGAGGGAAGGGCAAGCTTGAGGACTACGTAGATTGACGCTCTATCCCTACTCGTATGTTTGTTTGTTTTTCTTGTTTTATGCTGGGTTTTGGGTTTTGAGAGGTAGATATGACCTGCATATAAGTTGTAGGTCATATTTTTGATATTTTGAGGATCTTTGATGATATATATATGATGTACATTTGGTATGGTTTCCATTTAGGTATTATGCTCATAAAATACATGTTAAATCTTTATGTTGTTAATTTAATTTTCCGCTGCGTAATTTGAGGTTAAATGATATTAAAGGAACCTAAGTTAACTTGAATTAGTAATTATTAACACATAACATCAAAGTTAACAGGAAATTGATTGATAATGGATAATTGGGCATAGGACACAGTTGGCGGGTACGTGATCAGTTGTGGGCCCACGTGGCCTCCCGTGGCGAACTAATGTGGAATTTGGGGTCGCTACAACAACGAACTGTGCGGCGTCTCTTACGACATATTATCGAAATGAGGCTTCTGGGTATTGCTCGTGAGGGAAACGCTGCCACGCCACATAACGTATGGCGTAATTTCTGAACTGGTTTTTCTAGTATGTACAGAATCACCAAAATCACTTCAAATCATTGTTAAAACATTGGTAATGTTCGGGGATTCGAGATATCCCCAATTAAATTGAAAAACCAACAACAATAACAAAACCCAACATCCATCAACACCGGCTCAATGTCGCGTGTTGCTCACTCCGGGGGTTGCCGAGACATCGGTGGAACACTATGATCGTCTTCGGCAAACCCCTTGATTATGGCGATAAATTTATAACTTGAATAAACAACCCCAAATATAAAAGAACAACAACACATAAATAAATAGGAGAGATAAGGGAATAAGGTTCTCACCTAGATTTCAATGAGAAGTTGGGACTTCCAGCGAGGATTTTAACCGTTTAGCACCACCCCCCGTGGTGGTTTGCTCTCCAAGCAAAGAAGAGAGGAAGAGGAGGAGAGGAGAAGAGAGAGAAAGAAAAGAGAGAAATGATGGAAAAGTGATTAGAGAAGCCTTTCTATAAGACCCCTTTTTTATCAATCTACACACACTTATCCCTAGGTAGATCTTACACCCTCCCTTGCAAGCTGTCCAATACTCCTAACTCCACTTGTTGACTCCTTTAAGTGACTCGGGTGTCACGTAACTATTTAGCTCCCATGTTGATCCCACGCTCCTAGACCCATATTTCACCACCAATCGACTCGTCGCCTGCTCGTTGTCGCGCCCGCATTCCGACTTACATAAAATATTATAATTATTATTCAAAAGTACTTCATTAAGGTTTTTTGTGTTTAATTTCCCCCGTTTACCTAGGCGAAGCCTCACTCAGACTAAACAATTGCCCAAATGGCTCGAGACTTGTATTGGACTACATTACTAATACAAACATAACAGAAACATAAAATTACTTTGGTGTTGACTTTTGAAGTCCAAAATACTTGACGCGTCACGATAGCGGTCCTAACAAGTGTAACACAAGTCAGGTTAAACTTTTTAGGGTTGTTACAGTCTCCCCCACTTATTAGAATTTCGCCCTAGAAATTAAACTAATAAGTAAACTAAACTAAAGACTTATCGAAATCAAACAGGTAGGGAAAGTGCTCGTACATATAAGACTGTAACTCCCAGGTTAGTTACTCGTCTCCGTAAAATTGCCATTTCACGATAACCAAAGGAATCTCCTTGTTCCTTAGCGTCTTGACCTTCCAGTCAAAAATCTAGATCGGCTACTCCTCATACGGGGCATCGTCTCGTAAGTCGATCTGGCTCAAGTCTACGCTCATCACCCTCCACTTGAATTGTCTAGTCAAAGAATCAAAATGTGAAATACTGGATGAACACTAGCGAGCTCTGGCGGTAACTCCAACTGATAAGCAACCTTACCGACCTTCTTCACGATCTTGAATGGGACTGATAAATCTAGGAGCGCGCTTTCCCTTGATTCCGAACCGTTTGTGACCTTTCAGGGGAGAGACCTTCAGGTAAACATAGTCTCACATATCATATTAAAGCTCATCATAATACTTGTTATAGTACTTCTTTTACCGCTCCTAGGCACCCTTAAGTCTCAAGCGAATCTTTCGTATCTTCTTAATATGATCAACAATAGTTTCAGGACCAACTGTCACAACATCCTCTGGCTCAGCCCAGCAAGAAGGTGATCTACAAGGCCTGCCATACAACGCCTCGAACAGTGCCATCTCGATACTCGTCTGATAACTATTGTTGTACGCAAACTCGCACAAATGATAGTGCTCTTCTTGTAACGGCCCGTTATTTATTAACGCCGTTATTTACCTTATTCAGATTTGGACGCCAGCTCGGACGCCACGTGGATGCCGTGGATAGGCTAGGCATACCTCGAACCTAAGATACTGACTGTATATTACTGTGAGTTCCTAAATTCTGTGATGCATTAATATTCATTTATCATTATTAGTATGATATATTAGTAATCATAGGTGTGCATTTAAAATAAACTTGTCGGGCGAGTTGTGAGCCGGGGTTTTAGTTCGGTGAACGCGCCAACGCGGGTTTTGGTAGCAATGAGACCGGGCGTTGGGGTTAATTAGATTTAAATTATTTAAACATGTTATGGTTGAGGATTTATTTAATTAAATGTAAATATATAAGCTTAGGCTAAGCTAAGGAAATTAAATTGGTTACACTAAGTGTGGGACCGCCTCGGAAAGTGTGCCGGACATGGGGCGCGGGGTGCCGAGTGGTCGGGAATTAGTGTGACCATATTCACAAATTTATGAAATTTATTGATGACTAGAATAGGTGTTATAAATTAAATCAATTGGATTAATTAAAGTCTTATAGTTTGATAGGAAGAATTAGCATGCATAGGATAATCCTCGAGATGCACAACAAGGTAATTCAAGGCAAATGTTGTCATGACAAGGTGTCAAGAACTTTGGTGACGCAGGGTGATCAGGAACCGTCCGATCGTCCTCGAGATGCGCACACACGCTAGATTAAAACACAACTATATATATACACTTGATCGATCAACATGCAAATGCAACTTTTGTTTCTCAAACAATTTGGAAGATTAGAGAGAGGGAAATTGAGGTTTGAGAAGGAGAATTTGAGCTTTGGGATAGGGAATCCGAGCCTCACAACATCGATCCAAGGTAATCTCTACCATTTTAATGGAAATTTTCGATAAAAATGTCATTAAAATGGGTGTTGGTGAAATTCGAATTACATTGATTTTTAATGGTTTTTGGAGGTTATCTTGGAGGTTTTTGAGTTTCTTATGGTGAATTATATTGGTATTACTCGAATTTGCATGAATTGGTGACCAATTGGGTAATTTTGTGATTTATGGTTATGCATGTTGATCCGAAAATTTGTTATTGTTTTGGTGGAATTGAGGGGAGATTTTGATGTTTGGAGGTCTCCTATGGAGTGAGATTGAAGAGAAATCGAGAGGGGAGTGATGAGAAGCAACAAAGAAGAAGAAAAAATAAGTGTGTAGCAAAGACGATTTGTCTCTGGTTTAAACTAGAGACAAATCGTCTCTTGGGAAGAAGGAGATGCACGCGCGTGCATCCCTTGCCCCGAACCGGGGCCGGGCCGGACCGGCCAGCCAGGCCGGTCCAGGTGGGTCCCCTCCGAATAAAAAAATAATTTTTTTATAATATAAATAAATAAATAATATATATTATTTGCTGGAAAATAGGAAAAATAAGTGAAAAATATCAGAAAAATTAGAAAAAATTCTAGAAAAATATAGAAAATTAGAAAAAGGTAGAAAAGTGGTTTCGAGACTTTTCAGGTATTTTTAGAACCCCGACTCAGCCTGGGAGAGGTACCACAACTGAAAAATTAAAAATATAATATAATATCATAAAATGATATAATATGTTTCCAAAAAGTATAAAACACTATAAAATGGACTTCAGGGACTAGGAAACCATAGCTCGGACATTGGGGAGCTAGGTGGGGCGTACTGACGGGTCCGAGAAGTCGGAGTGCGTATTTTCGGGTACGTAAAACCCAATTGAACACCACTACAACATTTACTTATTTATTTCCATTGAGCTTTATTTCCTTGAAAATCTGTGATTTATACTCCTACTGGGACGGTTATGGTTCTATCTATGTATCTACGGGTAGTTGAGGTCGCTGGCTAGGTGTGTAGCGCGTGTTCTAGGAACTCGGTAGACGATATCCCGAGTTGGACTCCATTTCACGCGTTCGATTAGCCCACTAGGGTTAATGTCGCTGGGATACAGTTATAGGGTCGGAGGCATGGGCCACGACTAGGGCTCCTGGTCCTAGTACACACTTAGTGGTTGTGTTCACACCCCTTTGTTTATCAATGTGTTTATATACATGCGATTAGCTTTGAGCAGTTGTATGCATATTTTTCTTCCTTCCGCATGTTTATTTAACACTACTTTTTGGCTCTGTTAATTATTTCTATTATTTATGCACGGTGGTTTTCCTTGGGATTTTACTTACTGGTTCGCCATCTGCCTTTTTGTGGTGGCCGAGCACAGATCCTAGTACTAGCAGGGGTAAGGGGATCATCGGCGATTTCATCTGACTTGCCTACGCCGAGGCCTGCTGGTATGTGTGTAGATATTATCATGTTTGGATATTTTGTATTATCTTTTGGGTTGGAAAATTGGATACACACTTGTACTGGTATACATATCTTATTACTGATTGATCTTTGTATGCACAATGCACAAACGGTTTTCCACTATAGGTTTGATCAGTAAAACTTATATATATATATATATGAATGCATTTTTGTTGAACTTTAAATTCTTCCGCTGTTAATTTCTTTGAAAATGATAAATTAAGTGACTTTAACAAATTACATGATAACTACCTAAAGTACGAAGGCAGAGAGACACGTGGTAGCGACTTCAGGAGCTGAGGCAGGGGGGTAGCTGACCATGGGGCGGCCCGAGAAATTTGGGGCCTTCACAGCTGGTATCAGAGCGAGAGTATCGAGAAATAATTTGTTAAAAAGTTTTACAAGATAATAAACCTTAACAAACTAGATGTGGAAACCCGATTAGTCTGCCTAGAACTTTTAGTTGGGAAGCAAGAAAGCGGGTAGAGCTAGGATTGTTATGTGATATATGTATTGTTGTATATATATATATACTATACGAATACGTATATACGAGGCTGATCCGGACACGCATCACGATGTAGGACACGATGGATGGACATTCTAGTGATACCGCGAGGGCTTCCGGATCGTCAGTTCCCTTAGAGGACCGAGTTACGACACATGAGACTCAGATAGCCGAGATCTTACGACTATTGAGAGAGCAGGCCGCTATGATGGCTGGATTGGCTATGTCTAGGGATGCAATGGCGACTACGGGACCCACAGAGACCGCAGTTACTCTTACTCAGGCAGTGGTACCCGAGGTTTAGGCAGTCGATACTACACCGTAGTAGCAGCAGTAGAGGTTACCCCAACAGTAGTGTCAGAGTATGTGATGGATCCGCAGGCTAGGAGGTTACGGGATTTCCTCAAGTTTCAGCTCGCTTACTTTTATGGAGTAGGAGACCCTGAGACTGCAGGAGATTTGATTTTATCGCACCAACGCCTGCACAAGGAGTTGAACACGGAAGAGAGGTTTAGAGCGAGACTATCCGGGACGTGTTTCAGATCAGATGCCGCAGTGTGGTGGACTAACTACCAGGAGACGCATGTTGATCCCGCGACTTGGGCAGAGTTCCGAGAGATATTTTATGACCAGTTTATACCTATGGAGGTGCGATTGAGATTGAGGGAGGAGTTTTTATCCCTGAGGCAGGGAAACCGGAGCATGATGCAGTATATGGATAGGTATCAATACTTGCTGCAGTTCTCGATGGATATCGCTGGCACAGAGCGATTACATATCTACTATTTCATCCGGGGAGTGAGGGATGACATTGCCAGCGCGATCGTATCGTCCGGGGTTCCAACAGTTCAGGCGATGTTTGAGCGAGCACTTACCTACGAGACGTTCTTGATGCAGAAGAATGGTCTTCTTATGACAGCATCGGCCGAGGTGGAGGTTGGGCAGAGCTCTCGACAAGATAGGAAGCCGAAGAGACAGCGGGACCAGTTTAGTAGAGGTCGCCGGGATGACCGCCTGGATGGCAGAGACAGACGTCAGGATGGAAGGGATCAGTATAGGGACGTGACAAACTGTGTACACCATAGCCATAGCTCCAAAGCACTACAAAGCGGCGCGGCGGCCTCAGTAGCACCAGGTTAGAGATCAGGGTGGCCGAGACAGGGGTCAGAGGGACCGTGGTCAGGAGCCGAGATCGGATGATGTGCGGACTGGTAGACGGGAGACAAGCAGATGTTTCCGGCGCGGTCGGAGGGGACATTTGAAATTGGATTGCCGGGTGCCATCTCCACGACGGGAGCGGGGTCGAGAGAGAGACAGGGTACATGCGGTAGCACGGCCGGATCCGGGAGCCACCGATGCTAGTTGAGGGTACGTTACTTATTCACAGTAGACTTATTCATGTCATGTTTGACTCGGGTAGTACATTGTCATTTATTGCTGGACGGTTAGTGGGGGAGTTAGGGTTAGACATACACACACTAGAGACCCATCTTGTTCTCGACGCAGCTGGGGGGATAAGATTTACCCTAACTTGGATAGTTCAGACGTCATGGTTGAGGTTGTCGGACATCGATTACAGTAGATCTCCGAAATCTTGGAGTACCTAGAGTTTGATGCACTCTTTGGTATGGATTGGCTGTCAGCTTACCATGCACAGATAGATTGTTATGGGAAGAGGGTAGAGTTCCGTATTGCGGGTTTACCAGAGTTTACGTTGACCGGGAACGCCTCCGAATTGTCTATTACGAGAGGTAGATTAGTGACTGCTCAGGAAATGGAGGACTTTGCAGCGATCGTTAAGCCTGAGACCGGAGGATCTGTTAGGATCGAGGACATACCTATAGTCCGAGAATTCACGAACATTTTCCCAGATGATTTACCCGGATTACCACCACTACGGGCGATAGAGTTTATTATAGAGTTGTTACCAGGGACCTATATCTAGTAGACCTTATCGTATGTCGCCTATGGAGCAGGAGGAGATCTGGAAACAGCTAGAGGAATTGTTGGTGAAGGGATTCATTCAACCGAGTATGTCACCGTGGGGAGCGCCAGTGTTATTTGTGAGGTAGAAGGATGGATCGATGAGGATGTGTATGGACTATCGGAAGCTGAACCAGGTGACGATTAAAAATCGTTACCCGCTTTCGAGGATCGACGATCTGTTTGACCTGCTGACGGGTGCACAGTTCTTCTCGAAGATCGATTTACGCTTGGGATATCACCAGTTGCGGATTCGAGAAGAGAATATCAAGAAGTCTGCTTTCAGTACCAGATACGGGTTTTTCGAGTTTACGGTGTTACCGTTTGGGTTGACGAACGCTCCGGCAGTTTTCATGGATCTGATGCATCGAGTACTGAGACCCTACTTGGACCGATACGTAATAGTCTTCATTGACGATATACTGATATACAGCCGGACGCGAGTGGATCACGAGAGTCATCTTCAATCGGTGTTGACGATGTTGAGGGAGCATCGGCTGTATGCGAAATTCAGTAAGTGTGAATTCTGGATGAGGGAAGTGAAGTTTTTGGGACATGTGATCAGCGGTCAGGGCATTTTTGTTGAGGGAGAAAATTAGAGCGGTGATTGACTGGAAGAGACCGGAGACTATTTTTGAGATACGGAGTTTCTTGGGTTTAGCAGGTTACTACCGCCGATTTGTACAGGATTTCTCCACGATTGCAGCACCGATGACGAGGTTGATGAAGAAGGATGTTCCATTTGAGTGGTCTGAGGAATGTGAGTAGGCATTTATGGAGTTGAAGAAACGGTTGACGACTGCGCCAGTGTTGGCATTACCTGAGCCAGGGAAGGAGTTAACAGTTTACACTGATGCATCGGGAACTGGACTGGGATGTGTTCTGATGCTGGAAGGACGACCATTGGCTTATTTATCCAGGCGATTGCAACCACATGAGTGTAACTATCCCGTACACGATTTGGAGCTTGCGGCAGTTGTGTTTGCGCTGAAGGCTTGGAGACACTACCTCTACGGAGAGAAGTTTGTGCTTCACACTAACCATCAGAGTCTACGCTACATTTTCACACAGAAAGATCTTAATATGCGTCAGAGGAGATGGTTAGAGCTGTTGAAGGATTATGATTTTACGATTGAGTATCATCCTGGAAAGGCCAATGTAGAGGCTGATGCATTGAGCAGATGCAAGGTTGACAGTCAGACCGAGACTCGACACATGGGACTGTTGGAGATGGCGTCAGTTATGAGCATGTCAGACTTTTCGGTTATGCAGGATCTACAGATTTGTGGTCAGATGAGGTTACCGATAGTGTCACTGGAACGGGTATCGGAGTGTCAGAGGGCTGATGGGATTTATGGGCGGTTCAGTGGATTGGCACGGGATCCCGAGTGCACTGATTGGGCGGAGACATCTGATGGATGTTTGCGGCATCGAGGTCGACTATGGGTACCAGCCGTGTCAGAGATACGATATAGTATATTAGAGGATGCTCACCGGTCGCGATACGCAGTTCATCCGGCCAGAACCAAGATGTACCATGACTTGCGGAGATTGTTTTGGTGGCTGAGGATGAAGGCTGATGTTGGTGAATATGTTCGAGGGTGTCGCATATGTCAGCAAGTGAAGGCGGAGCATAGGCGACCTGGAGGATTGTTACAGCTGTTACCCATTCCTTAGCGGAAGTGGGAACACCTCGCTATGGATTTTGTCAGTGGATTACCCCAAACTTCGAGGCGACATGATGCGATTTGGGTGGTGATAGATAGATTGACGAAATCGGCACACTCGATGCAGAGCGGTTTGGTATTAGGTTGCGGTTCGAAGATGGCTTATCACCCGTACGACAGTTGCCGGTCGAGAGATTGATACTGATTTTAGAGGATATGTTGAGAGCTTGCATTTTGCAGTTTGGAGGCTCATGGGAGGATTACTTACCACTGTGTGAATTTACCTACAACAACAGCTATCAGGCTAATATCGGGATGACTCCTTATGAGGCGCTGTATGGGAGGCCCTGCAGGTCACGAGCGTGTTGGGCAGAGCCGGAAGATACAGTTACGATTGGGCCTGAGATAGTTGTTGATCATACAGAGAAGATCCGACATATTCGTCAGAGGCTTCGAGCACCACAGGACAGGTAGAAGAAATACGCGGATAGATACCACGATAGTCTGAGTTATGAGGTTGGCGATATGGTTTACCTGAAGGTTTCTCCTTGGAAGGGCCAGCAGAGGTTTGGGATTAAGGGGAAACTGGCGCTGAGATTTATCGGACCATATCGAGTTGTAGCGAAGGTTGGCAGTGTGGCGTACAGATTAGATTTACCGGCGGAATTAGCAAAGATTCATCCTACCTTCCACATTTCGATGTTGCGATTGGCTAGGACTGGGCTACGACCCATGGTTGACGTGCGACAGGTGGATGTTCAGCCTGATGCAACTTACGAGGAGCGGCCGTCGACGATATTAGATCATAAGATCCAGACTCTCAGGAATAGAGAAATAGCTAAAGTACTCGTGTGGTGGCAGCATAACGGTACAGAGGTACTTACCTGGGAGTTGGAGTCGACCATGCGAGAGCGTTATCCCCAGTTATTCCACGGTATGTTCTAAACTAACTCAAATTTCGGGACGAAATTTCTTTTAGTTGGGAAGAATTGTAACGGCCCGTTATTTATTAACGTCGTTATTTACCTTATTCAGATTTGGACGCCAGCTCGGACACCAGGTGGACGCCGCGGATAGGCTAGGCATACTTCGAACCTAGGATACTGACTGTATACTGCTGTGAGTTCCTAAATTCTGTGATGCATTAATATTCATTTATTATTATTACTATGATATATTAGTCATCATTGGTGGGCATTTAAAATAAACTTGTCGAGCGAGTTGTGAGCCGGGTTTTAGTTCGGTGAACGCGCCAACGCAGGGTTTGGTAGCAATGAGGGCGGGCGTTGGGGTTAATTAGATTTAAATTATTTAAACATGTTATGGTTGAGGATTTATTTAATTAAATGTAAATATATAAGCTTAGGCTAAGCTAAGGAAATTAAATTGGGTACACTAAGTGTGGGACCACCTCGGGAAGCATGCCGGACATGGGGCACGGGGTGCCGAGTGGTCGGGGAATAAGTGTGACCATATTCACAAATTTATGAAATTTATTGATGACAAGAATAGGTGTTATAAATTAAATCAATTGAATTAATTAAAGTCCTATAGTTTGATAGGAAGAATTAGCATGCATAGGATAATCCTCGAGATGCACAACAAGGTAATTCAAGGCAAATGTTGTCATGATAAGGTGTTAAGAAATTTGGTGATGCAGGGTTGAGATTTGAGAAGGAGAATTCAAGCTTTGGGATAGGGAATCCGAGCCTCACAACATCGATCCAAGGTAATTGTGACGGCCCCAATTTCCCCGTGCAATTGGGTACGCCCGACCTAGACCCGTTCAAGCCCTGAATTATCACTCGGCAACCTGACGAGCCTAGTCAGCCTCATATTTACTCAATTTAGCAGTTTATGAAAGAGTTATTGCAATAATACACAGCGGAAGACTAAACAGTAAGTAACAAGGGGGAATAACTTAATCAAAGGGAAATTAGGAATTCTATAATGTGGAAAACCCCGTATTCATGTACAATTCGATAAATCAACATACATGATACTAATCTCCATAATAAAGCCAAGTTCTATAAACCACAAACATACATATATAAAGCAACATACAAATGAGCAAAAACATATAACCTACTCTAGGGTTCCTCAAGTCCAGCCGCTAATCCTCACAAAAAGTCGCCTAAGCAAGGCTCTTTGCCTCTACTGCACTCCGCTATATCTGCACCCACCGTTACAAACTAGACGGTGAGCAACTGAGAGAAATCGAAAGTAATGCCAGAAGAATATAACAGTAATTCATGAATTATCAATCAAGGCGATCTAAATATCATGCAGGAATTGAAAGACAGGGAAGTTGAATAAACAAGGTGCATGATAGGCAGACTCGAAACAATAACAATCGAAACATGCGTGTTCTATGAGTCAAGAGAGGCCATAAGTGGTCTAAAATCCACAACAATACCACAACAATATCCACAACAATCCACAACAATCCAAGACATGGTATCACACAATCACTAGGGATGGTCAAACACTCGTGCGCACGAGTGCCCGCGTTTTATCCCTTATAGTGCAGGCCGCATGTACCTTCGAGACACACACTTATGCCAAGAACACACATACAAGGAATATGGAATGGAATGCCAACAAATAGGCAACAAAGAAACACAATGGAATGAAGATGAATCACATGATATTTTCTTAATCGGCTTACTAACGTACACAAGTTTTTGAGACAAGTGTACTTACCGATCTAACGTGACCGGTACTCGCTCCGAGACTTTAACGCGCTTCCGTGTTTCTCGACTACCCGACAACGATTTAAGTCCCGAATATAGGTTTAGGATTAGTATTTAGTTTTATGATAATCCTCATAAACTTTGTTTCAGCTTCATTTAATTACGCAACCCATGTTATCGTTAATGTCCTTTATACCCTGGTTAGGCTCTTGGTGGGTCCATGTATTAGGCCTATACCCACCTAAGTAGGCTCGATATGCGGATAATTATTAGACTTGGACATATGGGCTCGTTATTACCTTTTATGTATTCGTTTTGTGCCTTAAGTTGTGCTTATCATATTAAACTCTTATTGGGTTTTACCCAACTCATATACACACAAATTGAGATTTGTTATGGACTTATTATTAAAATGAGTGGATTAGGCCCTTGTTGGGCCTCATTACAAGTCCATATTCATTTAATACAAATGTTTATACTTATAATCTTGTTTATTTATTCTTAAACTTACAACTTTATACATTATGGTCACACATACACAATTGATGTGTACACCCCACTAGTGTGCACACTAACACTTCACACACCTCACTGTCTTGTGCACACACACCCCGCTGGTGTGTGCACCCCACTGTGATTTTCCATGTTCACATGCATTAGAACATCAATTTATTACTTGGAATTATGTTATATACTCATTTCCTATCATACCCCCATATACAACTGTTGTGTACACCCCAATGTGGTGTACACACACAGTGCTGTGTACACCCCACTGTGGTGTACACACACAGTACTGTGTACACCCCACTGTGGTGTACACACCCACTATTGTGTACACCCCACTGTGGTGTACACACAGTGAGATGTGCACCCCTTGCACATACACACTCAAAACAGCCACCTATATACACTTATGTAAATAGAAACCCGCACATACAACTCATGAAAACAGTCCCACACATCAACTATAGTGTACACACCCACACTCCAACTGGGGTGTGTACACACACACACTGTACATATAGGATAGCCACCCCACACACACTCATTCACCAAAACCGTCACACATACACTTCCAAATCGTCTACACACTTACAAAATAGTCCACATACAACACTCACACATGGGGTTACCTCCGGCCAGCAGAGTCGCCGGAGGATGACCTCCGGTCAGCCTCAATCGACACCAGTGCCGGTCATCCATAACAGTGGCACAAAACAGTCCCAAAAATGGTGCAAGGTGAGTAAAAATAGTGAACTGTTGAGAGAGAGAGAGAGTAAACTGTCGAGAGGGAAAGGAGGAAGAGATGGAAGAGATCACCTAGGCATCTCCGGTGAGTGTTGGAGGCTCCAACGCCGTGGTGGGTGGCGGTGGTAATGGTCCAGTTGGGGGAAAACGAACTGTTATAGTGGAGGCTGAGGAAAGTGAGGGAGAGTGCAAATCGAGAGGGAAGGGGGAAAGAGAGGTGGAAGAGACTCACCTAGACGTCTCCGGTGGGTGGACAAGGTGGCAGTACCGTAGAGGGTGGTGGTGGTGACAGCCCAAGGAGGAGGAGAATGCACAGCCGAGAGGAGAAGGAGATCACGTGAGACCGAGAGGGAGAGGGAGAAAGAGAAAGAGAGAGAACGTTCTCCTTATCGACGGTGATCCTCCGGCCACCTCTGGCCTCGTCGCGGGTCAGTAGTTTGGTGATGGTAGTTGGGGGAGAGAGTGGGAGGTGAATAGTGACGGTGGTAGTTGGTGGGGATGATGAATAGTGCACATTAGGGTTTTTGGGTTTCATTTGTTTTTATATATGTGACTTAAGGTGAAATGACCCATTTACCCCTGATTTTTAAACTTGCCCAACCCTTGGACAGCTACCCTTATGAGTCATTTGGCCCATTATCACAATCTAACCCATGTACACATCTCTATGCCCATCCAATGGTCCTCCTCACTCACTTGTGTCACTTTAACAATCCTATCCATATTAACCTATTAAATTAACCCCATTAATTTATTAAATTACCAATAAGGTTACACAACTTCTCGCCTACTCGGTGCACCGTGTCCTGCGTTCGACACGCTTCTCGAGGCGGTCCCACTCTTGGGATTCGAATAAATTCCCTCATGCTTATGTTATACTTTATTGTTAAAATTTTATTTTCCTCAACTTAGGTCATGTTTTTCATTTGACTTTGTTTATTAATAAAATCCACTAAAACGGTTCCCGAAACACCCCGTTTAACTAAGCGACACCTCACTCAATTAAAATATAGCCCGAATGGCTCGAGACCCGTAAAAATACTAATATACTAATATATGCATTATCATCCACAAATAACCAAATTTCTGGGTCGTTACAGTCTCCCCAACTAACAAGAATTTGGTCCTCGAAATTAGTTCTAACTCGAGTGAATGAGGAGAATAAACACCCGTTCGCAACTTGTCCAAACTGCAGCTTACAGCCGCTTCAAACAGCTTGGATCCTCTATCTCGAACTGCGGACTACCTCAGAGTCACTTCAGACAGCTCGTTCCTCATCGTTGAACTGCGGACCAATGCAAAGTCGCTTCAGACAGCTCAATAAGCCATGACCAACTGTGGACTCTCGCGAGAGTCACTTCCAACAGCTCGACATTAGGTATTGAATTGCGGACTTGTGCAAAGTCTCTTCGAACAGCACAACATCTTAAATCCACTCTTTTTTTTTCTCCATATCTATCAAACTGTGGGCCTCTGCCACTTCGAATAGCTTGATTTTATCTCGTTCTTCAAACTGCGGGTCTCAACCACTTCAAACAGCCTAATTCAACTACGGTCTCTCTAGACCGCTCCCATTACCCAAAATGGTAGGAATGCCACGACCTCGTCACAAACATCGCCCACTACCACGACTCAAGCTTGGTGATCACGACATAAGACGCTACGATCGCGACTCGCACGTCATACTCGTGAAAACCTCCCAACCCACTTCGCGTCTCGACGCAAGTTTATCAATCCCCAGGCAATAAAATAGATTCGACAAAGTTGTAACTGTGGCCACCATGTACACTACGTGTCCATGCATCGTAAGATGAATCTCAACCAGTCTGGTCCTACCTCTCTTTAGGTGTACTTGTGGCTAGTTTTGACAACCCATTGTGCCCAAACTTACCATTTCTTTCGGTTTCTAATCTAAGTTAGGTCTGTCTCATCCTAGACAACACTACTATGGTTAAACGTACCACTCTAGCCAGTATTGACACTAAGTCTGTCACATGACGTTTGACATCACATCTTAAACACCTAAAGTTTCAAATAATTTGTTCCCTGCATGTTGTAGAATAATCTAGAAAATCCTTTGCCTCCAATAGGATTACAAACCATTGTCAACTATTGTTCATTCGTCACGTGTACATCCTCGATGGCCTGAAGCTGATCGTCATCTTGCTGGTTCTCGTCCAAATCAGGACATCGATTCTGAAAATGTCCGGGTTGTCCGCACTGGTAACACACCTTTCGCTTTCGAGAACCACTATCATCATTCGGATTCCTCGTTCGTTTCTCGTCATGTCCCCCTGATCGGTGTTCTAACTGCAACTCGGGTCGATCAGGCTCAATCTCCTCGTGGTGAGTACTCAAGTAACTCTCCCTATCCAAACTCCGCTCATATGCCCTCTGAAGAGTCTCCGGCTCGTTAGTGACTACTGAACCTCCAATGGCGGGTAGCAAACCCTCAGTGAAATAGTAGATGCGATCGGCCTCTGAATCTGCTGATCCTCCCGCATAGGGTAATAGTTGAATGAATCTACCCATGTAATCCATCACTGGCTCTCCAACTGACTGTCGCAATGAAGTGAACTCATTCCTCTTCGCCCGTAACACTGTCGGTGGGAAATACTTCTGATTAAACTGGGTCTTGAAATCGATCCAATCTCTCGGAATGCCTCGGGTAGTCACAATGGTAGTCCACCAATCATCCGCCTCCCCCTGAAGCATGGATGAGGAAATCGTCGCTCTCATGTGATCCTCAGTCGGATTATCGTATGAATCTTCTCGTGATTCTTCAAGAACAACTCTGATGCGGTCACGTCAGTGCCTCCATAGAAAACGACAGGGTCGTGCCTCTTGAATTCTCGCCATTGCCTGGCCTCAATAGTCGCCGCAATGTCATACACTGTCGGTGCACGAGGTACAACCGCCATCACTGGTGTCATTGAAGTGGTGGAAGGAAGCAAAGTCACGGTCGTAACCCCCGATGTGTTTGCCTCTTGAATAATGGTTACTCTAGCCGTTGATGGTACCGATACAACAACAACTGACGCCCTCAATATCACCAGAATCTCTTCCAACTGTCGCTCCTGAGCTACGACTCTCTGCGTCAAGGTCTGAAACTCGTCGATGCTAATAGCTCGAGTACTCGACGTCCCGCTGTCGTCACTAAGACCCCTCTGATCCGCCATCGCAATCTCATAACGAAGCGTATTTTTGGATCAGTGGATAGCTACCGATACCATATAATACACACAACAATCGTAATATGTATAAACATCACATCCGACTTATCCCACTCCCCAACTAGGATTATAAGTCAGGATCATAGGGTTTCCACTCTAAGTTCAACCGTTCCTAACTTCCACTGGTTTAATGGCTTGTGTTTTATGAATTTAAAACTGGTATGCTCTGATACCAACTGTGACGTTGGTATCACAATTTTTAAACAACCATAAACTCTGTCCCTAAGGTTATAAAGCTTATGCTCTGATACCAACTGTGATGTTGGTATCAGGTTAAAGAATAACCTACACCTCATCCCAAGGCTCCTCAAACCTAGGCTCTGATACCAACTGTGACGGTCCCAATTTCCCCGTGCAATTGGGTACGCCCGGCCTAGACCTGTTCAAGCCCCGAATTATCACTCGGCAACCTGACGAGCCTAGTCAGCCTCATATTTACTCAATTTAGCAGTTTATGAAAGAGTTATTGCAATAATACATAGCGGAAGACTAAACAGTAAGTAACAAGGGGGAATAACTCATTCAAAGGGAAATTAGGAATTCTATAATGTGGAAAACCTCGTGTTCATGTACAATTCGATAAATTAACATACATGATACTAATCTCCATAATAATGCCAAGTTCTATAAACCACAAACATACATATATAAAGCAACATACAAATGAGCAAAAACATATAACCTACTCTAGGGTTCCTCAAGTCCAAAGCTAATCCTCACAAAAAGTCGCCTAAGCAAGGCTCTTTGCCTCTCTTGCACTCCGCTATATCTCTGCACCCACCGTCACAAACTAGACGGTGAGCAAGCGAGAGAAATCGAAAGTAATGCCGAAGAATATAACAGTAATTCATGAATTATCAATCAAGGCAGTCTAAATATCATGCAGGAATTGAAAGACTGGAAGTTGAATAAACAAGGTGCATGATAGGCAGACTGGAAACAATAACAATCGAAACATGCGTGTTTTATGAGTCAAGAGAGGCCATAAGTGGTCTAAAATCTACAACAATACCACAACAATATCCACAACAATCCACAACAATCCAGTACATGGTATCACACAATCACTAGGGGTGGTCAAACACTCATGCGCACGAGTGCCCGCGTTTTATCCCTTCTAGTGCAGGCCGCATGTACCTTCGAGACACACACTTTATGCCAAGAACACACATACAAGGAATATGGAATGGAATGCCAACAAATAGGTAATAGCAAACACAATGGAATGAAGATGAATCACATGATATTTTCTTAACTGGCTTACTAACGTACACAAGTTTTTGAGACAAGTGTACTTACCTGATCTAACGTGACCCGGTACTCGCTCCGAGACTTTAACGCGCTTCCCGTGTTTCTCGACTACCTGACAACGATTTAAGTCCTGAATATAGGTTTAGTATTAGTATTTAGTTTTATGATAATCCTCATAAACTTTGTTTCAGTTCATTTAATTACTGCAACCCATGTTATCGTTAATGTCCTTTATACCCTGGTTAGGCTCTTGGTGGGTCCATGTATTAGGCCTATACCCACCTAAGTAGGCTCGATATGCGGATAATTATTAGACTTGGACATATGGGCTCGTTATTACCTTTTATGTATTCGTTTTGTACCTTAAGTTGTGCTTATCATATTAAACTCTTATTGGGTTTTACACAACCCATATATACACACAAATTGAGATTTGTTATGGACTTATTATTAAAATGAGTGGATTAGGCCCTTGTTGGGCCTCATTACAAGTCCATATTCATTTAATACAAATGTTTATACTTATAATCTTGTTTATTTATTCTTAAACTTACAACTTTATACAAATATGGTCACACACACACAATTGATGTGTACATCCCCACTGGTGTGCACACTAAAACTTCACACAACTCACTGTCTTGTGCACACACACCCCGCTGGTGTGTGCACCCCACTGTGATTTTCCATGTTCACATGCATTAGAACATCAATTTATTACTTGGAATTATGTTATATACTCATTTCCAATCATACCCCCATATACAACTGTTGTGTACACCCCAATGTGGTGTACACACACATTGCTGTGTACACCCCACTGTTGTGTACACACAGTGAGATGTGCACCCCTTGCACATACACACTCAAAACAGCCACCTATATACACTTGTGTAAATAGAAACCCACACATACAACTCATGAAAACAGTCCCACACATCAACTATAGTGTACACACCCACACTCCAACTGGGGTGTGTACACACACACACTGTACATATAGGACAGCCACCCCACACACACTCATTCACCAAAACCGTCACACGTACACTTCCAAATTGTCTACACACTCACAAAACAGTCCACATACAATACTCACACATGGGGTCACCTCCGGCCAGTAGAGTCGCCGGAGGATGACCTCCGGTCAGCCTCAATCGACACCAGTGCCGGTCATCCATAACGGTGGCACAAAACAGTCCCAAAAATGGTGCAAGGTGAGTAAAAATAGTGAACTGTTGAGAGAGAGAGTAAACTGTCGAGAGGGAAAGGAGGAAGAGATGAAAGAGACTCACCTAGGCATCTCCGGTGAGTGTTGGAGGCTCCAACACCGTGGTGGGTGGCGGTGGTAATGGTCCAACTGGGGGAAAACGAACTGTTACAGTGGAGGCTGAGAAAAGTGAGGGAGAGTGCAAACCGAGAGGGAAGGGGGAAAGAGAGGTGGAAGAGACTCACCTAGGCGTCTCCGGTGGGTGGACAAGGTGGCGATGCAGTAGAGGTGGTGGTGGTGACAGCCCAAGGAGGAGGAGAATGCACAGCCGAGAGGAGAAGGAGATCACGTGAGATCGAGAGGGAGAGAGAAAAAGAGAGAACGTTCTCCTTATCGACGGTGATCCTCCGGCCACCTCTGGCCTCGTCGGGGTCAGTAGTTTGGTGATGGCAGTTGGGGGAGAGAGTGGGAGGTGAATAGTGACGGTGGTAGTTGGTGGGGATGATGAATAGTGCACATTAGGGTTTTAGGGTTTCATTTGTTTTTATATATGTGACTTAAGGTGAAATGACCCATTTACCCCTGATTTTTAAACTTGCCCAACCCTTGGACAGCTACCCTTATGAGTCATTTGGCCCATTATCACAATCTAACCCATGTACACATCTCTATGCCCATCCAATGGTCCTCCTCACTCACTTGTGTCACTTTAACAATCCTATCCATATTAACCTATTAAATTAACCCCATTATTTTATTAAATTACCAATAAGGTTACACAACTTCTCGCCTACTCGGTGCACCGTGTCCCGCGTTCGACACGCTTCTCGAGGCGGTCCCACTCTTGGGATTCGAATAAATTTCCTCATAATTATGTTATACTTTATTGTTAAAATTTTTTTTTCCTCAACTTAGGTCATGTTTTTCATTTGACTTTGTTTATTAATAAAATCCACTAAAACGGTTCCCGAAACATCCCGTTTAACTAAGCGACACCTCACTCAATTAAAATATAGCCCGAACGGCTCGAGACCCGTAAAAATACTAATATACTAATACATGCATTATCATCCACAAATAACCAAATTTCTGGGTCGTTACAGTAATCTCTACCATTTTAATGGAAATTTTCGATAAAAATGTCATTAAAATGGGTGTTGGTGAAATTCGAATTACATTGATTTTTAATGGTTTTTGGAGGTCATCTTGGAGGTTTTTCAGTTTCTTATGGTGAATTATATTGGTATTACTCGGATTTGCATGAATTTGTGACCAATTGGGTAATTTTGTGATTTATGGTTATGCATGTTGATCCGAAAATTTGTTGCTTCTTTGGTGGAATTGTGGGGAGATTTTGATGTTTGGAGGTCTCCTATGGAGTGAGATTGAAGAGAAATCGAGAGGGGAGTGATGAGAAGCAACAAAGAAGAAAAAAAAAGTGTGTAGCAGAGACGATTTGTCTCTGGTTTAAACCAGAGACAAATCGTCTCTTGGGAAGAAGGAGATGCACGCGCGTGCATCCCTTCCCCCGAACCGGGGCCGGGTCAGACCGGACCGGCCAGCCAGGCCGGTCCAGGTGGGTCCCCTCGAATAAAAAAATAATTTTTTTTATAATATAAATAAATAATATATATTATTTGCTGGAAAATAGGAAAAATAAGTGAAAAATATCAGAAAAATTAGGAAAAATTCTAGAAAAATATAGAAAATTAGAAAAAGGTAGAAAAGTTGTTTCGAGACTTTTCGGGTATTTTTAGAACCCCGACCCAGCCTGGGAGAGGTACCACAACTGAAAAATTAAAAATATAATATAATATCATAAAATGATATAATATGTTTCCAAAAAGTATAAAACACTATAAAATGGACTTCAGGGACCGGGAAACCATAGCTCGGACATTGGGGAGCTAGGTGGAGCATACTGACGGATCCGAGAAGTCGGAGTGCGTATTTTCGGGTACGTAAAACCCAATTGAACACCACTACTGCATTTACTTATTTATTTCCATTGAGCTTTATTTCCTTGAAAATCTGTGATTTATACTCCTACTGGGACGGTTATGGTTCCGTCTATGTATCCACGGGTAGTTGAGGTCGTTGGCTAGGTGTGTAGCGCGTGTTCTAGGAACTCGGTAGACGATATCCCGAGTTGGACTCTATTTCAAGCGTTCGATTAGCCCACTAGGCTTAATGTCGCTGGGATACAGTCGTAGGGTCGGAGGCATGGGCCATAACCAGGGCTCCTGGTCCTAGTACACACTTAGTGGTTGTGTTCACACCCCTTTGTCTATCAATGTGTTTATATACATCCGATTAGCTTTGAGTAGTTGTCTGCATATTTTTCTTCCTTCCACATATTTATTTAACACTACTTTTTGGCTCTGTTAATTATTTCTATTATTTATGCATGGTGGTTTTCCTTGGGATTTTACTTACTGGGCTCACCATCTACCTTTTTGTGGTGGCCAAGCGCAGATCCTAGTACTAGCAGGGGCAAGGGGATCATCGGCGATTTCATCTGACTTGCCTACACCGAGGCCTGCTGGTATGTGTGTAGATATTATGATGTTTGGATATTTTGTATTATCTTTTGGGTTGGGAAACTGGATACATACTTGTACTGGTATACAAACTGTTACAGTTGATCGCATGTATGCACAGTACAGCCGGGTTTTCCACTATAGGTTTGATCAGTAAAACTTTTATATATATATGAATGCATTTTTTTGAACTTTAAATTCTTCCGCTGTTAATTTCTTTGAAAATGATAAATTAAGTGACTTTAACAAATTACATGATAACTACCTAAAGTACGAAGGCAGAGAGACACGTGGCAGCGACTTCCGGAGCTGAGGCAGGGGGTAGCTGACCACGGGGCGGCCCGAGAAATTTGGGGCCTTCACACTTCCCATGAACCATTGTACTCTAATACACACATCTTGAGCATGTCTTCCAACACCTAGTTCAACCTCTCAAACTGTCCGTTTGTTTGTTGATGGACCGTCGTACTCAACTCTAATCTGGTGTCGAACTGGGCCTGCATGCTCTGCCATAGCAATGAAGTGAACTACTCCTATAGATATGACACAATCGACAACGAAACTCCATGTAATCTGACAATCTCGCGCTTGTAAAGGATTCTCAGTCTGTCAACTCGGTGTGTAATGGATACCGGTATGAAATGAGCATATTTATTCAATCTATCCACAATTACCTAGATGTTATCATGACTACGAGGAGATCAGGGCAAGCCACTAACGAAATCCATAGCAATGTGCTCCCACTTCCATCGAGGAATAGGTAAGGGGTGCAGCAATCCTCCAAGCCATCGATGCTCAGCCTTCACACACTGGCATATCTCACACGCTCGAATAAACTTCGACGCATCAGACTTCATCCCTGGCCATCAGAAGAGACATCACATATCAGCGTACATCTTGGTTCGACCCGGATGCACAGAAAAATGGGAACAGTGAGCTTCTTGAAGTATCTCGGTGCGAAAATCAACCGCCAATGGAATCCACAGTCGCCCACGATACCTCAAGCAAGTGTCTGTCGACCGACTCCAATCTGAATACTCTGAATTGTCTGCCATCTCACTGTGACGCTGGTACGACTCATCGTCCTGCTTATAACGACCCCAAATCCATCAGCCATTACGGCGTGTACCGTGGGTCCACAACTCTGCCAACTCACCATCTAGTTGCGTCCCACGACTACTCATTAATGCATCTTCCAAGTCATATATAAGTCAGGACTATTTCTCAAACCCCCAAAATCAGCATAAAACAAATAAATATAACGAGTAGGGCAGTATGCGATCAATCATAAATAATCCTCAATCTTGCCCTTCTCGCTCTCGTACCAGTATCTGCACTTAAACCATCACAAAAAGGTAGATGACGTGTCCAGAGTGAGTAATCCTAACGAAATTCACCAAGTAAATACATAAATAAATTTACTGGAATAAAAAATACTATAAATAAACATGCAGAACAAAAGAATACAGGTAACTGCGGAAGATCATCGCATGCATAAATATAGAAGAGAAATCAAAGTGCGTGCATAAACACCAGGTAGGGAGTGATCTCAACACCGTAAAGACACCAGGTAGGAGTAAACTCAACTACCGTAAAAACACCAGGTGAGAGTACTCAGCCACCATAAAGTAATGAGCCACAATGAATAAGCACCAAGTGGGGACGAACACAACCACCATAAAGTAATAAGAAACAAAGAGTATTGAATAAACATGACAGTATTCAAATAAGTCAAGCAGTAAGTACTAAAGTGAATTTCAATTGGGTTACTACACACCTCAAACCGCACTCATCGTCTCGTAAAACCAAACCCCGGTTCAGCTCCAATAAACACCTGACAAATCAAAATTATCACCTGAATTGTACCTAAGATTGTTTGTCATTAAATTAGTTTCAATTTGATATATTATATCAATTTTTACGTTTTACGAGGTAAAAACTCTGACAACATCTCGTCAAAATCCCGAGAAAATCCCAAAATTCCTTTATGAACCTTTTTCTAATTTCTCATATTTTTTTGGAGTTTTCAGAATTTTTTCATAGTTTTTAGCTATTTTTCCTATTTTTCTGTATCTTATTTTATATAAAACTGTTTTTTAATTTATTTAAATAAAATAATAAAATAAAATATTATTTAAATAATATGGGGTGGGTCCCCTAAACCGGGTTTGACTCGACTTAACCGGGTCAGACCTGGTTCGACCCACTTGGACAGGGTCCGGGTCAGGCCCGGTCCAGGCCCACCGGGGTTGGGCTAGGGCCTGTTCGGCCCGGCCCACCGAGGTTGGGCCTGGGCCGGTCTAGCCCGGCCCAGGGGGTGCACGCACGCATGTGTATGCGTGCACCCTTCCCCATCTTCTTCTCCAACAAAGGCGCACATCGCCTCTGTTTCACCAATTTTTTTTTATTATTTATGGATTGGAATTGGAACGGAGGGGGTGACGACATAGGGTCGTCTCCCTCCTTAGACGAACTGCACTCGCAGTTCGTCCGAGCTCTCGAGCTCCACCCTACCGAACCACCGAACATCACCACCACCATCACCACCACAACAACAACGTACACAACACGACAATAAAAACTCCTCACCTTTGCCAACGCTGCTTCCACGAGCTCCCGACCTCGATCTTTTGATCTCTCTTCTTCTTTCTTTCCTTCTTCTGGGATTTGATCAAAAAATGGGAAAAATGGTGGTGTCGATGTGGTTATCAACAATTTAGAGGTGAAATGGCGAAAATACCCCTTTGTTCTTATCCTCATCCTTCACACTCAAATACCCTTTTTGGTCATTTCATAATTTTTTTTCAATTTTTTGATTTTAATATATATATATATATATTAAATTACCTATATACATATATATATATATATTCGCCTATACTTTCGTGACTAAAATTTCGTCGTGCACGCCAACGAGCGTACTCGGACATGCACACTACCGTACCACCCACGCGTGTCGACCACGACCCCACGTGTTACTAGGCGCCCACCAATTTACTATTTTATCACATTTAATTCATTTTATGTGTGTATTATTTCCCCTCGACCTAAATTTCGTCTTTTATCCTACCCGTGCCGCGTCAACACGCATATCGAGGCAAATACTTGACACTCAATCTTACACGTCAATGGCAATATAAACACACATATTGCAATGCCATTTAACTAATTTGAACCTATACATCGCAACTTCACCACCAGAGCACACGAAACGGACTGTAAACCCTACTCGGTCGTACTGTCTTCACTATGGGACCCACGAACGTCTCTCTGGCGTCCACGTCTGCAATTTCATCATCAATAATGGCCATTGAAAATCGGGCTATTACATTGTTATCCCTCGAGAATAATCTGTAGTGAAACGGTCTGCAACCTCATCTGACCACATATCTGTGTCCTGATAGTCGTTGGTACGTCTACTGAACTCATCATCTCGGCTGCATCAAGTAATACGTACGCGTGAGTTATACGACATACAACTACCTCAGCATCAGATCCTCTACAACTTAAAGCATTAGCAACAACATTGGCCTTCCCCGAATGATACTCGAGTGCAAAATTGTAGTACTTCAGGAATTCAAGCCAACGCATCTTTCTCAGATTCAACTCCTTCTGAGAGAATAAATACTTCAAGCTCTTATGGTATGTGAACAACCCGAAGCGCATGCCATACAAGTGGTGCCTCCATATCTTCAACGCAAACACTATCCTCGGTAACTTTATGTTGTAGGTTGGGTAGTTTCTCTCATGAACCTTCAGCTGTCGGGATGCATAAGCGATAACTCGGCCCTGCTGCATCAACACACAACCCAAACCAATCTTCAACGCATTAGTATACACGACTAAGTCTTTCCCAATCTCGGGTAATGCTAAGACTGATGCGGTCGTCAATTTCTCCTTCAAAGTGGTGAACGCTTGCTCACACTCCTCATTCTAATCAAACTTCGCATTTTTTTGAGTCAGTTTTGTCATTAGTGCTGCGATCTTGGAGAAGTCCTGCACAAATCAGCAATAGTATCCTGCCAACCCTAGAAAATTACGAATCTGTGTCATGGTAGTCAGAGTAGGCCACTCAATCACAACCCTAATTTTTTCCGGGTCAACGACAATACCAGTAGCTCCAACTACGTGCCCTAAAAATCTGACCTCCAGCAGCCAAAACTTGCACTTGCTGAACTTAGCATAGAGTCGATAGTCCCTCAGAGTCTGCAACACTGTTTGAAGATGTCCCTCGTGCTCCTCTCGAGTCCTGAAATAAATAAGGATGTCGTCAATGAACACAATCACGAATCTATCTAAGTACTCTCTCATCACCCGATGCATGAAATCCATGAACATTACCAGCACATTAGTCAAATCGAATGACATGATCGTGAACTGGTAGTGGCCATATCTCGTGCTGAACGTTGTCTTCTCTCGATCCTCATCCCTGATCCTGAGCTGATGATAGCCTGATCTCAAATCAATCTTCGATAACCATTGTGCTCCTGTCAACTGATCAAAACGATCGTCCACGCATGGCAACGGGTACTTGTTCTTCACCGTAACCCGGTTCAGCTATCTGTAGTCAATACAAAGCCTCAAATTACCGTCCTTCTTCACAAACAACATTAGCGCTCCCCATGGCGATATACTATGACTAATGAAGCCCAGCTCTAGCAGCTCATCTAGTTGACTCCTCAGCTCTTCTAGCTCTTGCGGTGCCATCCTATACGGTGGAATAGAAATCGATCCAGTCCCTGGGAGTAAGTAAACGATGAAGTCGATCACCCTCTGCGATGGTAATCCTAGAAAATTCTTCGCAAATACGTCAGTGAACTCGCACACGATCGCTACGTCGGATATGCTAATCTCTTGTCTCACACCCGTACTCATAACACTCGCAACAGTCTCGATCTCGCTACTCGTGGCCTCTCTGCATCTGGTGATAGGAAGTGAATGCTGATCTCCGTACTATCTGATAACGAAATCATGATCGTCTTCTCGTAACAACCGATCTGAGCATGGTACGCTCCCAACCACTCCATGCTCAACAACACATCGAACTCAAGAAACTCAAGTACTCTCAGGTCAACGGGAAACTCGTAGCCCTCCATCTCTACTGGATAATCAATACACAGAAATTTCAGGTATATCTTATCCCCAGCAGCTGTGCTAAGGATCAAGGGTCTACTAAGTCTAATGGGTTTCAACCCTAACATATCTAC
The DNA here is from genome assembly GCA_039657345.1 of Stephania japonica. Classification (NCBI taxonomy): domain Eukaryota; kingdom Viridiplantae; phylum Streptophyta; class Magnoliopsida; order Ranunculales; family Menispermaceae; genus Stephania; species Stephania japonica. The sequence goes on from CM077556.1 coordinate 16,573,597, forward strand.
CATGTGTCCGGAAATAAAGGAAACAGTGGAACCAGAATCGAACATGGTATGCATGAAAAGTACTACAGATGGAAATCATATCCTCAACTAGGTTTCGAGACGTCTCCTTGTCCGGTTCAACAGCGGCTTAAACCCGTTCCCTCTGGTACTGATGGTGATGTGGTTGCGTTCTCTCTGGCTATGTACACTGAGCCTGGAAATGGCCAACCCTGCTGCATCTGTAACAAGTGCGCGTCTCCTGCTCTCCTTTAGTCTGACCCTATCCTTAACTCTATGTAGATCTCTGAGTTTGAGTTTGCCCTAACCTCTTTGTCTTCCTCTGTTTACCCTTTCTGCCCGAATTTCTACTCACGCTAGACTATCCCTGTGACTGTTGTACAGGTCTCGTAGGTAGTGGAGGATGACTCAAAAAGCTCAGCACTGGTGGAGTTGTCTATACCTATCAAGTAGGTGGTGCAACAGATCCTACACTCAGAGCTCTGGAATTTCAGTAACGAAATATGCTCTTCCTCCGTCTTTTGCCCTAATGATCCTCTGATTTGGTCTCCATTTTGGCCGGTCTAGTCTCATCTGGGTAAGTAATAAGATAACTCTCTCGCACCGGACTCTGTTCGTATGTTCACTGTAAGTCTTCGACTCAGTAGTGACCACGAATCCTCCAATCGCAAGTAGCAAACCCTCAGTGAAGTAGTAAATCCTATTAGTTTTTGAATCAGCTGATCTTCTTGCGTAAGGCAACAACTGGATGAATCTGCCCATGTAATCCATCACTAGCTCTCCTTTAGACTGTCTCAGAGAAATGAACTCATTCCTCTTCACCCGTAACACCATCAACGGAAAGTACTTCGGTTAAACTGGGTCTTGAAATTGATCCAGTCTCGCGGAATGCCTCGGGTAGTGACAATGTTTGTCCACCAGTCATCTGTTTCCCCCTGTAACATGGATGAAGAAATTGTCGCCCTCATATGATCCTCAGTCGTGATGATGGTATGAATCTTCTCATTATTCTTCAGGAATAGCTCTGCATCTGTAACTTCTGTGCCACCAAAGAACTTGACTGGGTCGTGCCTCTTGAATTCTTTCCACTACTTCGCCTCAGCAGTGACTTCAGGACTCTTTTACGACTTAGTGACCGAAGTAGTCTCTGCAGTAACTACGGGTGTAATTGGTACCTCATCAGTCTGGATGGATGTGCATCAACCTCTGTCAGTGCTATATGTGCAACTACCATATCTGATATCGCTGCAACCAGAATCGGTGTTGTGGAAGTTGTAGCCATTGGCGTCTCTGCACCTTAAGTAGTCGAAATGGGTGGAAAAAGGTGTAGTTGGGGTCGATGGTGTCGTGGTAGAAGTAATGGGTGTCCTCAACAACCGTAATATCTCCTTCAGTCGCTGGTCCTGAGTTGCGACCCTCTGTGTCAAGAGATAAACATCATCCGCGCTAGCATAACGTGTGTCGGACGTGTCCCTATCGTCACTCAGACTTGTTTAATCCGTCATCGTCGTCTGAACAAGAGAACGAACACCTCTAATCAATGGTTAGCTACCGTATACCATATAGTACAATTAACAATCATAACATGTACAAAAATCACATCCGACTAATCCTATCTCATCCTCACACCCTAAACTAAGGTTCTAATTAAGATCATAAGGTGTTCCACTCTAAGTTTAACCATTCCTAACTTCCATTGTCTTAATGGCTTGTGTTTTAAATTAAGAGTCAGGTCTTTATAACATTAAACTCTGATACCAACAATGATGACCCCAACTTCCCCATACGATTGGGTACACCCGACCTAGACCCGTGCAAGCCCCCCGAGTTGAATCTCGACAAACTTGACGAGCCCAGTCAACCTTCGTTCATTTAAATTATACACTTTATGAAAGAGTTATTGCAAGTTAAACGCAACAGAAAATAATTAATCTAACAACATGAAAAATAACTCAGTCAAAGGGAAATCAGGAATCTATAAATGTGTGGAAAACCTCGAGTATCCATGTACAATCAGATATGAGAAGTGAATAAGTACATGATACCAATTTCAATACAATCCCCAAGTTCACTGACTCAAAAAATGTATATAAAACAACGTACAAGCAAGCAAATAATAAACCTACACTAATGGTCTCTAAGGTCCAACCACTAAATCCTCAAAAGAAATCACCTAAACAGGGCCTCTTGCCCTTTCTGCACTCCACCCTATCTGCATCCACCGTCACAAACTGGACGGTAAGTAACTGAAGAAATCGAAAGTAGTGCCAGAAGAATATAACATTAATTCATGATTTAACAATAAAACAATCCAAATATCATGCAATAATTAAAAAAGATAGGCAGTTAAACAGTTCAAGGAGCATGATAAGCAGACTGATAGATAACAATGATAGCATTCATCTTCTAAGAATCAAAGGAGGCCCATAAGTAGTCTAATTTCATAGCATACAAAAAAGATCTTGCAAGATCTCCCAGTGCAATGTCGCAACACTAGCGTAACATGAAATTGAGAGGCATCGCAACACCTCTCGAATCCAGTACCCAGGTACACACAACACTAGGGGTGGTGAGTGCCCCTGTAGGAGGTACTTGTTTTGTCCCAACTAGTGTGGGCCACATGATACTTTCTCGACACACTCACGCCAATAACACACAACTAAGGAATAGAATAGAATATTAAGCATGAGATCAATTCAACAAAACAATCAATGGAGGATATATGAATCATATGAGATTTCCTTATTGGCCTACTAACATACACACATACATAGCACATGTGTACTTACCTGACTAATACAATCCCGGTGCCACTCTGCAACACTAACGCGTTTCCCACGGGTTCCCGACTACCTGGAAAAGGTTTTTGAACCCCAATGGATAGGGTTTATAGTCAATATATAACCTATGATAAACTCCCAAAGTTTCCCAGATATTCTTATAATTTTTCAAAAATTTTTGTTGAGGTACTGCTTGAGACGCCGTGTGTGACGTCGTCCTGAAGGACGTCCCCACGGTGCCTTCACGGCATCATATTCCTACCTACTGGTCGACACGCTGCCAGGCCTTATAGGCCACGACGTCCTCGCGACATTTAAGAAAAATTGAGTTTCCAAACTTTTGGACAACACACCGTGTGAAGTTTCTTCTTTATGGCGTCTCGGCGACATAATATCGAAACTTTTAAACACACACGTCGTGGTGACGCTGTCGTGTTCAAAGTTCTCACGACGTGTTATGGCCTCTCTATTGTTCACGTATATGAGGGACGCCACTAGCACAGTGAATTGTGCACGTGTTATAGCTTCTTGGTTTTGCTCGTGTGGGGAATGTCGCCATGCCACAGAACGCACGACGTCCTCACGGCGTAATTTCTGAACTAGTTTTTCAAGTATTTAACAGAATCACCAAAATCAACATCACTCTCAGCGACTCTTGTCAATACATTTCCAGACATTAAGACCAATCAAAATCACTTCAAATCGTTGTCCAAACATCGGTAATTTTCGGAGATTCGAGATATCACCAATTAAATTGAAAAACCAATAACAATAACAAAACCCAACATCCATCAACAACACCGGCTCAACGCCGTGCGTTGCTCGCACTGGGGGTTGCTGAGACACTAATGGAACACTATGATCGTCTCCGGCAAGCCACCCTTGATCATGGCGATAAATTTAAAACTTGAATAAACAACCACAAATATAAAATAGCAACAACACATAAATAAAGAGGAGAAATAAGAGAACAAGGTTTTCACCTAGATTCCGGCAAGAAGTTGGGACTTCCAGCGAGGATTCCGGCCGTCTAGCACCACCCCCTGTGGTGGCTTGCTCTCTAAGCAAAAAAGAGAGGAAGAGGAGGAGAGGAGAGGAGAGAGAAAGAAAAGAGAGAAATAGGGGCAAAGTAATGAGAGAAGCCCTTATATAGGACCCCTTTTTGATCAATCTACACACACTTATCCCTAGGTAGTCCTACACCCTCCCTTGCAAGATGTCTTACACTCCTAACTCAACTTGTTGACTCCTTTAAGTGACTCGGGTGTCACTTAAATATTCAACTCTCATGTTGATCTCACGCTCCTCAGCCCATATTTCACCACCAATCGACTCATCGCGTGCTTGTCGTTGCACCTGTATTCCAACTCAAATAAAATATTATAATTATTATTCAAAAATCATTTTTTAAGGTTTTCTGTGTTTAATTTCCCCCGTTTACCTAAGTGGAGCCTCACTTAGACTAAACAATCGCCCAAACGGCTCGAGACTCGTATTATACTACATTACTAATACAAACATCACATAAACATAAAATTACCTCGGTGTCGACTCCCGAAGGCCGAAATAGTCGACGCATCACGATAACGGAGTCACGGTCCTGACAAGCATAACACAAGTCGGGTTAAATTTTTTAAGGTTGTTACAATTGTACTGCACCACTATGTGTGTGCTTGGTGTGGACATTGATTCCATATTTCAGAGTTTGTAGGCTTAATTGGTTAAAATATCGTAACGTTTTTCTACTTTTATTATTATATTCTAACCTTTTGAGATTTGTTATCATATCCTCATCTTTGTTGATTGTTAAATTTGTATCTCAATTAAGTTTTTAACTTAAAATTTGAAGAGGTGCTACCTTAACTATGAGTTTAGAAACCCCCTCATCACCTATAATTATCAAATTTATAGTTTAAAAGTAGTTTATGATATAATTTTCTTTTTAAAGAAATGGTTTATGATATAAATTAAACAATCTAATAAAAAGGTTGGAGTCTGGCTAAGTGCACCCCACTTTTTACTAAGCGCACCCCTGAAAAGCCAAACTTAAAAAAATCAATCCTACTACAAAATGACCCTTATGCCCTCACTGTGATTAGTACATCCCACACACTCTCTTTGTGATTTGTAAGCATCATCAAGGGGTTTGGCCTCGAGGTATGAATCTCTTGTTGGAGAGTCGATCGGAGCACCGAACCTCTAGTTAGGGTGTCAGTCACAGCTTGCCGAACCATTAATTGGAGAGTCGGTTGGAACCCACTGAACCTTTAGGTCGGTAGTTGTCAATTAAATCTTACCAAAGAGGTTCGGTTGGACAATACCGAGCCTAGTGGATAAGTCTCGGCCACATGTCGCCAAACCTAAAATAGATGCCTCGACCAAGGTTTTGGAGTTGGGTGGTTTGGTTAGGATGAAAGGGTATTTTTGTAAAAATGTGAGGCACACTTAGTAATTGAAATTTGAATTTGGGGTGCCACGCAAAATGGGGTGCACTTAGTAAAAGGTGGGGTACACTTAGCCGAACTCAAAGGTTATGATATAATAACAAATTTCAAAAGGTTAGGATATAATAGCAAATCTCAAAATGTAAATGTTAGGATATAATAATAAAAATTACCAAAAGTTACCTATGAAATAAACATACCGTAAAATTTTCGCAATCACCATATGATATGGACATATATGATCTGTTATCAACCTATATATGTATTCTCCAATTACTTCTCTTTTTGATGATTTATGTCTACTTTAGTGCAATGAAAGAGTTGAATCCATGCATGAAGTCGATCCTAACTAATTAATTTGAAATTATGGCTATGATATTATTGAAGATCTAAAGTCTTTTGCAACAAAACTTTTTTTCCCTTTAAGAAAATAAGTTTTTTTTTTAATTAGTAAGAATATACTGAATTAATTAGCGTGTAATAGAAGCATTGGACTTATGTAACCCCAACTAATTAATATATGGAAATGATAGCTTTGTCATTTTAGAGGATAAAAATAAGAATGGAGTGTGTTTTTTAGGATATAATGGAGTTTTTTTTTGAAGCCTAAAAAAGGCACATTCATTGCTCCTAACTAAAGAGGGTAAGTAAACCTATTACAACATTTCAACGAGTGAAATGCAATAGATACTACATTGCATATTGAAGCCCGAAACTACCTTAATAAAATAGGGAGAACTACCCCCATAAAAGGGAGACATCTACTTCAATTTGACGAAAGATTCGTCTGAGGAGATAAAACTTAAACTAAACATAAACTAAAACTAGAACAAAACAAACATTAAATCCTAACAGAAGAATAATTATATAAAGAAGGAGACCACCCGAAATACTTCGCCAGGATATTGTTAATTCCCTCGTAGACGAAACCCCGCCACTGCAACGTTGTTGCAAGATTTCGCTTGCTTTGCTACTACCCACCATCATTGTTGTCTGCATACCGCCGAGGGTCATTAACAACCCCTAAATACCACATAAAATCCCAAAATCTCCCTTCTTTATCTTTGCTTGATTTCACCTTCTTCCACCATTACTACACCATCTGTCTCTATCTCATTGAAAAGTCATAAATCTAACAAGATATCTTTAGATCTAAGAAATAGGGAGAATAAAGGAAGAATACGCAACACGAACATACGAAGAAAAATGAAAAGACAAAAGAAACTAAAGCATTGTTTTATTGAGAAAGTTGGTTGGACATAGATGTCGTTGTTGTTGAGAAAGGTCATCAGACGACCAAACAAGGAGTGGGAACGCAAGAAAACTAGGTTTTGCATTCTTAACGTTATTTGTTTCAGTTTAATTTATAATGGAGTTTGTTTTGAACTAGTATTAACATCAAACATGCATATCTAGTGTCAAACTACAATTCATTAATACGTTAGAGGGTGAGAGGGGTTAAGGGGGGCAACTATTTTTTTTCGAAAAGATCACAAGGGGCATATCTAGTGTCAAACTACATTTCATTAATATGTTAGAGGGTGAGAGAGGTGATTAGGGGGGCCAACTATTTTTTTTCAAAAAGATCTGTGGGGGCCTCAAACATTCGACACAATGTTTGATGGTATAAGTGCCCTTTTATAGGCTTAGGGAGAACCATTGTGCTTCCCGGATTAACACCAATTTCCATCAAATTGGTAACAATAATGGGAGCTCAAAAGTCTTAAGGTTCTTACGTTACATAATTTTATTCATATAAATAAATAGGATACTGTGAGACACATCATGGTCTTACATAAAATACATGGTTCCGGTTGTGAACCCCCCATCAACAACAAGATTATGACCACTAACATACCTAGACTCATCACTTGCCAAATACAAAGCAGCCTCAGCTATATCTTTGGCCTCAAGAACCCTCCCATCAAGCACTACACTGTAAAACTTAAGGAGGTCATCTTCAGTATCAAGAACACTCCTAGCCATACTAGTATTCACTGCCCAGGGAGACACACAATTAACTCTGATCCCGAACCGTCCGAGCTCCGCCGCAGCGGCCCTGGTTAACCCAACGACGGCGTGCTTCGAGCATATATAGCCCAATGTACCGAGCCCACCTATAACCCCGCTAACACTCGCGGTGCTTATTATGTTGCCCGTCCTGGCCGGGACCATGACCCGGCAGCGTGCTTGGTACATAAAAATGTACCTGTCAAGTTCACATCAATGACTTGTTTAAAGTCTGATTTTTTAGTGTCCATAATGTTAGGTGATTTGAAATCAATGATGCCAGCGTTGTTGACCAAGATGTCTAGCTTGCCGTGTTTGGCGACAGCAGTGTGGATGGCGTTTTCGACGTTGGATTCATCGGTGACGTCGCAGTGGACATATGAAGCGGAGTTTGGGCCTATATCTTTGCAGACGGAGCGGCCTACTTCGTCTAACACATCTGCAATGATGAGCTTGGCACCGTGCTGGGAGAAGAGTCGCGCCATGGACTCGCCGATGCCCTGTGCGCCTCCGGTGATCACGGCCACTTTTCCTTCCAGCCTAAAAAAGGATGTTGATTAGTTATATGACATGTAGTGAAAATTAATGAGAGCTTAGACATGTTCAGCAAATCAAGTGAACATACCTTTTGGCGACTGCGGAGAAGGCTGTGGTACTCATTTTTTGATCAAGTTGAAAGCTGCTCGCAAGGCACAATTTGAGAAATATAATTAGCTGGATTGAGGCTGCTCAGTCATATACATATATATACACACCATTTTTTATTTCTTTTTTTTTTATATATATATCATATACAAGCCTTTGTTCACTAATAAAAAGAAAGATGATAATTTAATACACTTTAAAAAGCAAAATTTTTTTTTACCCTTTTAACAAAATATCATAAATAACTAAAAAAACAAAATATCGGCATTACATAAAAAAAAATACACATACTGTTTTTAAAGCAGATTCATGAATAATGCTATTTATTACTCCTACCCAAAAATGGGCCCTCAAGGTTTGAAAACGAGGTGGCATAATTGAATCAATTTTGTCGTGACTTGATATTATTAAAGTATTCTTGTTCGAATTGACAAATCTAAATAAATTTGGATGAAAAAAAAAAAAACTTTTTTCCCTAACTTCCATTTTAGGCATACCCAGTTGGTTCTTTTTTACTTGAGGTCATCAAAAAATGTAAAATTCACATAATATATCGAAAGCTAATTTAGGGTTTAGGGTTTAATTCAATAGGTATAATTTAGGTGATAATTTGATTTGTCGGGTGTTATTGGAGCTAAGCGGGGTTTGGAATAGGTATATATATTCATTCAAAATTTATATTTATGGCAACCCAAAAAGAACTAAATTTTTGTCAAAAACTCTAATGAACACAAAAAACTTGGTATTTCTCATCATCTACGTTACAACTAAATATCTAACAACAACGAGATAAGTTTCTCATCTTCCAAACAAAATCATCAAAGTCTTAGAATTATTTAGATGTTTGAAACCGATATGATGAATTATCTTCTCTAGGACCCATTTAATCATTTGTATGATTTTATCTTATTTGTGATGGAATTAGTAGTTCCACGGCTAGAAAGAACACATCATTACCTATTTAACGCGCACAAGGATAACTTCACTACCAATGTGTCCTCCAATATAACAATGCATAAATATTAGATGAAACAAAATTAAATCATCTAAGGACGAGAAGTACTTACGATATGAGGGAATATCACATTATGTCAAGTGCAAAAACATCGCACTATTATCATGCATATCACCTTCTAATTATTAGTACGTGTTTTGAAATATTTTAAAAGAGTTCTCAAAATATTTCAAAGCATTACTATAACCTTTATAGAAACCTCTATATTATCGTCAGGATTACATAGGGGTTTCAAACCCCTATCAAATGTAATTTGAAAAAAAAATAATAGCTGAAAATGCTCAAAATTAATTTATATTTCCATTTTCAATTGAAAATATACAAATCTACATTCCACTCTCTTATTATTCCATTAAGAAATTCGCTGTTCTACAACCATCAATAAAACGACAAATTGATAGCTACACATTTCATGAAACCAATCAACAAAACTCAAGTTTCAGTTTTCAGTTTTCTAACGCGCATACTGGTCATTTTACATCCCTATGAATGACTCCACGCTTCGGCAAAAGTGTGCTAGAATAAACTCAAACTTCTACATCACAAAGGCTAATATGAGATGAGACATATTCCTTCATTGTGCATATAGTTGTTTTGCTTCCTGGACCAAATATAATTATGTTGGAATGAATAAGAAACAAACACCACTTCATTTACTTGCCTCTTGCGGCACCTGCAATTGAGATTCTAGTTGGCCAATCTAGAACTTTCTTTTTTGATGCTTCTCCTGCTCCTAAAAGGAAAGAATATGGTAAGAGAAAACTATATAATGAAGTAATGAACACTATCGGCCATAATATTGATCTTGAACTATGAAGCGACTACCGTATAGACAATCTTGTAGAGAACCGTTGGACATGAAAGGATAGACAAGAATTTGCTGATCATTCTCACAATAGTATCAGAAGAGGAAAGTTTTCATGTCGAATAGTGAGAGCAAGTTTAGTTTAGTAAAGGAAATAAACAAAAAAAAAAAAAAAAAAACCATGATACTCATATTATGTTAGTAATGCCACGAGGTTTGCCTATCTAAATAAGAGTTCAACCTTCAAACGAACTAGACCATAAAAGCATTAACGATTACCTCGTTCTCAAATTCACGAGTTCCCCGAGTTGAAGTTGCGGACCCAACCTTCACTGACCACTTCTTGTCCATCGAGGCGAGGTGCCATGATAAATGATCCATCAATCCAGGGAACGGAGCCTTGCTATCTTCATCCGAGTTACTCTTCTATGCAACATGCCTCAGAGAACGCAAAGGATGCGGTGTAACTTCAAGAAGTATGCCAAGTTGTGAGATCCTTTTTACTAATTACAATGTACCCAAGACAATTAGAATTTTATAACCCCAAATTGACACTTGAGAAAAAAAATAAAAATAAAAATAAGGGGTTTAATTCATCAAAGCCTACTACTAGTCTCTGATTTTCATGGATAAGATTGCCATACCAAAGCTGTGCTTAAGCTATGATGTGATTGGGTATAACTCAAAATGAAACATGCGATCACTTTGCTTCATAAGAATCTAATTCTACGCTTCTCAACTTGCTTTATGAGAAGACAAACATATGATATCAAGTTATCAACTTGAAATTTTACTTCATCAAAAGCTTCTCCTTATCTCATATTAAAAACAAGCATAATTGAAAAGATTGATACTAGTGTCAATGACAACGGTACATCTCATAACTACGGCAATGAAATACGGGCGGTTTCAAAAACTAGCTCATGCCATGCAGATTACTACTATAAGTCTATAAGTCTTGTTTTTGAGAAAGATAATTGTTTAATCAATTCATAAAGCCTAATTGACTTGCTAGTTGCACCCATGCTAACGAGATGTGGATTGCGCTCCTAATTCAATTGTCATATCACCTAATTTATCTTGGTGGTTCACAACGAACATGCCTTACTATGAGATAGTTCATGATGGATCTTAGAAAGAAAACATTCACAATCAAGCTGTCAACAAATTACTGTCTGCTTTACTCTTACATCATGTGATCAAAATGAGAGGATCAATTCATATTAGGATTTCGTCGCTTTCCTTTAGACATGTTCTTCGGCCATTCATTCCATTCCGAGAGCCCGATATCTTTTGCCTTTAATGTTGAAGAAAAAAAAAAAAAAGGAAGCTCTCAACATAATTAAAATGTGCTTCACGACAAATAGGAATCATCCATCGAAGAGCAAGTTTACCTTATTTTACTCAATTGTTGAGTCAAATCATTAATCTCCACCACGAAAGTTTTAGAGAAGACAACGTCCCTGGTACCTCTTCCGATGCAACTTTTGAGAATTTATCCATTGAAGTTGCTAGTCTTCTAAAAGCCTAGGATGGCAAAAATTAAGAACATTTAATCAATGAAATCGCAACAAGAAAAATATAACAATCAAAACTTACATTCATGGTTGGAATGGAAACAGATAGCGAGGGCAAAAAGCTGCTCCAATGGCACGCATTACATGAGAGAAGCCATGTATAAGAATCCAACTAGATGGTAACTTAGCAAGTTAGTAGTAAGATCAACGTAAGTGGACACGAGAATTCATCCATTTCTTGATTTCTCCAAAAATGATTTTGTGCAGATTTTTTTTTTCGGTTTGTTTGTTGCGAACAAATTACGACAAAAGTTTTCAACACTCTCATCCTGGAAAGATAGCACCAACATTAGCACCAAATATTGTGCGTCTCACCAATAAGACCCAACAACAAACAAGAGATGTGCTATGCAATCAAGAATACAAGCGATCCTCGAGGAGATGAGGCCCTGAGGATAACAACGAGATCTTCACGAAGCTCAAAGCAACTAAGAGGGGATAGCAACAACTTCTAAAATGCCACAAAATTCACAAGGATCTACTTTAAGTTAGATTGATGCAAATGAAAGAGAGAATTTATAAGCTCTAAAATGACCCTTATTTGTCCGCTTGGAAGAGGCACTAAAAAACCATTCCCTCGTTGTCGAACAACAACGTGGTTCAAAGATTGTGTAATGTCTTCTTAGCTTATCGGACAAGCTATGCTACAACTATATTCTATATAACTATTAGTTTGAATGGTTGAGTCATGTCTACGTAACCTTTACAAATCTTGTTAATCAACAAATGAAGGTCTAGAAAGAAATCAACTTTTGAGAAAAGCAACACGATGTACAATTCATATAAAGAGAGCTAGATTCAATTAACCCAAACATTTTGACTGACATGAAAAAGTTCAAGTAGAATGAAGGTTGTCATCTATTAAGCACATGATGTAGCTCCATCCAACAAAAGGAAGAACTAAGAAGGAATTTATATTAATCATAACATGATAACATAGACAGAGTAGGAAAACACACACACATATAAAACAAAACAAAAAATAAAGCATACATTCATATGTTCATGGAATTCAATTTATAAAAGTTCAATAGTCTTGAAAACTGATAGGAATGACTTACAAGGAAGAGGAGTAGCAAGCAGATAAAGGGCCAATGGAGGAACAATTTATTTTACTTATCAATACCACAATATCCTGAAAAACCAAATTCAAAATAACAAAGATGCCAACTCAAACTTCAGAGGTAGAATTTAAAGAGAAAAACTTGGTTTAGAATGTACACAAATCCATCAACAACAAAAAAATGCAGCCATACCTAAAGTAGTAATCAATCGTACATTTAGCACTTTATTGCTCGAATTAGGTGAATGGTCGGTCAAGTTCGAGCGCCATTGGGGGCCTAGCTTGAGGAGGAGGCATAAAACCAGGCCCTCTAATCAACTGATCCATCATCATCTTTATGCCAAGACCACAAATAAGCACAACCATTCCGGTCACATCATACAAATAATCAATGATCCATCATCATCATCTCATCAAGAAGAAGCTGAGTTATGGGAAAAACCTAAAACCATCAATCATCCCAACCAAACAACGAAACCACAAACAAATGCAATCAATTTCAATTGAGAATCAATAGAGGTAGTTTGAGAGAACAGAAACACATTTGCATTTTGCAATTGACAAAGAAACCGACCAAAACCACAAAAAAATCACCTAAAATCTCAACAAGAAAAGGCTGGTCTCTGCAAGCCGATTAAGCCTAAATCACAGCTCTCCGTCCGTCCGTTAGCGTCGGCCTCCTATAAATCAAACAAAAATGAACACACAAAGAGAACTGAAAAACGATGAAATCAAGACATAGAGACAGAGAGACGAGAGATTACTGAGAGTTCACGGTTTGGTTGCGAGACAGTGAGATTGACGAAGCAATGTGAATCGAATTCAAGAAGAAACAACAATGAAGAGTAATAACGAATACAAGTATTTAAGTAGAAGAACTCTCTGAAGATAGTTTTATTCATAAACTGAGATTGCATTTATATTGGCATTTGATCAAACCTTTAATAAGCGCAAATTGTGGACACATATCCAACGTGCTTTGACTTAACAATAAATCATAAAATTAAGGAAATACAATCTGAACTGAACTAGACTTATTCAACAAAAAAATAGAGTAACTAAATTAGACTAAGTCCTACAAGCAACGGTAAAATAACTAACAACTTTGAATCATATTTTCAATCCTAAAAGCGAGCATATTGATCATATACTAAAGATTAACATGAGTTCCTACTTGATTTCGAATTCGATAAACCAATTCCACACTAAGGGCACTCATACTAAGGATCTTAACGACTTAGTTATAACAATGAAATAGAAATTTGTGGAACATTCAATAACCTACATGTTAGACACAAATAGAAACAAAACTTAAACAAACTACAAAATTTTCTATAAATCACAAATAAAATCTACAGACAAAGGGGTAGACTTAAATTGTTTACATGATTTATGTCTCTATAATGGTTCCTAATAAATTAATAAGATTTATAATGGTTCCTAATAAAAAAAACTTATAAGTATCAAGTAAAAAATGAACCAAAAAATTTAACCTTTTTGGATGTTGTGAAAAAGAAATCATCATTCATCATCCTCTGGTAGTTGAGTCATTGTGGCGGCATCATCATCATCAACATCATCATCATCATCATCTTGCCTTTTTTGTGCAGGTGATCTCTCCATGAAACCATTTGTTCCATGCTTATTTAACCGTCCTTGCATTTCAAGCAATTGATCGTGATTAACAGGACGAGTCATTAAGCATCTTTAGTATTATTGCTTGCATCTCCTTGAATTCCTTATTGTATTGGTCAAATGACTCATCATCTTTCAATATAGACGAGAAGATCCGAACTTCATCATGTCGACGCATCTTAGACCCCGACGGTTGTCCAAACAAGACCAAATCTCCTACTTTATCATTTCGTTTGCACAATCTCCAAATATAATTCTGTTTCATCAATTGGAGTGTCTTTGCAAGCTTGTGAAAGCTCGTGGTCCTTTCATGTATAGCATTGTATTAAGAATTTAAACATTGACAAGTCATATAAGTCATTGATACCTATAATTAACAAAAAGAGTTATGGTCAAGTAGTTTCTTACGGCAATCGCCTCTGCTCTAGGATCCGAGAAAGTAACGTTATCATGATTCCTTGTATGGAGATATAAACATAAATCCAAAATTGATCGGCTTTCTACCGAGTTCCTTCTCCTATAAAATATGTTTAACTTAAATTTAAGTTTGAAACTTATATGAATCTAATGTATACATATGTATGTATGTATCTATGTATGTATGCCCAAAAACATACCGGTCTCAACGAATGCTCATAGATGGATATGGCTCCACCTCAAGTTGCACAGACGAACCCGAACCAGTCCCCACCTCGATCTTCGATTTGGCTCAAGCTTGTTCGACTTTGCTTTATATTCTGGAGTAGGCTAGCATCTTCTTGTAATGCTCAAAAATCTCCCAGAGAGATACATGTGATGGTTTTGTCGGCTTCCTCACCATCTTACTAACAAAGTCGGCATAACAGTGGCAATCACTGTCGTACAAATGTCGACCATAGCATCATCGATCGTCTCCACTCGAAATGAGTCTCGTAGTAATAGAAAGTCAAGTCTTCAACATATGCTAAGTAAAAGTAAACGAAACTTAATTTTCTTATTTAAAAATCTCTTACCGCCCAATCGTTAAAATATTGCTCCTTGATATGGTTAGGAGAACCGTATCCCAACAAATAGCCATCCTTATGTAAAGCGAATTTATATATCCGCGTTATTTGCTTTGACACTTGGGATGACGGATGCAAGAAAGTACCACTACATTTTTACAAAAAAAAAAAAAAGTTAGACCAATATTATAGTAAGTTCATTAAACGTAAGTATATATACGTAATAATATTTCATTGACTTACAATTCATTCGTAGTTTTACGGTCAAAAACACCCGCCCGCGCCTCGGTCATCATTAGTTCTACGTCTCGGGGCCCTAGGCGGCTCATCGTCTTGTTGTGATCTACGGGAGGCACCACTAATAGATGGCTCACTCGAAGGGTGGCTTGAAGTATTGGACGAATGTGATGCGGAGCTCGACATGATCATGACTCCTCGATGGGGAGGCATGCATACTAGAGTCGAATGAAGCAATCGGGACATCTTGGTAAATGCTGCGATGGGAGGGAGATGCGTGGGTAGCTTGTAGAAGTAACGTGACCAGCGATAGGTGGAGGGGAGTTGCGATGCCAAAAAGAGGAGTAAGCTTTGTTGAGTGGTTGGATCATCATGGCCAAATAAAGATGGCCCCGATTCTTTGAAGGAGAGGGCCACGATGGGGGAATGTCTTTGCGCATAAGGCGGACGAGGATACTCTTTGAAATAATTGTGATTGATGGTGTGAACGCTGATTTGTTGTTGGACAAAAAGTTGTTGAAGGTAAGCAAGCTAGCGTGAAGCAAGTGTTGACGAACGAGTGCTCTTGACGCATTGTTGAGACTCAAGCATCATCGAGCGGGGAGATCGTCTTAGCGAACGATCCACGTCGCGAGATGGACGATCTCTGCGACCACCAAGATCGTCTGGCTGGATCGTCCACTAGATCCGTCCCAGGATGACGATGCACTATTCACGCTGACATGACTTTTTTAAGGTTGAAGAGTAAGTTACAAACAAATGTAAATGTCATAATCAATTATTACGAAATGAATAAACAAATGTGTAACTAAATTTAGTAATTACGTTTGATTTCTTAAACCTACTTAAGTGAGTATGTCATGGTTCGTTGTCACTATTTTCACCAACCACTACTTTATTTATTCAAAAATGACTCCGTATAGAATGGTAAAGGCATATGGACAAGCTAATAGACTAATCAAGTCGAGTACAAAGTTCATAGTCTCATTCATAAATTCTCTAATCCTAATAGCATGCTATTTAAAGCTCATTTACCATTAAAAACATCAAATGAAGACATAGAGCACACGAAATGATACAATGAAAGCATCAACAAAACAATATCACGATGAACAAGTTCAAAGAGTAAAGATTATCAACAAATATCATTATATTAGAGTACAAAGGCACCATATAGTCACAAGGCGCCAATCAATAAGTAATAAAAGGAAATGAAATGCAATTCAAAGTATCATCGGGTATACTCACATACCTTAAGGTTGATGCTTGATTGTATATAACTAGATCGCTTTCTTGATGATGAATAACCTCCTAAGGACTACAATTTCCAGCAAATAAAAGTCCCTAATAGCTCTGAATTTTTTTTCATTTTTTTATTTGAAAGCAACATGCTAATGTGAAGCAAAAAGGCTAGGAGTTTGTATTTATAGTTCTTGCCATTCATCCAAATGTACAACCCCATCTCCATGACATATAAGAGACCCTAAACACTCCTATCAACCCACTCATACAAAGGTATAATGCGGTTCTATCGACGTCGTACGCTGCTCCTCCGTGTGGCAAACCGTGGCGTACTCTATTTCGACGTGGATTTCTCAGTGCTTGTACGTCCGAAGTTTGAGTTTGTTGAGCTCGATGACTCGACTGAACTTCTTCCTCGTGTTGGCTCGATTGACCTCTACTACCGGTGCTATCAAAGATAGGGGATTGAACCATTCCAACATACTTGACTTCTGTATGTGGTTGGGTGAAAGGAACATGAAGTGGCATGCCTAATAAGGTGCTCGAATGAGCCATCTCCACTATATGGAATATTGTAGTTATAATATGGCGGAGTAAATGGACTTGGCATGTATTGAGGCAATGAACCATGCATTGAATGTGTAGGCATTCTATGGTCCATGTACGAAGATGATGGCCCGGGAGCATATGGATCAAAATGATATGGATGAACACTCATGCTCGGTGTCATAGGACGAGTTGGAGGTGGTGGAGAAGAACGTCTCTTGCTCTCGCCCCGAGTCCGAGTCGTCGTTGTTTTTCTTCTCCTCCCTCTATCTGCTGAGGCTTTGATCCTCTTCTTGTTGTTCTTCCTCTTCTTCTTGAGATGCTTCGTCATCTATGTCCAAACTCAACTACATTTTCATCATTCCACATAGTAGTCCTTTCTTGTTCATCCTCGTCTAAGATTACGATGCCTTCATGTAGAGCGACCATGCCTTGTTCGACCCCGTCATCGAGAGAACACTCGCTCCAATTGATGTAGACTAATATACAAAAAAATGCGTGTTTGGTTAACAATTTTAAATATGACTCATGAGGATAACACATTATAGTTTCAACGTTACGAAATTCGCGCGGTGCCCCGTCATGTCCAATGTATCGCTGGTGATAGATCTGTACCAATTACTACGATTTTCCCACAACTCTATATATCTTACATGATACACGCCCAATTTTCTTGAGGTGTGTCTCTCGGTGGACGCGGTGCGGAGACGTGTGTCAAAATCACAATGCGGTGGCACGACTGTCCCTTTCAGGTCAAATTAAAGGACACGTCGAACGCCGAAGCTCCGTGACCTTGAGTACATAATTGTGGAAGTGACTCCATGACATCGGTGTGTGGCAGTCCCTAGTTACTGAAAATGCAACTATCCATCTGTATACAAAACAATAAATTTGTCGTAAATTAAAAAGACCCAATGAATTGTTAAAAATAACATGAGAAACATTTTTATTACCGATATCCCAAAGGAACTTGGTTCTTTTTTACTTGAGGTCATCAAGCGAGTCATCAAGGGCATCTACACAATACAACTTAAACCCACATGCATTAATTATTACCCTCTTAACACCACTTAAATGACTAACTGTAACAATAGTCTCTAATAATATTGCTGTTGCAAAGTTAGATATAGACAAAAGGGATAATACCTATTTTTTCTCTTTTAACTGAAGATACTTATGTCCTTAAACAAGCAAAACGGCACTGCAACAACGCATCTAAACTCGTTTAAAGACGAGGTACCAGTGGTGAAACCTCCATCAACCACAAGATTTTTTTTTTTTTTTTTTTTTTGAGGAAAGGTAGATGATGCTCCCTGGCGGGCTTTCATTGAAAGGAAAGGTAAATTACATTTCAGGGTGATTTTATACCCCGACCCAGGCCAATATCGAATTCGATTTACATGGACATCAAAATTCCATCTGACCCGTTCTAGTCCCCTTAAAAGCTAGATTACAAGAGATTGCAGGCCGGCAGCCATACTAATCATACAATAATAATCCCCAATCTCCTTGGAGAGACATACGGTCCCAATTCTTGAACTGGTGATCTTCATGTAACCACATTCCTGCTGTCCTCTTTGTGGCCCTCCATATTTCTTCCGGCATTCGGGTGCGGTCTCTGAAGATTCACTCATTTCTTTCTTGCCATATGTGCCAATCAGTAGTAGGTGTTGAAATGGATGGTTTGCTCATCATTGCTACTGTGGATTTTTGGGACCTGATTACTTGAAATAACAGAGGATAATCGACAGAAAGAGATGTTGTACCCAGCCAAGGATCTGTCCGAAAACAGACTCTCTCACCGTTTCCAATTCTTGTTTCCAGCTTTTGAGTTGAAGAGGGGACGTAAGGAAGTGATGAATCTCCATGGTGCTCGAGTAGTGACTTGGCCAGCCCCACCCGAGTCCCAACAGTTTCCATCAACCACAAGATTATGTCACTCGCATACATAGACTCATCACTTACCAAATACAATGCCGCTTCGGCAATATCTTGAGCTTAAGAACTCTTCCACCAAGATTAGAGTAATAGCTACCAATGTTCTCATCATCCAAGCCAAAAAAATTCTTAGCCAACGGCGTTTCAACCATATAAGGTGATATGCAGTTCAATTTGATCCTAAACTATCCAAGCTCCACTGCTGTGCTCTTCGTCAGCCCCTCCACTGCATGCTTGGAAGCTGTATATGAGTGCGACGCGATGCCACCAATGACTGAGCACACACTAACTGTGTTGATTATGCTTCCTTGGCGTGCAGGGATCATCACTCTGGCCGCATTTTTGGTACCTAAGAACGCGCCAGTCACCTTCACTGCAAGGACATGTTCGAACTCTGCCTTCTCATCGTCTAGTATACTCAATCTGTCTTCTTTAAAATGTCAGCATTTGTTCATCATGATATTGAGCTTACCATGCTTGGTTACAGCCATGTCCACAGCCCTTTGGACTTCAGATTCATTGGTGACATTGCAGTTGACGAACGTTGCAGAAAAAGGACTCAAGTCTTTGCAGACCAAGTAACCATGTTCATCCGGAACATACGTGACAATTTCTTTGGCACCGTGTTGGGCAAACAATCTGGATAATTGTTCACCAATTCCACTAGTACCTCCAGTGATCAGTGATACCTTCCCCTCCAATCTGAAACAAAGGCACAATCACAATAAATGAACGAAGAAAGCAACCAAGGAAATCAAGCAAAAAGGATATGAAGATATATTTTGTTATGGGCTTCTGAAAACATGGCCACCTTCCTGTGATCGATGACGGGTTTCTGCTAGCCATGTTTCTATAGGCTTCAGACACAGCTCTAAGGGACTTGTCGAGAAAAAAGGGGAGTTCAGGTTTTATAGATATTAGTATTGTCTAAGAGCCTAAGAGTATTACCAATTTACCACGTTGGTTAACTAGCCTAATGAGACAATTAGATGATATCAAATGCAAGAAATGCAAATGACTTGTTAGTTTGTGCACATCATGAATCCTAAGTGGCAAAAAAAAGGCATTCAAGTAAAACATAATTCACGTGAGACAGTTCGTCCGTTTTCTTCATCAACAAAAGTTCATAGATCATCAAAGATGTACAGATCACAGACGCACCTGTAATGCCCAAACAAGTCTAAAAGAACGGCGAAGAAGTAGTTCATTGTTAGCTTAAAAGATAGGAGGTGTTCCTAAAATGCAAGGTTCCTGGAAGAAACATTTCATCGTGATTAAAGTAGGCAGGCTCTTATAAATGTAAGTCGATTGAGTTGGCAATTTCCTTTCATCTACAGAAGGCACGACAAAAGATTCACATACATGCTTCATTTTAATGATGATAAAACCAGATGAATCCTGCCAAAGTGTCAATATGCGACAAAACAGATGGTTCGAGACTAAAAGATGTGTCTTATGCCACATAAAACTTTGCAGTCACTGTAAAAGGGGCGTATCTTGTTGGGCAGGGTACCAAGTTGAGAATGAACGAAAACATACCTCAAAATCTCACTTCCAAACTCAGATATGGACTTTTAGCTTCATCTTGAAGAAGTAAGGAGATTGTAATTCAATCTCAAAGAGTCAAAGCTCAATAAAAAAAAAAGAAAAACCCTCAAGGTTCCACTTCTCTTTCAATGCCACAATCAACAGGATAAAGGCAGGTCGAGTAATTGAGAAAGGTCTCAATTACTCAAACCTGAAACATTAGATGCACGGTGTCTCGCCCACGTCTCTATAGCAAATAGTTAATCTGCCTTTCAACCACAACAACGTTTCAGTTGAACCCTTCACAAGCTGTAGCTGCCAATTCAATTCAGCCATGTTGGTAATATCAGAAGCGATGAATTCATGAACTTCACTGTCAGTTTGAATCATACTAGACCCGGGACATTTCTTTAAAACCCCATGTTCCTTCATGGTCGACCCAAGTCCTGCAACTTCGACCCACTGGGTTGCTTCTGCATTGCGACGGCATAATACCCACAATAGCAAAGCCTTGATCCCAAATTCGTTGGTGTTAACTACATGGATCACTTTCATGAAGCGCCTACAAGTCTACAACCCTCCTTGACCATTTCTGCATGACTGTTATCAGGCATTAAGGACACCCACAAAGGTTACACCATTTGATTCGACTTTCTCTAGCTCCATGCATTGTAATTTGTAAGCACTTTAATCATAGAGTTCCAAAAAAATAAGTTCTACGACATCTTTAAATCGCTCATTTAGACATTTCATCAAACACCAGAAACCATAGCAGTCCAATCAAAGACATCTCTTTTAGACATTTCATCAAACACTATTTGTGCAAATCAAACAACTCATCGAAATGTACATACAACCTTTGATGAAAGAAGAGCGTCTTGTATCACCCTAATCGTCAGGCGATTAGTGTGGGAGTTAGGGTTCGCCGCCGAATTTCTTGTTGAAGTATTGTTTGAGGAACTCGCGACGGGCTTCGATGCGGCGTTGTTGAGGCTCGACGTTGAGGAAGGAAAGATGGGCGCCGATTGCGAAGAGAGAGACACCTGTTGCGAAGAACACAGTCGTGATTCCCCACAGTCCGCCGCCGCCGCTCCCGTACCAAAGCCACCGCACCATCGAATTCACGATTTCCACTTTTGATCACTATGTTTGTATACAGTGGCATTTTTTAGGATTTTTTTTTTTTGCATATATGCCATTTTGTGGCAAAAGATTAACACTTATACCGCTCCTTTCAAACAATTTGCACTTACAACACCTCTTTTATGTTTTGACTGGTCAAACTGTCTTTTTTGACACGCAAGCAATTGATCAGGCTACGGAGCTATCGAGACCATTGTAACACATTTTTAGAGGCGCGTTACGATCTCGCGACTTTCGTGGGACTCTAAATTTTGAACTTTGGAGTATCGTCTTCTTCACTGGGTCCCTGTCTCTCGCCTCCTCCAACGGCTTCTCGCGCGCAAGGTGAGGCTAAATCATTCCTCTCTTTCTCTCGCAGCTCTCTTGTCTTCTTCGCGTTGAATTGAACTTATTAGGGGTAGTGTATGGCGTATGTGGTGTTTCGAGATTTAGTTTTTTTGTTTTTTTGTTTTTTTTTAATGTTCTAGGGTTTGAATTGATGATGCCCTTGATTGGAGGGCCGGAAATTAAAGTAAGGCTATGCAGTGAATCCGGTGATGGAGTGAGGAGGTGTAGATTGATTTTCTCTATGTAGTACACCTACTAGTGATTTTTTAAAATTGGGAAATTCTCAACAGTAAAAGTAGATAGATATTATCTTTAGCTAGGAGCTTCCCCATTATCTACAACACTCCCCCCTACCCCTTTTCTGTAACACTCCCCACACATCCATTCTTCACTTCTAATGCCCCTCACTCCATCGAGCACCCCACCCTCATCTTCTGCTTCTTCTTCTTCCGTTTTTTTTTTTTTTTTTTTTTTTTTTTTCTTTTTTATTATGAACCCTCATCTTCGTCAAAGCAAAATCTTCCCTTTACCGTATCTCCTCCTCTTTTTTCTCTCATTTGTGGTGTTTTGTGCTTTTTTTTTTTTTTTTTTTTTAACCTTCGCAGCAAGAAAAGTTGCTTGTTGTGACAATGTATTTTATAGCGGTCAAAAAATTGCCACAAAAACATATTATTGTGGCAGAGATTGCATTAAATAAGTAAGAAGTCAAATATTTTCCTAATGATTTGTTATAAATTATTTAAGGCAGCTTAGGACCTACCATAAAAATAAAATAAAAAATAAAAAATAAAAAATAAAAACCGAAGTATCAAAAAAGGAATCAACCAAGACCGCTTACGTTGAAGAAAATGACGTGCGTGCGACTTGTAATGGAGAGGGTATATTAGTCTTTTTACACTGAACATAAAAATAGTTAGGATCAAAGATGATAGACGGGTGAAGACGATCGATGAAGCTAGGGTTTGGAGAGAAAATGGAGGGTTCGATGAGACTAAGCGGAACTTCTCTCTTCGTCGCTGCAATGGCGCTCGTACCATGCCGCCGACACTCCGGCGCCTTCTCTGACCTCCGCTGCTGTCGCGACGTCTCCGTCAATGGCCGCTGCGCTTGTCGTGACCTCAATCGCCCCAGTGGTGTTCGGATCTCTGTTCCGTTGGTGCTCGGGAGGTGAGCGTCTCGAGATCTGGTGTTGTTTTTAGTTCGCCAGGGCTTCCAATCTGGAGGCGAAAGGGAGAATCGATAGGTAGAGGTGCCTCATCTGCAAGTCTATACTCAGTGACGAACAATGCTTCGAAGGAGAAACGCAGGTGAGATTCTCATTAGCTAAAGCTTTTTTGGTTTCTCATCAAACTCTTCATCGAAGATTTCCTCTTCGTCTTCTTCAGCAATTGCTCTCTTTCTCTCATTGTTCATCAGAAATTCTTCTCTGTCATTACTCTTGAGAAATCGTTCTGTCTCTCTTCATTGAAGATTTCTTTTTCGTCTTCTTCAACAATGGTGGATTTCTTATCAGGTCGCTAAAATGTTCTTTCATTGATGATATTGAATCAATTTTTTTTCTTCTTTTTAAGCTTGTTTGAGATTGAAATCTGATTGAGTGATGAATTCAGTTTGATGTTTGAAGCAAAGATTGCAACTTTAATGCTTTTATTGTGTTGAACACCAGTTGTTTGATGTAATGCCCATTAGAAATGACTATTGCACAAATGCTTAGGTGATATCTTGGTGAACTTTTGTTATCTTTTGTAGAATTTGATGTGTGTGTCAACGACATATTTGAATAAATGTCTCAGAAGCTTTGGTAAGAATGAAAAGTTTAGTCTTTGTAAATGCAAAGCTTTCGTCTAAACTGAAGAAAGGGATGAAGTAGTTGTGTATCTACATTGTCTAGTGATGGATTGGAGGATTTACGTAGCGCGATTGAGCAAAGTTTGAAGGTAGTGAATTTTAGTTTAATCTTGTAATTTCTCTGGATTCTCAACTGTTTATTCACCAAAAACTTTATAAACTATGCACTCATTTTTGTATGCCGGTAATTTCTAGGAAGGACTTATTTTCAGATTGTTGCCTCCTCATCCATGCATCATGTTTAAAATTTATGTAGCACTTGCCTTCGTTTCATGTTGTTTTTTCTCGTAACAAGGATCTGAGTTCAATTTTCAGTTATCTGGATTTTTTGTAGTAAATGTCTGAAGCACGGAGCGTGCAGGATGCGAGGACTTTGGCGGTCAAGGTGTGTGTCTCTTCAATTCTCATATGTCTCAATTGCATTAATATAATATCTAAATTGTTTAAGTTCTATTGGTCATTAATGCAAATGTATTGGTCATTAATGCAAATGTCAATGGTAGATCGATGTCATCAGTAGAAATATTGGGGTTGAATATATTTAGTTTGGAAAGGATTGATAGACTGTGAGTTGAGTTCAATGATCTAGAAAATTTGAAGTCATGAACCAGATGGGAAAAGAAACGAACTTGATTAAGCTTTGGAGGAAAGAAATGTGCTCATTTTTTTTCATCGTTCCATTAAATTGCACATGGTCTAGTTCCATTGTTCTTAAGACTTGTTCTTATTTATGGTACTAGAGTGAGCTACTATAGCTTGCTAGAATGAGGTTGTCTACTTGAGTTCATTGACATTTCCCATGGGAACTGCTGATGAAAATCTTCCGACCTTTCTGAGCCACCTAGAATGGCAACACTGCTTATTCCAAGTCTAAGCTGATAGAAATATGAAACAGTTCACCAAATTTGAAGAACCTAATATTTACTTGGAATCTTTGTTTTAGCTATTTTATTCTGATTTAAATCTCATTTCTCATGTATTTGCTTTAGTTTCTTTTTTTTCTTTGCTTTTTTCTGATTTGCATGTTTTCTAGTCATGCAACAACCTACTCATACCTAAGGCTAAAGAGAAGTTTTCAAAGGATATTGATCTCATTGTTGCCTGTCAAAAGGGATTGATGTCATGTTTACCAACATAATTTTTTTACTAGATATATATGCTATTTTTTGGGATAGTAAGAATATTGTGAGCATGTGGTCAAGGATAAAGGGGAAGAAAATTGAGTTTGGAGAGTGAGCTCACAAGATTGCTTAAGAAGTATCTTTTACATAAAGTGCAGTTTTATCTAATCGCCTACAATAGTGCCTTAGAGTTTTGAGAGTAAGCTATTGTTGAGGGAATTTAACTAATTTTGCAGGTTGTGTGATTTTTCTAATGGAGTTGTCTCTTTGTGTTTTCTTGCTCTTAAAATTTGATACTCTCTATGTCTACTCATGTTATTATGAACCACAAATTCAGGTTTGCCATAAAAACACTTTAACTACTTGACGTAATTTTCTCTCATGTCTGATGGATTTTACTTTTATTGATTAATATCATTTTTATGTTGACAGTATCATTGGTTTGCTCTATTTCATATAGTTCTAACTTCTAACTCCCTGAATCTATGTTATTTTGAAATGTGTTGCTTAGACTTGGCGCGTATGATTTCCTAAACTTATGTTATTGAGAGCATTGTAGTATAAAATACTACGTGAGTTGGAATGCTCTGCGTAATATAGTTTTAATTATAGATTTTGTCATGTGTTCAACTGCTACATAAGTAGGTATTCTAGTCTATTGAATCTGAACCTTCTAATTATACTAAATTTGTTAATTTTTTTGAGAATGAAACACATAACTTCACTTTTTGATCAAGTCTGTATTTTATGATTCAATCATTCATGTGGCTATTTATGTATACTCATCAGTCTTTGTTTCATATATTGTCTATGGAGTTGTTGATTCTAAAATTTAATTACTTGTTTGGTTTTCCTCAAAAAAAAATTACTTGTTTGGTATCGTTTATTTTTTATAGGCAAACTCTTTTGATAGCCATGAGGAAGAATAAGGAGAAGAATTGGAGTATGGACTGGATCTCCCAAAGATGAAGTTTGGACTTGGATTCCTAATGATGGTACTTTAAGTACTCTATAGCAGGTTCAAAACTCTCTCTCTTTTCTCTAATTAGACAGTGTGAAGTTCTCCTCATCTAAGATTATCTTGGCTAGTGTTCTTGAATCAATCTTTCTTTTGGAAACACTCAATGAGTTTTTGAATCAATCTTTCTTGTTTCGGATTGTTTGTTTTTAATAGGCAAACTCTTTTTATAATTGCGAGGAAGAATAAAGGAGAAGAGTTGGAGTTATAGATAGAAAAATTAGAGTTTTCAATTCAATGAATTTGAATACATAGAGAATTTCAATGTAATTCATGAAAATTGATATTTATGTATGATAAAATGTTTTGTAATCCATTAAGGTTCTTCTTAATGAATATCTTGTAATAGAATTCTTAGTTTTACTTTTTGCAAACTATAAAATGTTTTGAGTTAAGAATTAGTGCCTTCTAGAGGTTCTATTTTTTTTGTTGGAGCTCTCTTATTTGTGGCAGCTAACTGGTGCCATAAATATATCTTTTATGATAGCTTAATGTTGCCACAATATGTATTTACTTTTTAGACAGCTAATTGCTGCCACAAATATATCTTTTATGTGGCAACTAACAACTGCCACAAATATATCTTTTTTATGGCAGCTTCACACCTGCCACAAAAAATAAATGTTTTTTGTGGCAGGTGCAATGTTGCAATTTAAAGTTTTTAATGGCAGTATAACCGTTGCCACAAATTCCGGCACAAATACTTTTAGTAGCAGCTCCTGGTGTCACAAATTTTTTTGTGACGGGCGTAATAGTGGCACCCTCCATCCCGTTACGTAGTTGCCACAAAAAGTCATTTGTGGCAGCAAAAGGCTTTTCGTGCATTTTCTTGTGGTGCTTATTGAATTTTTTTCCTTTACAGTGTACTTGCAAGTTATCAATCTTCATGGGATTTTTCACTTGAATTAGTAGCTTGGCAAATTGTTCATTAAGGTAAATATTGTTTTCATAAATAATGTTGGTGGGAGGTCAAATTTTTACCAGGCACTTTGAAATGTGCGAGACCACTTTCGAAAGTAGGTGAAGAGTTTATATGACTTGTGGAAGCAAGAAAATCAAGAAAACCTCTTGTTGTTTGATCACGACGATCAATTAAAGGTTAAGTTTTAGTTAGCTTCAAGAACTTAACTTCAATTTTGGTGGGGTTCAAATTTTTACCAGGCGTAATAGTGGCACCCTCCATCCCGTTACGTAGTTGCCACAAAAAGTCATTTGTGGCAGCAAAAGGCTTTTCATGGCAGCTTTATTGCTGCCACAAAAAGTACATTTTCTTGTTGTGCTTAATGAATTTTTTTCCTTTACATTGTACTTGCAAGTTATTAATCTTCATGGTATTTTTCACTTGAATTAGTAGCTTGGCAAATTGTTATTAAGGTAAATATTGTTTTGATAATAATGTTGGTGGGAGGTCAAATTTTTACCAGGCGTTCTGATATGCACGAGACCACTTTTGAAAGTAGTGGGGAGTTTTATGTGACTTGTGGGAGCAAGAAAATCAAGAAAACTTCTTATTGTTGATCACGACGATCAATTAACGGTTTAGTTGTGACGACCCGTCCCCGACCTAGGATCAGGTCACCCGGCCCAGACTGCCACTTGGACCCGATACCTAAATCAGGCTCAAATAACGGTCTGGCACGCCTAAACAAATAAACCTGCGGAAAGTACATTAGCTAAACAAAGGATAATAATTGTGAAATAAATACAAAGAGATATCCCTAAGCCAATAGATTTAAGTTCACAAGAATATCTATGAAACTATAAATGGGTTCGTATTGAGTTAAACTATTAAAACTCTCAAGTGGATCAACTAAAGGTAAGTAGATTTCAAACTACCTAAAGACTTATTTTAATTACAACCCAAGTTTAATAGTTTCAAAATCGAGTATACATGATATATATCAACTCAAGGCTCACATCAAATGAAGACTTCAAGATCGTTTCTCCCTTGTCTCAATTCTAGCGCACTCGTCGATGAACCTGTATTGTAAGTGGGGTGAGCTAAAAGAACCAACGGAGCTCAGTAATGCGGAAAACTCACTCAATCATCAAATATGCAAGTAATACCTAATAAGCATGCATAGTCTAGCATGTATTTGAAAACAAACAAGGATTCATTAAATAGTAGCATGGTAGCAGGATTTTAAAAAATAGACTTATAATGAACCATCAAGTACTTTCATAGACATAAGATTCGTAAGTCACAAATTGTAACAATAATAATCATGAATAACATTAAAGAGATTGACAAATCATTTCATAATTTCAAACTTTCATACAAATGAGGGGGTTTCGCGAGATTATGTACTATAAAATATAATAATACGATAAGTCGATGTTCCATTCAATGCATACTAGATATTGGCAAGAATCCGGTGACCGATTCTCCTACTCTCAAAGTGATAAAAACAACCAGCAAGCACACAGGCCTTATGTGCCCTCTCGTTTGTCCCATCAAATCAACAGTAGGTTCGTCCAAGCCATCACCGATGCACATCTCTATGTCTCAAGAGTACAAGAGAAGATAACTCCAACTCATGTCCCTACGTGACATACTTATGAATTCAATTAGTCAAGTAAATCCCTCGGTGGTAAACTCCACACATCTTGGGGTGTTAACGACCCTCGGTGGTACCATAACATTCTGAGGTATTCTTTAAGACCCTCGATGGAACTCCACACATTCTGTGGCCATGAATAACAATGCATTCACATTCCATAGATACGTAGATTCGAATCAATACCACGACGCCACCCATAAATCTCAAGTCTTTAATTCAAATTATGAATCCTAAACATAACTAATAATCATGTCATATTTGATAATTGAGCAAGCTCCCCACTTACCTGCACTCACTGCAAATCCTAATCTCGATCCTCTCGCGTTTAGGCTCGATGTGAACCGTCTCACGAATCTTGACAATTTAAAAGAATAATTACTTTATGTATCTACAATCATACAAGTTTAACATCAATTGTCTAGACCTTAGAGATTCACCCTATTTTATAGCTGACTTCGTTAAAGGTCATTCACGACTCTAAAATCGACACTTAAAATTAGAATCGATGATTCGAGTAAAATAGGAATGTGGTGATGTAAAATAAGGAAAATCCGCTAAGACTTGAGTTTTTCAATATAAATCGAAGACGTTCGATTAATTGTAATTAAAAGATCCAAATCACCATACAAGACTCAATTTAGACTTTAAATTCCTAAATGACAATATTCAGTCAAAGTCCACAAATTTATCGAATAAGTTTATTTCCCAACGAAAAGATTCAAAGTCCCTTTTTAAATCTCAAATCAACCTTAAATGTCAAATCCATATCAATAAACTTCAACCGCGTTCAATTTGCTAAAATCATGGGAAAAACCCTTTTATGTACTATCAAACTATGGAAAACAAGATTGATTCATCCATAATACTCATTATCATAAAGCTTAAAAAATTTGTATAACCCATTTCAAGACTAGATCTAAGAAATATTAAACAAACTTTGAAAATCATCAACTTTCATTACCAATACCAACACCAAGACAATAAATCTAGAGAGTATTAGAATCTCACCATACCTTCAATGGAGTCTTTGACTCAAACTCCTTTCCAAAATCTCATTCTAACATAGATCAAATCTTTCCTTTCTTATTTTCATTTCTATTTTCCTCGCGTTCTTGCCGACGTCGACGCCATCGACCCTTTGATCTCCAAATCTTTAATAAATAATAAAGAAATCAAGGAGGGAAGTGAGGTTGTACATCTCTTAAGCTTGAACTCTCCTCTTGTTCTCCTCCTCTCCATGTCGGTGTTTTATAAAATTGGAGCTAGAGTTTTCTTTGATTTGCTTAAATAGCATTAGGGTTAGGGATTAGGGTTGTGACTATTTACAATTTGTCTAAAATGTCCTTTTTGGTCATAATCTCAATTGGGCTTTATTATTTAAAATAAAACTTTACTTACTCCCTAACTCATATTTAATTTGACAAGTTTAGAATTGTATTTTCCACATCAAACACCCAACATATTTTTATCATGAAATTACCAAAATACACATAGGTTGGGTCGTGGAGAATTTGGGTCGTTACTTTAGTTTTAGTTAACTTCAAGAACTTAACTTCAATTTTGGTGGGGTCAAATTTTTATCAGGCATTCTGAAACACATGAGACCACTTCTGGGAGAACGTGGGGACCTAATATGACGTGTGAGAGCAAGAAAACCCAAAAAACCACTTGTTGTTTGATCACGTTGATAAATTAAAGGTTTAGTTTTAATTATGTTAAAAAAACTTAACTTCCATTTTGGTGGGGGTGAAGTTTTGATCAGGAGGTCCAAGACGTGTGAAATCTTTTTCGAGAGCACGTGGGGACCTAATATGACGTGTGGGAAAAAGAAAATCTAAGAAACCTCTTGTTGTTTGATCACTGCGATCAATTGAAGATTTTGGTTTTGTTAAGTTTAAGAACTAACTTCAATTCTAGTGGGGTGTCAAATTTTGATTTGGCGATCTGAAACGCATTAGACCACTTCCGTGAGCACGTGGGGAGTTAATATAACGTGTGGGAGCAAGAAAATCAAGAAAAACTCTTTTTGTTTGATCACGACGATCAATTAAAGGTTTAGTTTTAGTTAAGTTCAAGAACTTAACTTCAATTTTTAATGGGGGTCAAATTTTGATCGGGCAGTCTGAAACACGTGAAACCTTTTCTGGGAGCACTTGGGGACCAAATATAACGCGTAGGAGAAAGAAAATCCAAGAAACCTCTTGTTGTTTAATCACGCCGATCAGTTGAAGGTTTTGGTTTTGTTAAGTTTAAGAACTAACTTCAATTCCAGTGGTAGTCAAATTTTGATTTGGTGATCCGAAACACATTAGACCACTTTCAGGAGCACGTAGGGGCCTAATATGAAGTGTGGGAAAAAGAAAATCCAATAAACCTCTAGTTGTTTGATGACGACAATCAATTGAAGGTTTTGGTTTTGTTAAATTTAAGAACTAACTTCAATTCTAGTGGGGGCGAAATTTTAATTGAGCGATCCAAAACATGTTAGACCACTTTTGGGAGCACATGGGGAGTTTATATGACTTGTGGGTGCAAGAAAATCTAGAAAATCTCATGTTGTTTTATCGCGGCAGTCAATTGAAGGTTTAGTTTTAATAAAGTTCAAAACCTAACTTCAATTTTGGTGGTGATCAAATTTTTACCGGGCGTTCCGAAACGTACAAGACCACTTCTGAGAGCACGTAGGGGCCTAATATAACATGTGAGAGCAAGAAAATCCACAAAACCACTTGTTTGATCACGACAACTAATTAAAGATTTAGTTTTAGTTAAGTTCAAGAACTTAACTTCAATTTTGGTAGTGGGTCAAATTTTGATCAGGTGGTCTGAAACGCGTGAAACCATTGTCGAGAGCAAGTGGAGACCTAATGTGACATGTGGGAGTAAGAAAATCTAAAAAACCTCTTGTTGTTTGATCATGGCGATCAATTGAAGGTTTTGGTTTTGTTAAGTTTAAGAACTTAACTTCAATTTTGATGAGGGGGTCAAATTTTCATCAAGCCATTTGAAACGTGTGAGATCACTTCCGGGAGCACGTGGGAACTTAATATGACTTGTAGGAGCAAAAAAATCTAGCAAAAGTTTTTGATATGAGTTCAAGTGGTGTGTCTGCAAGTGTGAACTTCTTGAACTAACGACACGTTTTGAAAACCGGCCTTCAGTTCTGATGTATTTTCCTTAGAGTCGCGGATTAGTTGTGCAACTTTAACTTCTACTGATTTTAGCAATCCAATAAGCGTGCTTGCGTGTCAAGAGAAGGCAGTTTGACTGGTCAAAACATACAAAAGGTGGTATAAGTGCAAATTGTTTGAAAAGAGTTGTATAAGTGGTAATCTTTTGCCACGAAGGGGCGTAAATGCAAAAAATCTCATTTTTTTTATTGATGCATACATTTGTAATAAAGTAGTTGGTGTCCTTTGGATGCACGTCGTAACGCGTTAGAACAAACAGTGATGCACAAATAAAGGGAGGATGCCCAAATTGTGAAAATAGTTTGTCTCCCAATCATTTCAAATTTCTTCTTTAATTTTTGTTTTAGGCATAAAGTATTAGTTCCTTGAACTTTCAAGCTTTTGTTTATTTGATTCTCAAACCTTCGTCAATTTACTTTTAGTCCATAAACTTCTATTTCCCTTTACTTTGGGTCATTTCATTAAGTTTGATGATCAACGGTCGTAAACAAAGTGCTTCACGAGCAATTCATAAGCGGTTCACAACTACTTCATCAACTAAAAAAATCGATTGTGAATCATTTCGTTAGTATCCGTTTCTCTCCAAAATTAACAAAATGACCAAAACTATAGAAAAATAAAAAATTATGGACCAAAAGTGAACTGATGAAAGTTTGAGAACCAAATAAAAAAAAACATAAAAGTTCGAGGACCAAATGATATATATATATATAGGGCATGCACCTCATCAGCTACCCTTGATTCTTGTGCACCCGATGTGTATCAAAAAGAATTTCATTAATCACCTGGACCACGCTAGCACGTCCCTTCTATTTAAGTCAAGCAACCCCAAAAAAATATTTTCTATACGTATGATTTGTTTCTTACTGCTTATGATTTTTTAGCAAAATTTCTTCTTCTTTTTTTCCGACTTTAAGAACATTTATTATTGCTTTGCATATGCGATTACAAATAGAATGATTCGTGAAAGACACTGATAATCAAGTTATTGGTAGATATGCTTGTCACGCATTGAATTATGAGCTATTGGCCCTGGTCTTTTTCTAGAGCTTCGAGTTGTTTTTCATGTCTTTAGTATCCCTATAAACTTCAGTTTTAAATTCCTGAAAGCTATTTGAAACCAATTTTATAAGTGAATCATACATGCCTTAGCATTTAGTATTAGATTTTGAGTCATGCTATTTTGACCTACTTTGGGTAACCGATTTAACACACACTCTCCTTGAAAGTCCTTTATATGCACATTGAGTTTTGTACACATGGATACACACATCATTGCAACAATAAAGGGTCACAAATAAGGGTATGCCAAATTAATGACACCTTCAAAGTGGATAAAAAAAGCAATATTCTTAAATTTTACTCCCTTCTTCTATTAATATAGGTCGTTTTAACCAAAACTTGATTTTCAAGATTATAAGACGTTTTCATCTTTTGACCCTTTAGAGCATCTCCAATGGAATGTTGATTGAATGTCAATGTGTGCCACCTAAGATTAAATTGACATTGAGATGAAAAAAAGGTCTTCAATGGGAATGTGTATTTAGAATGTCATGCTAATGTGGCATAAAAAAAATTGACATTGTCACTTTTGGATGTGAACTCTAGACATTCAAATTGACAGCCACATAGGATTCCATTTCTTTTTTTTTTGTTGGAGTTCGGTCTCTTTTTAAATTGAAAAAAGAAATGTCACCTCATCAATTGACGTTCAATCCACATCTACCATTGGAGATCAGTTTTGGAGTTCAATGTCTATTTGAGCCACATGGGATGACATCTTTTTCACGTTGATGACGTAGCAAGAATGCATTCCCACAATCCACATTTACCATGGGAGATGCTCTTATATACCCATTTCACCCCTCGTTAAAACTTAAAAATTAATAGCCATTAAAGCACTTCCATTCTTCAACCAATCAAATATGGATATGAAAGGGACAAATTGAAAAATTAAACTCACAATTAAAACACTTTCTTGTTAAGAAAGAAAACTCATAATTAATGTTACTTAAATTGGTTTGTTTTGATAAATGGATGCAGATAGTACATATAGAATATCCTACTTTGACCTATTTTGGGCTACCAATTAAACACGCACTGTCACGGGCCAAATTTCTAATCTTAAATTTTGGTCGTAATCAGGTCACCAACCCATGACATGGGACCCATGCCGTGATACGCACACCGACTGAGGCATGTGGCCGAGGTATATTTTATTTTTGGTAGTGATGTATGCTTAGTGTGTTGTTTTTGTGTAAACTTATTAAGTCGGTTTGTGCAGTTGTAGGCATTGAGTCAAGAGCGGAGACGTGTCTCGAGTTGCGTGCTAGTCGTGAGATTGGGTAGCTAGGCTATGGTAAGTCTTATGTAATTTTAATATGAATTTAAAATTATAAAATTCATAGCCTATGGTTGTGTTTTAATGCAAATCTAAATAGAAAGTCCTATAGTTGTGAATAAAATCTATAATTCATGAATACGCCTCGGGATGCACATTAGCACACACTCCCATAAATTTGTGTCAATATGTATGTCAACTTGAGGGAGTTAAGTGGGTTAGTAGGACTAATTGTGGGCCTCTAGATTTCATGGGGATGTGATGAAACAACAAGATGCAAAGAGGTAGTATAAATATGAAAATCTAACTTTTTCCTATCACATTACATGATCAAAATCAACCAAACTTGAGGACTAAAAAATATACAACTTGGCTGGAATTGAGAGCTTTCATGAAGGGGTTTCCAACCATCAAGAAGGAGATCTTGTTGTCCACAACAAGCTATAATCCTAGGTAATGCTTCTACAACAAAATGCAATCAAATCGATGGGTTTTTGGCTATGGATTCATTGGGGTTTTGTATAAGATCAGTTCCAAAGTGTTCTAATGATGTTTTTGATGCATTTCTAAGCTTTGATTTCAATCCTTAAGATGTATTTTCGAAATCTCAAGTTTTGCCCAAAATGGGGCTTTCATTTAACGCAAACTATTTTACTGATTTTCGAATGAAAAACTAGTTTTTTTTTCTAAGTTGAGCTTGATTTTTGAATTCCTTATGTTTTCTTAATAACCCAACTACCAAGAATTTCTAAAATCGATTTTGAAACCCAAAAGTTATGCTTTCTTGAAGTACATGTGTTCTTCCCCAATTTTCAAGTCATGCATGCTTAAATCCTCCAATTTGCCATGATTTTGATGAATACATGTGTAATATATGAAATGCCTGCCTTGTATATGTTGGAGGAGGATATGTTGGACCTTGGTGGAGGAGAACAAAGTCCAGGGGATGATGAAGGAGGTGATTCCCGAGTTGCAACAACCCATAAATCGATTGTAGATTTTTGGGTTACTACACTCAACGCATTGAGTGT
Organism: Stephania japonica; assembly: GCA_039657345.1. NCBI lineage: Eukaryota > Viridiplantae > Streptophyta > Magnoliopsida > Ranunculales > Menispermaceae > Stephania > Stephania japonica. Next base: position 16,608,622 of record CM077556.1, read on the forward strand.
TCTGGGCAGCTGAAATTCTGCAACTTCCCTTATTTTCCTGCAACACTTAACACAAGCCTAGATCAATCTTAACAAACCTTAACACACCTTAAATCATGTCTAAACATCTCAGGAGCCTAAGGAAGTGTTTCGGGAGTTCGGGTGCGCGAGTTTGGGTGGTGAAAGGCCAGATTGGCTAGGGAATTGGCTTGTATTTGTGAGTATACCCAATGATGACTTATTTTTCTATTCATTCTCAATATCACTACTTTTACAATAGTCCTCTTGACCATAAGTTCTCTTGTACCCTGATATCATGAACTTTATTGTTGTTGTTCTCACTTATGAGCCTTGTTGGTGTTGCTCACATGTTGGGTTTTTGACTTCATGATATTCATTCCTTGTGTTAACTCATTGACTTTATTTCTGATGCCATGTTGTGCCTTGTTGTTTTTAATGATTAAATTTATATATAGCATGCTATTAGGATTAGAGGAATTATAAATGACTCTATGGACTTTGTACTCACTTTGATTTGTTTATTAACTTGTCCCTATGCCTTGATGAATCCGTACTTGAGTCATTTTTTAATACATAAAGTACTTTAGCATCTAGGTCCCTTACTCGATCGTGGTGTGCGCAACTCATGGGGTTTGAGTCCCCGGGGAGGTCGGCACATATTGCTTAACTTTGTTCGACACTCGGGGTTAGAGTCCCTGAGGTGGTCGACACATCGAGGTTAGAGTCCCTGGTGACACTTAGGTTCGAGTCCATCATGATATGATGACTATTAGGTTGGTGTGACGGAGATCACTACGGACTGGACCTAGATCACCACTACATAGCCTAGTGTCAGTATCACTTGTTCAATTATGGTATTTACTCACATATGGTTAATTTTTCAATTTTTCATATTTATATGCTTTTAAATACCATTAGAATATTTGGAAATATGAAATAAATATGTCATCGGGGATTATTATTATTTTCTTGTACTCACTGTCATTTTTATGACGATGGCAGAGCCGTCGATCAGCAGGCCGAGCAAGGAGAAGATCGACGATTACCTCTGAGCCAGTGGAAGGATACTGCTTTCGATACCGTAGGTCTTTTTGATATACTTGGGGTTATTTATTGGGTTGAACGATAGTTCCCTGACTTTATTGTGACTTTCACATTGTATATTTACCACTTTATGATATATCTATGTGATTGTTAATTTCCTGGATTTCCACACTTATGGTTATATTCTCAACGAATTCCACATAAACTGTTAAGACTTTCGCTAATTTATTAAACTATTTAAAAGTTTTAATCAACTCTAAATTTCAATAACTATGTAGAACTAGTGTATTACTTAGTTAAGTCCTACGTGGATGAGATTAGGGCTTAATTACGAGATTAGGTCGGGTGTTGCCCTAGATTATGAGAGGGGTCGTCACACGCACTCTCCTTAAATATCCCTTATATAAACATTGAGTTTTGTTTGCATATGCACACACATCAATACAACAATCAAGGGTCACAATTAAAGGGTACGTGCCAAATTATTAGCATGCTCAAAATGAGTAAAAAAACAATATTTTTAGATTTTACATATAGAATGTCCAAGTCCAAATAAATGAGCTAGAGAGCGAGAATGAGTGAGGTTCATGTTGGGAGAGAGTACACCAAATGCAAAGGCAAGATAGTGCTCCCATACCCCAACTGATAACCTACTTAATATTCACTTGAATACCCGATATGGAACTATTTTTAACACACCCCTCAAATACATATTATTTGGACTTGGACATTTTATATGTAAAATCTAACAAGCTTTTTTTACCACTTTTAGCATGCCATTAATTTGGCACACCCTTAATTGTAACCCTTGATTGTTGCATTAATGTCTGTATCGATGTGCGCATGAAACTCAATGTGCATATAAGGGACTTCCAAGGAGAGTACATGTTAAATTGGTTGCCCAAAGTAGGTCAAAACAAGTAAGGTGACCCATTTTAGACACCTGAAATGGACACGCATTTGTTGGTATCCTTAAATACACATTAATTTATGTGTGAACAAACATCGATGCACAAATCATGGACATCGATAAGTGGGTGTCCATTTTGAGTGTAACGACCCATTTTTATTGGCACCATTATTCGAGTTATTTTTAGACTCAAACGCCATCTCAGGGCCATGTGGATGCTTCGAATAGGCTAGGACATGATTGATTGGGTGGGAATCGTTATTTTTGTCTGTTGGTTACTTTAATTGCGGTGTTTTATTATTATTTTAATCATTTAAACATCACAAGTGTGATGTTTTATCCATTTACCATGTGAGAATGTGTGATGGGTGTTTGCTTCGAAAAACGTGTCAACGTGAGTATCGGATGGGCGTATTATGGGAACACTAAGTCTAAGTAATATAAATACGAATGAAATGACTATGGTCAAGGTGGTTATAGCTTAAAATGAATTTATCAGACCTTAGGCTAAGTCATATCAATCAATACACTAAGTTATGGCACGCTTCGTAATGCATGCAGGACGCGAGGCACCGAGTACCGGGTAGTCGGGAGTTAGTGTGACCTCAAACATGATTTTAAAAACTATGTGAAGGTTTAATATGTCTAGTTGTATTTAATTTAAATCAAATCAATCCTAGGCCTATAGTTGAATTAAATAAATTGGGAGCCATGAATTTGTATAGAGATGATCTTAAAATGTGGGTATAACAACCCTCAAAATTTAACCCGACTTATGTTCCACTTGTCAGGACTGTGACCTGGCTATTGTGTTGCATCGAGCATTTCAAACTTCGAAAGTCGACACCGAAGTAATTTTATGATTATATGATGTTTGTATTAGTATTATAGTTTAATACGAGTCTCAAGCCATTTGGCGATTTGATAATCCGAGTGTGGTTTCGCCTAGATTAAACGGGACTTTAAACACAGAAAATGACAATAAAAGCTTAATTAAATGATAATTAGACTAATTAACGAGGTTAATTACGCTGGTGAGACCACGAGTACACGACACGCGAGTTGTGGTGCATTGCGGGTTCAAAAATGTGAAGAACGGGATAAGGAGCTGGTTAATTAAACGGCATGTGTGTCACCTATTGGAGTCCACAAGTAGAGTTAGAGTGGTGGATAATTTAAAAGGAAAACGGCTGAGATTTACCTTGAGATAAGCATATGCAAGTGGATGAAAATGAAGTCTATAAAAGACATATCCCTTTCACCTTTTTCTCTCTTTCATACTTTTCTCTCCACCTTTCCTCTCCTTTTCTTCTCTTCTCAAACTTGGAGAACAAGGCAAGGCTGGACAACCACTTGGGAGGTGACCGGAGGTTCACCGGAGCGACCAATCGAATGATCCGAGGTAAGAACTCGATTCCCCTCGCCAATACCTACGTGTAGATGTCAATTTTAATCACTTTTGTTGAAATGGTTTCGAGTAACAACTTTGAACTCGGATTTTATTGTTGTTTATGAAGGATTTTTAAGCTATAAATCAATCAAAACGAGTTTGATAAAGAATGTTTGTGATTTGGAAGAGTTTTGAGTTTTTCATGAATTTTCGGATTTAAGTTACATTTGATGAATGCATATGGTGGATTTGAACGTTGTTTCAGCATTGTTGGGATGTTGTTGAATCCCCCATGAGGGAGAATGAGGTCGACCATAATAGGAAAGCCCTCCTATGGGTGGAAGAGTAGGATTTCCGAACTAGGAATTCTGTTTTTTTATCAAGGGAGCGCGCTCCCCACTTAGAGGAGTACACTTTACTTTCTGGGCAAGCGTTCCTAAAGAACAGGAATGTGTTTCTCATACTATGAAGCACGCTCCACCCCCCTCTGTTTACAAAAAATGAGGCGTTTTGAGCGACGCCGTGGGCCAATGTCCCAACGGCGCCATCTAAGACGTCCTGACCAGAATACCCCAAAAATGGATGTTTCGAGTAGCGCCGCCAAAACCAAAACCCAAGCGTCGTCGTGACGTCCTAAACCAAAAAAAATGAATTACAAATTGATTTTAGACTTGAAAAACTTAGAGAAACTTTGGAGATTTATTTGGAATTATAAATGGACCATAAAACTTATCTATTGGGGTTCAAACCATTAACAAAAGTAGGGAAATCAAGTGTACGAACTAGAGTCGCGGGAGTAATCTTCGTGTAGCAACATTTGTCAGATAAGTACACATGTGCTTTGTATGTGTGTACGTTACTAGGCCAGTAAGAAAATATCATGTGATTTATACATTCCTCTATTTATTGTTATTGATGAACTGATATATTACTTGGTATTCTATCTTATATCATTGGTTATGTGTTCTTAGCATGAGTGTGTGTCTAGAAGGTATCATATGGTTCCGCACTAGCTGGGACAACGAGGATGCCTCCTGTAGGGGTAACTGACCACCCATAGTATTGTGTGTACTAGGTACTAGATTCGAGAGGTGTTGCAATACCTCTCAATTTCAAGCTGCGCTAGTGTTGCGACATTGCTTGAGGAAAACTTGCGAGATCTTTGCTGTATTGCTGTAAAATTAGACCACTCATGACCCTCTTTTGATTCTAAGAACATGCAAACTTCGATTGTTATCTATCAGTCTGTTTATCATGCACTTTGATTTATTTACATTACTGCCATTCAATTACTGCATGATATTTGGACTGTTTTGTTGTTAAATCATAAATTATTGTTATATTCTTCTGGCTCTACTTTTGATTTCTTCAGTTACTCACCGTCTAGTTTGTGACGGTGAGTGCAGATAGCAGCAAGGGCAAGGGGCCCTACTTAGGTGATTTACTTTGAGAACTTAGCGACTGGACCTGGGAGATCATTAGAGTAGGTTTACTATTTGCTTATTTGTATGTCGTTTTATATACATGTTTTTGAGTTATGGAACTTGGAATTTTGATGAGATTGGTATCATGTATCTATGCATATCAGATTGTACATGAATACTCGGGGTTTTCCACATTTATAGATTCCTGAATTTCCCTTTGATTGAGTTATTTCTCGTACTATAGCTTGATTACTTTCTGCTGCGATAACTTGCAATAACTCTTTCATAAATTATATAATTTAAACGAACGGAGGCTGACTAGGATCGTCAGGTTTGTTGAGTTTCGACTCGAGGGCTTGCACGGGTCTAGGTCGGGCGTACCCAATTGCACGAAGAAATTGGGGCCGTCATAATGGGTATTAAGGCTTGATGAGTAACGGCTCCATTTCCATCGGCCGCTACGGTGTGCACCGCAAGACCACAACCTAGCCAACTCATCTTCCAACTGTGTCCCAGGTGCACACATATCTCAATAACTAACCAATTATCGCTAACTTTATAACATTTTCATTAATAACTAAGTCAAGTTAGCATATTGAATCATTATCGTGTGTACCATCTAAATATTCAGCGAAAGACCTAAATCATTGAAGTAAATATAGAAAGTAAGTTTTATGAGCATCTTACCAATTGTGGAAACCATACCAAAATGTACTCGATATACAAATATCAAGTGTGATCTTCAAAATATCAAAATATAAACCTCCAAATCATATACAAGCTAAGTCTGTCTCTCACATCCCCAAAACTCAACATAAAACGATAAATATAAACAAATGTACGCGTAGGGCAAATAGTAGTCAATCACAAGTAGTCCTCAAGCTTGCCCTTTCCTCTGCTCGTACCAATAACTACACTCAAACCATCACAAAAAGGTAGATGACAAGTCCAGAGTGAGTAATCACAAGGAAATTCACCAAGTAAATACATAAATAAAACTATTGGAATCAAAATACTATAAATAATCATGCGGAACAAAAGAATATAAACAATTGTGAAGATCATCACATGAATATAAATAGCATAAAAACAAAGTGCGTGCACAATCAAAGTCAGACTAGAGCCATACTTCGAGCTATACGCCAAGCACAGCCCGCGAGGATACCTCGAACGGGTGACCCTGGACCCTCTAGGTGGCCTGCGTAAACCATGACACCCACATATGTCTAGCACACCCGGGTAGCATATTCACCGGCGCATCACTAGAACACATGTTATGGCCTAGTGGACCCTATGCCTTGCAATGAATAAACACCAGGTAGGAGTAAACTCAACCACGGTAAAGCAATAATAGGAAATAAGAGTATTGAATAAACTTGATAGAATTCAAATAATCAAGTAGTAAGTAGTAAAGTGAATTTCAGTTGGGATACTACACACCTCAAACCGCACTCCAATATCGTCCCTAGTCCAAATGCACGTCTCAAATGCATCCTACTACTCGTCGATCCGACCTAAAATCATCAATTCCCGATAAATCAAACAAATTCCTAAACCTTGTAACCTCGTTACAAAACCTCAAATCATCGATCAAATCATCATTTTTACTCTATAAATAAGCTATATAAGTCCCTAGGTCAAACCCCAATTGGTAAATTTATTTAAAATTTTTATCTCAAAATTGCCCCAGACGCCGCCAAGTTCAACCCTGTACGGCGTCCTGGGCGCCGTGACCACGCCGTCACGTTGTCCCCTCTCCACGGCGTCTCTAAAGCGTTATTTCCTATTTCTCACATTTCGCCTCTGCCCAAGAATCCACAAATGGCGCCGTGGGCTTTTGAACCCCACAGTGTGCCTGACGACATCTTCGGTAGAGGGGGTTTTCTAGAGTTTTCGAACCCCCTCGGCTCGTCGTCGCGATCCATGCTCATTCCAACAACTCATTAAATACTTCATAAGGGCCAAAAAACCAAAACCACTCAACAACACACGTCCGAAACACAAAGCCTTGATTGACCCACACCTTGATCCATTGACCTTGCCCTCCTAGCTACAACCATTCATTCTCGAGCGTTCCGATACCTGGCTCCATGCTGCGAATCGATCCATTCGCGCACAATGATGATACCAACTGCCTCAACGTCATTTAATATGAATTATTTATCGGATTTTATCATTTATTATGTATGTTTATACCCCCGACCTAGTGTACTAATCATTCGTCACCCGGTATCCTCGTCTACATGTTATACGCAGTGAATACCCGTCACACTAACTCGCTCGTCAATAAACAATATAAACATATATGTTGCGTCTCAATTTAACAATTTAACTAAATTGAACATATACATTGTAACAACCCTCAAATTTAACTTGACTTGTGTTACACTTGTCAGGATTGTGACCCGACTACGTGATACTGGACTGTATTTCAAACATCGGGAGTCGACGCCGAGGTAAATTTTATGATTTTTTGATGTATGTACTAGTATTGTAGTATGATACGGATCACGAGCTATTTGGGCAAATTATTAATCTGAGTGAGTTTTCGCCTAGGAAAGCGGGTTTTTAGTAGTCGTTTAACCGGGTATTAGAGGCGATAAACCAAGTCAACTCAATGGTATGACCTTGGGTACTAATTTATAAAGTTCAATTAATGGCCTAACATAGGTTATATGATTTATTTTGAAATTAATTAATATGAGGCCTATGATTGAGTTAGAAAAAAAATGTAATAGGCTTAGGATAAGTCTTGGGATACACCACATGAGGAAATCAAGATGTGCCATAGGTGGGTGTCACCTAGAGATAAGAGTGTGCTTTGAGATGAAAGTAAGGGCAAAAGGGTAATTTCACCAACCAAATACACATATATAATGAACTATTAGAAAACCCTAATCACTATACATCATATTCCCAACTCTCCAAGCCGTCACTGTTTATCCTCTTCTCACCTCTTGTCACTACCACCACGTCCCACCTAAAATCGGCCGACTCCTACGAGGCCAGAGAGACCGGAGGACCGTCGTCGACGAGGTGAGACACTTCCCTCTCTCTCTCTCTCTCTCTCTCTCTCTCTCTCTCTCTCTCTCTCTCTCTCTCTCTCCTTCTCGACAGTGTGTACTCAACGTCCCCCCTCCTCCTCTTAGCTGGACCGTCACCACCGCCACCTCCTACGACGCTGGAACCTCCACTACCCATCGGAGACACCTAGGTGAGCTCCTCCTCTCTTCATTTCTTCTCTCTCTCGGCAACAACTTTCTCTCTCCTATAGTCCACACACACGTTTTTCACTCACCTCCCGACCACCGTGGGGTCACCTCCGACTGGGAGGTAAGTGAAAAACGGACTGTATACCTAATCCGCTCGTGCTCCGTCCTCGCTGTGGGAACCACGAATGTCCCCGCTAGCATCCACGTCTGCAATGACGTCATAAATAATGACAATTATTAATTGGGATGTTACATGATGAGTCATGATGGTGTCTCACTAACGTTGTGAACAGTTGAAGTGAGAGCCTTGAGATGAGCCTCGGGTTGTATGCGTACACACAAGATTAGATGCTTTAGTATAAATAGGAGGATTTAATGGAAATGGAGAACACGCAACCATCCTCACCAAAAATCAGTGAAATTCTGGAGCTCTAGAGGAGGTTTTGTGTTAGGATTAGGGGGATTTAGAGCTAGGAAATTGGATCTTAAGTACCCACAATAAGGTAAGTCACTTCATCTTCTTCAATGCATTAATTGAGCTTAAATTAGGTGTTTGATGAAAAAATAAATTTTAAATAAAATCCAATGTGTTTATTGAGTGTTAATGGTGATTTTAGATTGTGAATGATGATAAAGTTGTAGTTGTTATTTTTGTTGTTGTTTAAAAGAAGAAAAGAAGAAAATAAAAAAATGGAAAAAAAGGGTAGAAAAATGAGTTACAAGATTTTTCGGGCATTTGACACTCCAGTATAACTCGAAAACTGTGCCACAATCAAGAACTGGAATAAAATTTTAATTTTTGTTGTTGCAATATAAAATCAATTAATTTGGCACTAAGTCACTTATAATGGTTTATTCGGATACCAGGGACTTAAGAGACCATATTCGGGTGTCGGACGCTTATTCCGAGATGTGAGGGGATGAAACTGGGTATTTTCGGGACCTTGGAGCGCGGCTTGAGGTGCGTAAGCCCCAATAGAAACACATATAAAGAATTTAATTGTTCCAACTCATTCATTTACTGCTTTTACTGATTCCGTTCAATTATTCATTATTTTATAATTGTTTGGTTTAATCATCAGTCGATTGTCGTATGGTTTTCATTTTTGAAGGTTAATCGGCCCAGTGTGGTGCGGGTTCTAGCACGTTATATTATAGCACGTGTGATCAGACCCTCAGTGAATGGCAACCTAAGCTACTTTCTGGTGCACATGTTCGGTGGATTGAGATTCGAGCCAATCCACTGCTAGTAGGTTCGGGTGTGACCTATGCGTGAGAAGGGTCACTAGGGCATCCGAATTTACTAAGTATGGTCTAGTCTGCTACAAGTCACACATCCGTCTGGTTTTTATTGGTATTATTGTGTAATTATGTGGTTGCTTTGTTATTATCTTACGCTCATCTAGTCTTCGTGGTTGTTAACAATGCATGCGATGATTTACAGTTGCCTGTGGTCATCGCTTATTTAGTTAACTTTATTTATCGACTTCTATTATTAAATACTTAGTGGTTTTTTGGGAGTTTACTCATTGGACTCGTCAGTGTAATTATTAAGTGACTGAGTGCAGATCCGAGTACGAGCAAAGACAAGGAGAAACTGAGCAACTACCTCTGACAGTCTACAGTCTGAGACCTACTCGTACATGTATATATTTTGATATTTTGATTACTTTTGGGTATCAGGGGACTTTGTATGACTATGTAAATGTATATATTTATCTTATCGCCCTATATACAATGTATTATTCCGAGTTTTCCACATATGACTGATGCTCTAAAATGTTATGAATATTAATGTTAACCTTTACTTTAAAGTCTTCCACTGAATTTATTGGTTACTTAACTATATAAAACACACCCAATATTCTAACTTCGGTGAATAATGAATAAATGGAAACTTAATAACTGGTTCACGAGTTAGCACGAGGTAAGAGGTAACTGACGTGGCGAGGGGCATCAGGCAAAGCGTGGAATGCAGCGAGACAATGACGTGGCAGGGCTGCAGAACCCATGACGCACCATGTGGCGGCATTGGGATTTGGGGCCGCCACATCAAGCGTCGAAAATGGGTCCACTTAATATTCTTTGTGGGATTATTATTAACATCTATGGTAGCTCATGAACTCAAAGGGAAATTTCTTTCTTCCTTTATTTTTTGTTTTATTTTTATTCTCGGAAGGCTTCTTTTTTTATTAAGTTGATCATTTAACATATATAGTTTCGTTTTCAAAAAAGAAAACGTACATAGTTTCATGTTCCATTGAATGTATTGAGAGTCATTAATGATTAATAAATTTCTACTTATAAATTTCAAAAATATGTAAGTCATAAATTTTAATTTAATCATATCAATTAATTTGTAGCTTAATGGCTTCATATGAATACGTATGCAAGGGGTTCCTTTGGACCGAAATTATGATCCAAGGGATTTTTTTCTCACAGGTCATATCCGAACTGTGCTTTAGCCTGTGGATTTCCTTTAGTACCAATATTGTCCTCAACTTAACCACATTTAACTCATTAATGTGGTGTTTTAACTCAAAAGGCTTTGGTACTAGTTGGGAGGAGATAGTCACTTATATGCTTCTTTATAAAGTTTTATTTAATTAATGTGCGACCATGTTAATTTTTTGCTTGCAAACACAACATCCACAAATGGTCTACCCCATGGCATTTCTTCGCAGGCTTGTGGATCTCTGCCAATATCAATATTGTGTCTGCAATGTCACTTTGATCCCAATGTGTGATAAAAGGGTTGTTATGGATATAATTTCATTGTTAAATTAGATATAATAATGAACAATTTTTACCAAAAAAAAAATTAAAAATCAAAAAGCCTCGGAACTAATTGGGAGAAGATAATCTCTTACTTATCTTTATGAAGTTTTATTTTTATTTTTATTTTTTTGGTAGGATTATGAAGTTTTATTTAATTGATGCAAGACTAACTTTTGATCTACATATCTTCAACAGGGTTAATATTAGTTGGTTTCTTATCAAAAAATGACTTTCATTTTAAATTTTGAATATCCGTTTGAATTTAATCTATCATACAAAGTTTTTTTTTTTTTTTTTAAATTTGGAAAGATTACTGTTCCCAAAAAATATATAAATTATGTAACCCATATACTTCAATTGATTTTACTTTCTTTTTTTTTTTTTTTTTTTTGATTAGCAAGTTGATTTTACTTTTTAAGGTAGTGGAAGTTAAGACTACAAACAATATCTTCCACCTTATCCACTGACCCAGACCCAACTTGTTTCAGTTTTTCCTGACGAGATTCCCAACCCCACATTACCTTTCTCGTATAATCCAACAACAACTACAGACACTACACTCTTCAATAATATCACCAAAGCCAATAGGGATCAGTGTACATGTGGGAGCTAGGACTTCTTCAGTACAGCAGCATAATGAACATCAATAGAGATCCCATGTTTCTCCTATCACTTCTCTTATTTTTCTCAATCTCTTCAACCTCAAATGCCAAAATCATTCCCAGATTCCTCTCGAAATCGAACCTTCCGTCGACGGATTCTTTATCGGTCGCTTTGAAGCAGAACAATCCTAAATATTCCTATGAAACCAAGTACTTCACACAAAATCTTGACCACTTCAACTTTAACCCACAAAGCTACCAAAATTTCAGCAAAGGTACCTCATAAATGACAGATTTTGGGCCAAAAACAATGCTCCAATTTTCGTGTACACCGGAAATGAAGGCGACATCGAGTGGTTTGCGAAGAACACCGGCTTCATGTTCGAGGTCGCGCCCAAGTTCAAAGCCCTCCTAGTCTTCATTGAGGTGAGCATCAAATTACATAGATGAGATAATTATAAGCCAGATTTCTTTGAAGCCCTAGGCTAAAACTCATTATATTTTTTTTGGATTTTTAACAATTGAAAAATATTTGATGCACCAACTACGACATGCGGGTCGGACATGCACTTGTCTGGCCTCCCTTGATTCTTGGGTGCCCGCATCTCATAATTCTTGGGTGCACAAACATTATGGGTGTGTCGATAGCTAGACGATGATTGTATGTCCACCTATTCATGTTGGGCACGCCCTAACTTTCAAAATAAGTTAATAGAATGTAGGACCACACATGTCTCTTTGTTTCTCTTTAATTTTAACACTCAATGTATACAATTGGTAGGTTGTAAGTATAGAAAGTTAAAAAATAAAGTTTAAGATAAAGAGACGATAGTTCAATTGCATTTTTTGGTTTTTGTTTAATAGAAAAAAAAATCAAAACGCGTGCGTTGGCATCTCATTATCTCTCTTGTTGGACTATAAAGTGGTCAAATTAAGAACATGGGCTAGACTATAATTGAATAGGACCTAAATATTACTAAAAATTTAAGTATGGTAACATATTATGTTTTGAATTGGATCTAATTCACAGCACAGATACTATGGGAAATCAATCCCTTTTTGTGGAGACAAAGAGGTGGCTAGTAGCAACACTAGCACACTCGGGTACTTGACTTCGACGCAGGCATTGGCGGATTACGCCACTTTGATTATCGACTTGAAGAAGAATTTGACAGCAGAGGACTCTCCAGTGGTTGTCATTGGAGGCTCATATGGAGGAAGTAAGTAATTAATCAAAGTATTTATTTAACAATGTTACATTTCTCACAATTTTGTTCCTTCATTTTAAGATTGATTGATATAGGTTTGGATTGTTATCACAGTGTTGGCGGCGTGGTTTCGATTGAAGTACCCTCATGTGGCCATTGGAGCATTGGCATCATCAGCTCCAATTCTCAATTTTGAGAACATCACCTCTCCTTACAGCTTTAGCAACATCATCTCACAAGATTTCAAGGTCGCCCGCCAAAAAAATAAAAAAACAAAACATCAAATTAACTTTACTGAATTACTCAATCAATTAGAAGTTCTTATTCTTAATGTACTAATGAATTGATTAATTAAAATCTAGAGCGAGAGCGCGAATTGCTACGAAGTTATAAAAGGGTCATGGAAGCAGATCCAGAACAAGGCTGGGCAACCTGGAGGGCTTGAGGAGCTGAGGAAGTCATTCAAAATATGCAAGTAAGTTACGTTAATAAGCTTATTAATCAGATTATGTATTTTTATTACATTATATTGTTCAATTTGATTAGTTCGAAGTGATGAAATGTTTACTAATTATAATTTGGTTTGATTTTTCATGATCAGGAACTACATCAATGCTAATGCATTAGAGGGTTGGCTTCAAACTGCATTTGTTTACACTTCCATGACGGATTACCCAACTCCTTCCAACTTCCTCGCTCCTTTGCCGGCGTATCCAATCAAACAGGTCTAGATCCTTAAAATATGAATTCGTAAATTGACTTTTTCAATCATCAATTAAGTTGTTGGGTCTCAGAATTGGGTGTCTAAATGATTCTTGTGGAATTAGTCAAACCTTGTAGAGAGGGGCCGTAAAAAATTATTAATTCAATTTTCTTTTATTTTTAAGAATTTTTAAAGGAATTGTGAGTGTCTGGTCTGGGCCTTTTTGGATATAGAATTGGGTGTCTAACTGATGTTCATGGAATTAGTCAAACTTTGTAGAGAGGGGCCATAAAAAATTATTAATTCAATTTTTATTTTTTTTAAGATTTTTTTTTTGTTTTTTTTAAGGAATTGTGAGTGTTTGGTCTGGGCTTTTTTTTTTTAATAAAAAGAAACAGATATATTGTTATCAAGAGCGATTTAGTAACTTTAAAACTGCATCAATTCAATTGGGGGGCATTTTGTACACAATCCAACTTTTGAGGGAATGGATTGTGTAATTTGTGCTTGTGTAGATGTGCAAGGCAATCGATGAAGGGAGAGAAAGGAATGACACATTTGCTGGGCTATATGGTGCAGCCAACATATACTACAACTACAGCGGATCTGCGACGTGTTTCAATCTCAGCGATAAATCAGATCCACATGGGCTTGCTGGATGGACATGGCAGGTAACTTTTCCATATGGCCTATGGCCAATAACATAATGGATGTGTTTTACAACCCATTTTGTCCATTGATCCCCATTTACTTGCATAATTTTTCTTGAGAGGCGCTATGTGCACCATATGTTATTAGGGCACCCAGTTTTTAAATTGAAATGGTTTCATAAGAAATATCAAAAATGCCCTCCTAATGCACCCCGTATATGATTAGGGCACCTGACACATGCCCCATTTCATTCACATTCTCATGCACCCGACTCTCAAACTCTCAATTTTTCTACAAAGTGAAGTCAATCTGTGACGGCCTCAATTTTCGAGGTCGTCCCGTGACCCGCGGCCTTCGCTCGCAAGCCCAGTAACGTCTGTCACATCACCGGACACGTCATCACTACTGCCACGTCCGCAGCTCTGTGAAGTGATGTTCCGTTTAACTAATTCTACTTTAGTGAATTGTTTAATTCTCCTAAACATCTAGCAGGTTAGGTAATAATAATTTAATGCATATATTATGAGAATTTATTAAACCTAAGAAGTGGAAAAATCGAAAATAAACACCATGTATATAACTGAGACGAAATATACAGTAATTCATATACATGTGACAGAGTTCTAAAGTTCCCAAAACCTAGCAAAACAAAATATACATACTAGGCAGTCAAAACACGAGCAGTCAGCAACAACGGCCTCAGAGATAGTCGTCTAGTACCTATTTTTCCTTGCTTTTGCTCGTACTAGGACCTGCGCTCAATTATCCAACACATATAGCAACGAGCCCAGTGAGTAAATTTCTAAGAGAAGTCTACACTATAACCATGAAAAACAACAGTAACCTGCGAGACATATGAATATGACCCTGGCAACAGGATCATATTCCCATGGCTGGCAGCAAACAACATTCACAGCAAACATACCGATCACATACAGTGAATATGAAGCATCATTCAAGTAATCCGGTTCAATCAACGATATCAATTAAAACTAGATAGAGGTGTGACAGAGTCTAACAAACTAGATCATACTTCATAGATTCAGATGCCCCAGCTGAGCACATCAAGCCTAGACCACACCCAAATCACTAATGATGACTGGAAACACATCACAACCCACCGGACACATGCACCCCGCTACTTGGGTAGCTATTCACTGGTTGCGCCAAGTACACGCACTACAATCTAGCCTGCTCAATTCCGTACCACGACCATCCATATTAATCTCCGACAATGTGAACAAATCAAACACCGACCAACACATGATCACAGTGCATATGCATGACAATCGTTTAAGTAAACAAAACGACAAATAAATAAATGAATAAACACTTGTTTATATGGACAAACCACACATGAATTAAAGTGTAACATTCTCAAGGGTTACGCACCTGAAATATGCACTCTGACTTCTCGGGCCCATAAATCCGACCCGCCTAGCTCCCCGATGCCCGAGCTATGGCTCCCCAGTCCCTGGAGTCATTTATGGTGTATTTAGGATCAATTAGGTGGGTTTGGTATGTGAATTTAACCTAAACTCTCGTGAACACTTGCTGGAAAAATCATGTTATTGGGTCCCCGGCACGCTGGGCGATTCAAGGTTACTGTTCGTCTTCTCCAGCTTGCCAAGGCGCTGGTGTTCATCACTAAGCAGGCTGGGTCCATCCCTGCCCTGAATTTCAAAACAAAATTTTGGGATTTTGGGTTCCCAGACCACCCAAACGCAATCTAAACACTCCTAAACCTTCAATCGAATCAAAACCAATACAAAAACGCCGATTTAAATGAGATTTACTTGAAAACAAAGGATCAAGGCATGCATGTTGATAAATCCAAAAATTACCCAATTTACACAAATTTCACACAAATTTGCGTCCAATCGATATAATTTTATCCAATATACTTCATAATCACCAAAGGAAAATGATAAAATGACCCACTTTGGGCGCACACTTGGGACGCACACTTTGTCTTTTAGTTCATTTATGGTGTTTTGTTAGATGTGGGCCCACACCTTGGGAGACAAGAAATAGCCATAAATGGGCTAAAAGACAAAGTGTGCGCTCCAAGTGTGCGCTCAAAGTGTGTAAGATTATCATTTTCCATCACCAAAACCCTCATAACCCGTGGTAAATTCCTCAGAAAATTCGATTTAAATCTCCAACATCCAACAACACTCGTTTCTATGAAAAGAGCAAGTTTTGGGTGTGTATATACCTTAGATCTCACTGTTAGATGCCCGAAATCACTCCCCACACCCTGAACTTGCTCTCCCAGTACAGATCGCTCTCTCATAATTCTAAAATTTTTAATTGAAATGTTTGATCTTTGCATGGTGAGCACTCATCGTTGGGTATTTATACAATTTGTTCTAATCTGATGTGTGCACTCATCTCGAGGACGATCTAATGGCTTCGTAATCAACTTGTGTCACTTAAATCCTGGACACCATATCATGACATCAATTGTCTTGTGTTACCTTTTTGTGCATCTCGAGAATTATCCTATGATTTCCAATTTTCCTAGCCATACTATAGTTTTTTGATTAATCAATTTAATCTAACTTATACACCTTAGTTAGGCTCCACAATATTTCCACAAAATCATAGGTAAGGTCACACTAACTCTCAATTACTCAGCGACGCATGTCTCGTACCCCGGCTACCCGGTACCTGGTCCCCGTACACGTACTTCGGAACATGTACCTGACTCGTTACCTTGCCTGATATCAACGTTCACACATGCGAACGTTTATATACAAAAATGATAAATAATACACTCAACATAGCAATAATAGGCATCACACCATGCACAAATATCATGAGTATAACTTGGGTTCTCACATCCGAGTCACCCCTATCCACGTAACGCCTAAATTAACTGTTAATTCGTGATTAACACTAATATCTGATTAAATTAATTTAGGTCGTTACAATTCTTCTCAACTAGGAGAATTTCGTCCCCGAAATTTGAGATAACTGATACCTCTTCTCAGGGTCGCAATGCGAATGCAATTGCCCGTTAGACTAACTAACCTGACACCCATTGTCTTGATGAACTAATCAATTCTAACCCCGTAGTGAACAAATCAAATTAAATTCTTAGGGAACAAATCAACCTATCCCAGGGAAACACATCGACCTGGCCTTGGTGAACGAATCAACCAATCTTCAACTAATTCCTGGTGAATAAATCAACCAGTTTTCAACAATCCCCTAGTGGACAAATCAACTATGATGCACCAGTGTAAGTGAACTAATCAACCTAGAAGCAACGAATGCATGGAAATGCAACAAATGCAACAATACAATGAACTAATCAATATATATGCAACACATGCATGGGAAAATACAACAACAACGTACCCTGCTCACGTTGTCGGGTCGTCTCTCTGACTGGCTGTGCCACAGCGTGAGCTCTCTCATTTGTCTGTGGAATCTCTGGTGCTGGAGAGGCTTTCCGACAATCTACACTAATGTGCCCTCTCTGACCGCACCTATAACACTTACGTCTGTCCCTTCCTCCAGACTGTCGACCCTCAGATCTCTAACTCTAACTCCGGTACCTCTGATCTCGATTTCTACCACTCTGGTCCTGAGTGTAATGTTGTTGTGGTTCTGATATCACATATGTCCTACCGTCTCGGTCATCACCTCTGTGTTGTCGACCTTGTTGTTTGTCCTCATACCTAAGTCTACTGTCCTGGTGATCACTCCTACTATCTTTGTCAGATCCCTCACACTGCTGTTTCGGCCTCCTATCCGTCCGAGAACTTTGTCCGACATCTACCTCTGCTGATGCAGTCACTAGAAGACCATTCTTCTGTAGCTGAAATGTCTCATAAGTCAGAGCCCTCTCAAACATAGCCTGTAGTGTCGATGCGCCAGAGGATACAATGGTGCTCGCAATCACCGCATCAACACCCCGGACAAAGTAGTAGATCTGTAACCTTTCAGTACCTGCTATGTCCATCGAGAACTACAAAAGATAGCGATATCGGTCCATATACTGTAGCATCGTACGATTTCCTTGTCGCAAGGATAAGAACTCCTCTCTCAACCTCAGTCGAACCTCCATTGGAATAAATTGCACTGATTAATTTACTTTTAAACATTATCGACCCCATATGGGAGCATTCCTCTTAACCTAATATTTTTTTTATTTTTGAAAAAAAAATTTAACTTTAATGAGTCAGACTCGAGACAACACAACCTTGCATTTTTTTTAGCATGTGATGTCTTTTTTTTACTGTAGTGGGAGTCGAATTCACGACTTCCCAATGTCTTGCCTTTTGATAAATGATGCAATAAGTGATGTCTTATTTATCTCACCACTAGTCATAAAAACAAAAAAGAAAAATCTCACCACGGGAGATGCTTTGGCATATAATTGCTTATAATATGTTAAGATGGCAATTGCAATATTTTATGACATGAGATGGAAAATTTGACAAAAAAAAAAAAAAAAAAAAATGGAAGTGTATATCTTGAGGTTAATTTGTACCTTTTCTATCTAACAATTATCAATGTCGTAGTTACATATAAAGCAACTCACTATTAGTGATCGCTTATTGCTGACTTGACATTGAATAAATAATTTTATAATGATTGTGTAATTGAATATTTCTATCACTGGTTTTTTTTTTTGAGGCCATTTTTATCATTGGTTAATGCAGCTCCCAGAAGCATCTAAAACTATTAACATTTTCCTACCCAAAAAAAAAAAACTATTAACATTTTTTTCTCAAAAAACCTATTAACACTTCTAAAAGAGTCGTGATTGTCATAATCGTTTATCCTTGCCATCGTGATACCAAACAAGCCTTTATATGAATGCATTTACTTCATTTTTGACAAAAAAAAAATACAAATATTTTATTCATTCAACTTTTTAGTATTTAATTTGAGAATTGAAGGTTGGGATATAGTAATTCAGAAAACCATATGGATAGGATAGGGTTACGTTTTTTATATCAACCATATAGCTCTTTCTAGGAATCTATGTAAGCATCGGTGGTGACAAATGCATTAATACTATACGTCTGGAATTTTAGTGGGGACGACACACACACACACACATATATGTGAGACTGTGAGTTGCATTAAACTGAAGGAATTTGATTCCATGTGATCACGTGTTGTACAAATGCAGGCATGCACAGAGATGGTTATGCCAACCGATGGCAACAATGAACACAGTATATTTCCTCCTTCGAAGTGGAATGTTATGGATCGTTTTACTTTCTGTAAAGCCCTGTTTGACGTCCAGCCCAGACCTAATTGGATCTCAACAGAATATGGTGGCCATGTGAGTAGCTCATTATTATATTAGTCTCGAATCTCTCGATTAATTTGGATTAAATTGCTGTAGAATTCGAATTAATATTATTTTCTATATAAACATTACACAAATTTAAGAAGGATTAATTAATTATTTCAATCTCCCGACTAACTAGGACATCAAGAGGGTTTTGAAACGTTTTGGAAGTAACATGATCTTCTTCAATGGGTTACGAGACCCATGGAGTGGTGGAGGGTATGAACTTGAATTCATTTATTTTTCAATCTTAATTTTCTCTTATTTTTTCAATTCAAAAAAAAATTCTTCTCATCTTTGTTTGTCTGCGTGTTTATATGTTTGTTTAGTTTTTTGTCCTATGAAATGGATCAAATAGATATAAAGAACTATACATATTCGATGCTTGATTGATTTTGTGATTATTTTTTACAGGGTCTTAAAGAATATATCAGAGAGTATTATCGCCCTAGTTGCAGAACATGGTTTGTGTGCAATTATAATTGAATAAAAAGTTAAACAATCAGCTAATTAATTAATCTCTCTCTCGGTTTCAAAAAAAAAAATTAATCTCTCTCTCAATCAGTTATTATTATGGATTAACTTTTGTTTTGGTGACAGGGGCTCACCATGTTGACCTAAGGTTTTCAACTAAAGATGATCCAAAGTGGCTTACAGAGATCAGAAGAAAGGAAATCGAGATCATTCAGTTGTGGCTTCACCAATACTACAACGATTTACATTTGTGATTAACTTTTGATAAATAAGGAAGAACATTTAATTCACAGCGATTTGGTTGCTAATTAAAGTCCAAAGTTCCATTTATTTGAAAGACATGTATAGTATTTTGATAAATACAAAGGCCCAGTTTTCACAGGTAAAGCCCAATACAACTAACTTCAACTAGAGCCCAAATAGTTTATTATTATCATCATCATCATAATCATCATCATCATCATCATTATTGAAAACGGCCCAAATAATTAATAAGGACTTTTTTCTTCTTTTGTTTTGTTTCTAAATTTGGTCTTTTACTTATTTTTATTAACTATGAGTATCTAGAGACACTTGTCTTGACTAGTCTCACATATGTCTCATGAGTCCTGAGATTGCAGAAAGTGACAACCACTGACCTAACGTTTAGCTGTCTAGAGAATCGAACGTAAGATCGTGTGCTTAATCTACACAGTTCCGTCTTCGCCCTTATTACTGGCCAACCCGTCGTCTGGGTTTCTTCTTTTGTATTTTTTTTCATAACAGTAAACTAGTGTCCAAACTTTTTCAACCCCTTCAAGCTTAATTACTTTGGTTTGATTGGTCCATGACCATGAGAGTAATTTGTTAGGCTCCCCAACTATATAACCCCAGAGAAAGTGAGAAATCAAGATAATGTAATGCAGAATTAAAGACATAGCATTTGCCTCAGACTAAGTTACGATGGTCCTTTCACAGTGAACAAAAATGGTTGTATTAACGAATGAAGCTTCAGTGACATACCAGAATACAATGATAGTACAAAGAAAGTAAATACATGGAGAGAGTTGAAGCTGGACATTTATATAGGACCTTGCTAGAGTAATTAACCCACTTTTGACACCCTTAAATCAACATTGACCGGGTGAGTGTTGTTAGATGCATCTCGAGTACACACCTTGATTTATGGGTGTAAAAAGTGGGTTAATTAGCGAAACATTTTAGTTTATAGTAATATGCATCCATCGCATTGAAATGACTCCAGTACTGCCTTTTCCCCAAAGAGATGTATGCTATAGACTTAATACCCTCTCGGCCTCTCATGTCATCAGGTTTCCTTTTTTTTTTTTTGACCAATTTCATCAGGTTTCCCTAAAGAAAATGCTAGAATGACCCTAATTTGACACCCCAAATTGCCACCCCCACACACAAGGACATTTTCTTACTTGTGGGACTTAGGGGCGCCCTTGTGTGTGGGGGTGTCGATTTGGGGTGCCAAATTAGGGTCATGCTAGCATTCCCCCTTTTTTTATAGGAAAGAAATGACTTTTGGATCCACCATTTGAACCTATAACTTCTTACTTCCAAATCTCATACCAACCCATTGAGCCACCCAATTGCTTGGTATATATATATATATATATATATATATATATATATATATATATATATATATATATATATATATATAGTTTTTCATAATGAAGTGAAGCTGCATGCATTACCGCTCATCATTAGTTTTTTTTTATTAACAAAGACCAAATTCGGTCTAGGTTACATCTCTAACTGCAAGATATCCTGCTCTAGCAACATGAAAATATGATTTAGAATATGTTCTCAAATCTTAAAATCAACATCACAGTGAAAAGCTTCTTTGGTCATGTGGTCTGCATATATGTAGTATATATTCTAAATTTGAATTCGAAGTGCCTCAAAATTACATCCGAGGGATAACACATCTTTGCAAAATAAGTGATTCCGTGACATTTATTGTGGAAAGTACTAAGATGATCCTCATAAAAAAAATTAAGATGACCCCTTTTTTGTATTAGATGACCCTCATAAAAAAAAATTAAGATGATCCCTTTTTTGTATTAGATGACCCCTTTTGGAATACCTTGATTGACACTCAGTTGTTGATGTATATTCATTTGTGCATTGACATGTTTTTGCACACACAAATTAATGTGTATTGAATAAACACCAACAATGTCACGGCCCAAATCTCTAACTCTCGTTTTAATCCTTAATCAGGGTCACCGACCCGTGACGTGGGACCTACGCCGTGATATGCACACCGACCGAGACTCATGGCTGAAATATAGTTTATTTTTGTAGTAGTGTATGTCTAGTGTTATGTATTCGTGTAGACTTATTAAGTCAATTCATGCAGTTGTAGGCGTCAAGATGTAAGCAGAGACGAGCCTCAAGTTGCGTGCTAGTCGTGGGACCGGGTAACTAGTTTATAGTAAGTTTTAATTATTTTTTATAATGAATTTATGATAAATTACAAAGCATATGATTGTATTTAAATGTAAATCAAAATAATAGCATATGGTTACAAATGAAAAATCAATACACATAGACTCACCTCGAGATTTATGTTAGCTCACACTCCCATGAAAGTGAGTGTCTAAATGTGTGTCACTATGCTGGAAATAAGTGGAGTGCAGGAGTGATTATGGACCCTTAGATTTCATGATGATGGGTGTGGACTATTAGTGAAAACCTAAGCATATATAAAGAAGACTTGAACATTTCCTCCTCACTTGCATGTTTTCTCAAACAAGGAAAAAATCAGAGCTGGAGAGTGTTGTTGTTGGATTTGGGTGTAGGTCAATAATCTCATCATCACCAATAACTCTTTGAATACCCAAGAACCTAGGCATGCTTCTACTTTTATGCTATGGAATTCAAAGGTTTTTGTTAGCATAAATGATAGGGCTTTTGCATAGGACCAGTTTTAAATAGGACCAGTTTTAAGTGTTTTGTAATATGGTTTTGATGTATTTTGAAACGTTGATTCAACTAGAAAGCTTGATTTTCGAATTTACAGGTTTTGGCTTAAATTGGGGTTTTTCACATGATTTAGGGCTTGAAAACATGTTTGTTTTTAAAATCTAGCTTTGTTTTTTAATCCCTCACTGAAAAACACTTGAGATAGTGTCAAACCCCTTTAAAAATCAGTTATGACTTTCTAAGATTGAATTTCAAGGTTTACTTCATGTTTTTCTCCAAAAATTTGAAATACATATTTAATCTCTCAATTTTGATGATGAATGCATGTAAAATATTGAAGTATCTGCCTTGTTTGACGTTTGAAGAGTGTTGCGGATCCTTGGCAAAGTAGAGCAAGGGATCTAGGGATGAAGGAGAAGTGTTTTCCATGTTAGAAACCAAGAAAGTCTGTTGCAGACTTTCTAGGTTTCTACATAGTGCGTTGGGCATTCTAGCAGTGCGCTAAGACACCCATCGCGCTAGAGATTTTCCCCAATGTTGAGTGTTCTAGGCAACCAATTTCTGTAAGTTTCTCAACTTTCCTGCAACACTTAAAACAAGTCTAACCCCACCTTAACACACCCAAATATATGTCTAAATACCTTAGGAGCCTAGGGGATTGTTTCGGGAGTATGGGTGCGCAAGTCGGAGTGTCGAGAGGTCGGATTAGTTAAGGAATTTGCATGAACTTTTGAGTATACCCGTTGACACTTTATTTTGCATTTCATTTCCTTTGTTGTTGATTTATTTATAGTCTATATGCAAGACTTAGCCCTTGAAATCCAACATCATGAGCTTCTTTGATTTTATTTCAGATTTGAAATATTGATATCATGGTATTTTGCTTGAATTGACTCATTAACTCCATGTTCTACAAACAGTCCTTATTTGTGTTTAATGATTGAACAACTTGGTGAATAATATGTTATTAGTGTAGATATCATGATGAATGACTGATGATTTGTACTCACTTTACTTATGTTTTTAGTTGGCCCCATGCCTTGTCATTCTATAATCGAGTCACTTTTGAACATATAAAGTAGTTTTTAGCATCTAGGTCCCTAACTCGATCGAGGTGTGTGCGATTCACGGGGTTATAGTCTATGGGGATGTTGGCACATGCTACATGACATTGTATGACACTCGGGGTTAGAGTCCCTGAGGTAGTCTGCACACTGGGGTTAGAGTCCTTGGTGACATTTGGGTTAGAGTCCCTTGTGATATATGATTATTAAGTTGGTATGACGCGAGTCACTACCTACCGGACCTAGATCACCACTACTTAGCCTAGTGTCAATATCACTTGTTTAACTCTGGTATTTATATGCTTTTAAATACCATTAAAATGTTTGAAAATGTAAAATAAATCTGTCATTGGTGATTATTGTTATTTTCTTGTTCTCACCTTTTTTATTATGACGGTGGATAATCGATAATTATCCCTGGCCAATGGCGCGATGCTGCTTTCGACACCGTAGATTTTTTGATATTTTGTTGGTTATATTATGTCTTTTGATACACTTAGGTTGTATATTGGGTTGAATGATAGTTCTCCGACCTTTCTATGACTTTTACACTGTATATTTACCACTTCATGATATATGTATGTGATTGTTACTTTCTTGGTTTCCACACTTAGAATTTAATTTAATTTCTTCCTGTAAATTACTAAATCATTTTCCGCATAAACTACTAAGACTTATGCAAAATAACTATTTTAATAAAAGTTTTAAATAACTCTAAATTTCAATAATAGTACAACTAGTGTATTACTTATCTTGAACATGTTTATCGAGGTTAATATGATGTAAAGACTGACTAATTTGTAGTTAAATCATACGTGATTAAATTATGGCTTAATTATGATATTAAGCTGGGTGGTGCCCTAAATTAAAAAAGGAGCGGTCACAAACAATTGGCTATCCATTTCGACCATCCTAAAAAGGTTATCCCTGGTGGCCAAAGACTCCAAACTATCAAACGAATGTGCAAGTATCCAAAGAATTTAATAACCTCAGGTGGTCCGATCCGGACCACTGCAGCTAATTAATCCATGTTCAGAGATGACACCTGATATATAGCCATATATATGAACCCAAATAAGACCACCTTTGCACCTGTCATTGAAGGGTACCCCGGCCTTATCAAATGGGACACCTGACCTTCTAATTTTGTTTTCCTTCTTTGCTGCTACTGCCCTTAAAGTAACTACTCTACACCTACGATCGATCCGTACGTACCCTTTTTAGTTTTTTCTCCCCCATTAAAAGCTAGCTCTCCCAGTTCTCCCGTATTTTAAGCTACACCAGTTGAAGTAGCCACGTTATACAAGGGTTCCCTGCGTGCTTCAAAAAGCTATAAAGCTAAATCACGGTAATCACCCATGTAACGTTTCCTCCTAGCTAGTTGTCCTTACCCTTAGCCCAATCCGGATTATATATGAGCTAGTTAATTAGTTGTGAGCACCTACCCCACAGCTCAAAGAAGTCTTGAGGAATGATGCAGCAGGAACACAAGACATCTGCCTTAGTTGATGCCTTAGAGCTTGCACTATAGCCCATGCGGGTGTCATCCTTACTTTTTTTTTTTTTTTTTTTTTTTGGTAGGATCGTCCTTACTTTTTCAGTTAAAGGAGACAATGCTCCAAATATTTTATTAATTTATCTAAAATAATGTACATCTTTGAGGAAATGTGCACCCTCATCCTCGAACCTTTAACAGGAACAAACAATTATATTTATTTCATCTACGTATAATAAAAACTCGTTCCCATGATCTCATAAGAGTAACTCTAATCGAACGCTATTATAATGTGCATGAATAGTGAAATGCCAAATCTCATGAGACACTATAATAGTGATCCATTTTTTTTGAATATTTTAAATTTCTATTATTCAGTTTAAGTTATAAAATTTTTATCACTCAAATATTTTTTTAAATTAATACAAATAAATAATAATAAAAATAAATAAATAAACTTTTAGAGTATAAATAGAAGAATAGAAATAGAGTTTGTAGTTAGAAGAGAAATAGAGTTTGATGTGACAGAACTATAAAACAGAGGGAAAAATAAAGTTTTGTGGTTGGAGATAGTCTAAGAAGCAAAGAGAACTATAAACCTTAACTTAAACTTAATTTTCCTCACTAAATTCATGAAACTAGGTCTTCGACTTCTTATTTTTAGATTTTTCTTTTTGTCTATTTACAATATCTCTCATACATTCATATATAAAAACATGGAAACTGCTAGAGTATCCCACTTTGAGCATTGACCCAGTCGATGTCGTACAATACACACCGAGATGTGTAGGTGCACATCTTGAAGTGAAATGCACTGCATCCGCCTAGGTCAGTGCATAAAGTGAGTTACTTTTGCATTTTCCTATAAACATTGAGGCACTTAGGAGGTTTCTCTTCTTTTTTTTTAATTAGTGCATGACACGAAATTATTCCCGATAAACTTTCCGCCTTAAAATTAATTGCTTAGAGGCCATTTCCCACTACATCCTCTTAGGCTCTTAATAACAACCTCGTCCAATTAGCTCAAATGATTGCTCAAAAATATTAGCAAAAAAGACTTTTGTTTTTAGAAGAGTTGAACTGATGATTTCTAGATTGTTGGGTCCTCTTATATACTCCCTCCACTCAAAAACATTTGACGTTTTGAAATTTTTATCATAGTTTCAAAAAATATATGACGTTTTCGAAATTTGAGAGAACGTTGTACCTCTTATGTGTATTTTATCTTTCTTTTAACTCAAACATTTAATTATAATTAAACACTTATTTTTCTTTCATTGATTGAAATAAAGAATTAAAATTTGAGTAAAAATATAATTTAAATTTACAATTATTATTTTTTTAATATATGTGTTTCGACTAAAACGTCTTTTATTTTTTATTAAAAGGGAGTACTTACCGGTAGGTACCCTTTGTTGGTTTGGTCAAATTAGAAGACCTTGAATGACAACCGGTGTATTTTCCTATCAAATAATCAGTATCTTTTTTTTTTTTTGTCAACAAAACTATTAAGCCTAGAAATTCATTACGATGAAATCCTAGATACTCGTATATAACTCACGTGTGGAACGAGTCAGGTCCGGTCTTGATTGATTCATATTAATTATACAATTAGTCAACCCAGCCCCAACTAAAAGGTATGTACTATAATTTAAGCTTTACTACTCTTTTCAAAATTCCTTTTCATTGTTTTGGCTTCAAGTACCATTTCTAGAATAATTTAGACTTAGTTTGGACTTCAAATCTGCTCTATGAAAGCAAGTATCTGGGTTTTCAAAAAAAAAAAAAAAAAAAAAAAAAAAAAAAAAAAAAAAAAAAAAAACCTGCTCTAGGAAATACGAATAAATGCCCTATATATATTTATCTTATAAATTATATTACAAAATTACCCGTACAGATTAATTCTATCACTGTAATTCAAATTAGTTACCGTACCAATATTTTAAAAATAAAAAATTAACTCTAATTTCACCTTCAAACTTGTACAGCACTGTGTACTCGAATCCTTGTTCTCTTACATAAGTACTAACTGAATTCCTACCAAAAAAAAAAAGTACTAACTGAATACCAAATTATTCAGCAACCCTTGTTCATAATTTTATCCCATTGTAGAAAATGGATCATAAATCAAAATTAAGTCTTACCAATATTAATATTAATACTAGTTAGGGGTGCACACTGATTGGATTGCACTATCTGTAGATCCAGTCCAATCCAGACCAGTTATCCATTGGACTAAACCGAATTGAAAAATCACTAACCAGATTATGGATCCTACATTAAAAAATCACGGATCCAATCTGATCCAGTTCGTTTAGCATATCAACACACACACACACACACACATATATACATGTCTACTCATAGGTATTATAGTATCTCGAAGAGCATTAACCCAAACTATCAATTCTAAACTATAATATCTAAAAGATTATACTTGTCCTAACTCTTTTATTATGCATTCGACCTTTTTATGTGGGTTGTATGTTGGAATGTGCACCTTTTTTGTGCGTTTATGAGGGTGTATGATGCTTATTTGTGGATGACATATTTAATTATCTAGAAACTTTCATTTTGCAAATTGGATTGAGTTAGATTGACGAATTATTTGGACTGGATATTGGACTGTAATTTTTCAATCCGCAATAATTGAATTGGATTGCGGATTGACTTTAATTGGATTGGATCCAATCCGTGTGCACACCTAATACTAGTTAGGAGGAGACAATCGATAATATAATATTTCTTATGAAGTATTCTTTAATCGATGTGAGACTAATTAATATTGGTCCACATATCTTCAACACTCCATCTTGACCCGAAACTCATCCAAAGAAATTTTTTTCGCAGGTTTACGTCGAACCATCAGCTCTAATACCATATAGAAATCCATGGGTCTAGAGAGTGTTGGGCCACACACGTGTGCTAGGATCCAATTCACACCATTTTTTTTCACAGGTCCACGTCGAATCATTGGCTCAGATACCGTATACAAATGGGGTTGGAGCTCATCTTGCACAAAATCAATTGACTTGTGTTATGATATAATCCACACCACTTATATATATCACACCAACTCTTATTATATTTAGGTCAACACATCTTCAACACGTATTCTTTTTTACTACCCTCGCTAAGTTTGAATAAGAGCACCTTGCACTACACCCCCATGCGATCACTTACTTAAGCAATGGCAGTCGTTTTTGCTACTATGCAGGCTCCCGCCAACTTTTTATTTTTTTTTTAACAAAAAAATCAGTTTTTTTGTTATTTTTGAACAGTTTAGCCAACGTTTTCTTTTTTTTGTCAGTATTTTATCCATTTTTTTTACCTTTTTTATTTACAAAATTAATTAAGTAGTTATTATTTTTTTTTAATTTCAAAAATTATATTTATTTATGTAAATAATAGTTATTTATTTTATTGGTTAATTATAGAATATGTGATGTGACTTTTTTTTAAAACGTGTTATTTTAAAAAAAAATGGTGTGATGTGATTGTAAGTCCCATAAAGTGTGTAGTGAAGAGTTTAAATGTTTGTGTGTGTGAAGTGTAGTAGAAGGAAGTGTAATAAAATGATGATGTGACACTCTGTAATACTCAAAACATATCAAACCATTGTGAATGCTATAAGCCGTGTAGTGATACAAGTGAGTAGCTATTAATTTGTTTCACATCGTTATTTAGGTTACAAAAAAAAAAAGCAAGATTCATCACATGCTGTAAAATTGATTTGAGAAAGCTTTTGATCTACATATAGCTGCTCCAATAAATATGGAAGTGAAGTTTTATTGTTGACATTTATATGTGAATTAAATCAACAAAAAAATCTATTTAGACTCTAAAAGTTTGAACTTATAAGATAGTTTTTGAAATTTTTACAAATATCAAAAGAGTGTCACAAGTTGTTATTTCGAAGTCATTTATTGTTTTAAGATGACTTTGAAATCAAAAAAATTTGAAAACCCCCTAAGAGTACAGACTCATGAGTCCAAATAGCACTATTCTTAAATCAATAACTAAAAGTTCATGTTTGATAATTTTTATCATGTTGTTTTTTCAATAATTATTTATTTTTAAATGTTAGAAGTTTGTGTTTGTCTTTCCTTGTCTGAAGTCTTTGTTTGTCTTTCCTTATTGAAAGTTTTATTTTTCGTTATAGTTTTAGTAATTCTGTGTATAGATTTATTATAGACGTTTGTCAAGAAAACTATCACTGATTGTCATACTGTTGTGATGAACAAATAGAATTAACAAATCAATATACTTTTATCAAGGTAATTGATTATATACCTCGTTTTGTTCTACCGAATGTTTTGATACATTGTATGATTAATGAAATTTCTATTTTACTTAAAAAAATTCAATAACTAAAAGTTTAAAAAAACAAAAAAAAACTGTTGGACGAAAAAAGATTTTGGTATATTTGATAGGGAGTGGAAGAGAAAAATGGCCAATTATGCACATGGTCCAGGTAATGAAACAATCCAAGAGAAGATAAAAAAATTTAATGGTTCCGGGCCCCGGCCACGCAAAAGACCCTGTCGCACAAATGGTCCTTCAGGGCATTCAAGGCAGGCGCGTAAAGTCAATACAGCAAGTACCCTGTGTAGGCCGAGCCCCACTTGGCCTCATCACAAGTCCATAATATCGGCTTATATGTATTTGTGGGCGATGCAGTACTACTAGTACTATACCCACTATTAATTACCACTAGGATTGCTCTTTCTGACTCTCACCATACATATGCCTCCTGAATTTAATGTGTACATATCCGTCTCGATTCCTCTCTCAAGCGAGAGGTGTCGAATGTAGATGAAAAACATTGGGTTAAGATCGGGGCTGCCCTAAATTTGCATGGGACCTAATAGCACTTAGTGTAGAAACACGTGAAAAATTCAAAAAAAAAATCATTTATTTTTTTGTTACAAAAAAAAATAATTTATTCATTTTCTAATAATTACAGTACTTAATTATTTGATAATTACGAATGTCTATTTTTTTTCAACCCACTTTTATTTAGCTTCAATCATTCTCATATGAACCAGTTAGCGTTCATACTCCGACAGCTCTGGAGAAGTCAATACATACATATTTGAAGTTGGGCTGATGACAAATTT
This sequence comes from Stephania japonica, assembly GCA_039657345.1. Lineage (NCBI taxonomy): Eukaryota > Viridiplantae > Streptophyta > Magnoliopsida > Ranunculales > Menispermaceae > Stephania > Stephania japonica. The sequence goes on from CM077556.1 coordinate 16,638,951, forward strand.
TGATCATAATCTCATGACCTTTTGGTCAATACATCTCAACAACTTTGACACCGTAACAATTCTGTAACCACGACCGGTCCACTCAATTATAAATGTGTAAAAGAAAGAACAATTTTTTATCAACTACGTAAGACGATGGATGCAAAACACACAAAAATTAATGTTACTCCATTGATGGATAATAGCATGATGAAACCTCTTAAGATATCTTCAAAATAATACAAATTAAGTTAAACTTAATAACTTTTAAAAAAATAATAAAGTGTAGTCACACTTAAAAATGCAAAGTAAAAGATAAGTCACAAAGATGAAGTGATCAGTACGTTGAAAGAGCTACTCGTTGGTAGAAAAAAAAAATAATTTGAAAAGTATACAAACAATTTACTAAGCAATATATATTTTATCACTTATAATTAGTAATTTTTCTTAAAACATCAACAGTAATTTTTTAATTTTAGAAAAATATAAAAAAAAATTATGAATATACTTTTTTTTGAGGGGTCTTAAGGGGGATGGGGCCGGGGCAATCGCCCCACTCACCCTCGGCCCTTCAGGACCAGCCCCGTCTATAAGGGCCACTATTTTTATTTAGTTTCCCAGGACTACTATTTTATTTATTTGTTAAGATCTTAGTATGATCTTTTTTCTTTTTTTGGTTAAAAAAGCTATTAGTAAGTTAATTAGTATTTATAAATGTATCATTGGTCCCCTTATTTGGCTATTTCTATCTATCTGGTTGTGGAAAAATAAAGCAACTAGGCAGAGAGTACTAAACATGTCCAGCAAACGGACATGCATGCACGCTTGTGAATTAATACTCCAAATGATGCAAATGCATGTCTTGTCATGCCTTGAAACGTTTACTTTGTGGGTGCTGTCCTTACCTGGACATGTACCTTTCCTGGCCAGCTATGCAAGACATGCAAGTCATGCTGGCTTTGGACCATTAATTGATATTACCATTTTTCAACACTTTTTTTTGCGTGTATTAATAATTATTTTTTATTTTGTACTTTATTAAGGATGTGTGGAAAATTGGGAATTTGATGGATCTATTTTGAATAAAAAGTTGTTTTTTTCAGGAATAAAAAGTTGTTATATTGTAGCATCAAAAGCGCACATATATAAGCAAGTTTCATGTTGTGAAATGCGTCTCGAATAATATAGCGTAAAAAAGTGGCAGGAGGTGCATGTGTTTTTAATTGGAATCGAAGAAAAAATTGACGTGTATAAGTTGTATTTGATGTCCTTGGAACTAAGGCTTTTTGTTGTCATACAATATATTGTCCCCATGCATGTTTAATTTATCCCCCTCTCTAAACGTTAATGTCAATGCCAATGCCACAACACTTTGAATTAGTTCAACGCTCTATAATTCTTCTATGTAGTACATGCATTTAATTCTATTTACTTGGTCATTTTTCTTCCTTGAAAAGGGGTATGTTTTCTGGGATTTCCTATATATTTTTCCAAAATCAAATACTATATAGTACGTACTACATGGTTGGTTTCAAAAAAGAATTGGTAAAAATGCTTAAACATCTTTTGCAATAAATGATGGTAGCACCAATAGCCTACAAGTGAGACAACATTCTGAAAAAAAAAAAAAAAGGAAGTTAGACAACATCAATTACTTCCACCTTTTGCCTCCAATCTATAAAATACTAATAGAGTCTTAACAACATTTCAAATGTCACGTAAATGGCTAAACTAGTATCATGCATAAATATCACGAAGAATATAAAAGACAACATGATAAGTGAATCACGAAGATAACAATGATAAATGAGTGTAAAGAGCACAATGCAAAAGAAAAGGCATCTAAGTATCTCAAGTCCATCAGGTTGCCACCCTTAGTTTACAACCTGACTTTCAAGACAGATTCTGAACCTACACAAATCCAAGGCAGTCTAGAATAAGGCACTTAGCCCCAGGTCACACTTCGTTCGCATACGAGCACCGCAGCGTCACACACAGTTCAACATACGGCCATCGCAACCCCAAACTGCGAGTTTAACCACGTCCAAAGTCCGTGTACTCCCGGTATAGACTATGAACACCATATTGTCCATTTAGACCCAAAAGAACACTCATTAAGAAATCCAAACAAAACTAAGTTGATTAATCAACAAGGATAGATATAACCAAAGTGAATCCAACAAAGATATATTACAAAAAGAATCATGCTCAAACAAGGATAACAACCAAGTAAATGCACAAATGAAAGAATGTAAATACTCTGATTGGTTTTACTTATAATACTGCGAGTAACTCCATGCTTGCGACTCTCACACGCCACCAAAATGACCCCGCACGCTTGTCAACAATCCACTAAGCACCTGGTAATTGTTTTTGATCCATTTACATCATGTTAGGGCCTTTTTAGAAAATTTTGATTTTTAAATCCATTTCCCATATTTTCCTTAATAATATTTTTTTTCTAAATTTCTTGGCTATTTTTACTAATTTCACGCTTTACGAGGTCAAAACCCCAACATAACGCCTCATCAAAATCCCGAATACTTCACTTTTATAGAAATTCACAAATTTTTATTTATTTGGACAAAATATAATTTTTCTAGATTTTTCTCATTTTTCAGGGATTTTTCCAATATTTTTCAAATTTCTATTCAATTTAAAACTGTTTTTTTATAGCAACCACATCAACAACAATCAACACACATAACCACCATCATCAACACCTCATTTTTCCCATCAATTACCACCATTTAAATCTACAACCCTTCAACAACAACCTCAATGACAACCCCTACCACAACAGAGACACAACAACGACAAGACCAACAACGAAAATCAACTACCTTACCTAAATCTTGCCTCGACGTCGCGCCCACGCTCTCCAGTGAATCCCCGCTCTCTTCTCCTCTATCTCTCCTTCTTCTCGATCGATTGAGAATAGTGGTGGCAGTGGCATGTTAATATTTAGGTATTTTGGTCAAATGACCAAAATACCCCCACCCTTATCCATACTCATTACAAATTTACTGTCCTTTTAGTCTTTTCACGTTTCTGATTTTAATATATATATTTATGTATATAAATATTTATAAATATATATATACATGTGCATTTCTGTGAGCGTACTTGGTCGTGCACACTACCATACAACTCACGCGTGTCGACCACGACCCCACATGTCACTGGGCGACCATAAATTTATTATTATTATATTTTATTTTTCGGTCGTCCACCAAGTTCATTTTCCCGACCCGTGTACCCGTAATTCGCCTGTCGAAACCCATTGGACACGTTTTCTCGAGGCAATCACTACTCGTTTATCAACATCACTGCCCTGTCAAACAGACACGAGTATCACTCGATAGTACACGTCATCACATAAAATAACACAAATTTTTGGGTCGTTACAGGAATCAGTTAATTCAAGCTAGACTTGATAGGGGCTTAGCAATTTAAGGCTGGGTAGATACTTATAAAAATGTAACCATTTCTCATCATAGATTTGCTACATCTAATCATTCCTTGATTATGCTAAATACAGAGGCTAGAAGGAGGAAGCCTCAACACATCTTTCGGCTTGATAATCGATGGCTAGAAAAGGAATAATGTAACCAAATCATCGAAGAATCTTGGAGGGATGTCAGCAATGCTCTACGTGGTGAAGCGATTCCCACGAAACTTAAAAGGGTGGCCAAGAATCTAAAGGCATGGCGAATTCGTAATCCAGATTGTAACTCGAAATTAATGATAGATAAACTCAATAAGCAACTAGATGGAGAATACCGAAAAACTAATGTTAATATTGCTCTTATTAAGAATCTGGACGATCAATTGTCTCATCAATATAAGATAGAGGAGGATTTTGGAGAGATAGAACACATTTGAATTGGCTCCGGCTAGGGGATAAAAATATAGCCTACTTCCATTCAATTGTGAAAGGGATAAGGCAAATGAACTGTATTGTTAGCCTTGTTAACTCGTAAGGGGTTGTCATCACGGAACAAAAGGAACTCTTTAGCGAGGTAGGATCATATTTCTTGACACTATTCTCGACAGAGCATGGCAGCCCAAGGAATTTTGAGCAATTAAATGGCTATAATGCGCTAGTTCTGGAGCAAGACAATGAAGCCTCACTCAGCTATTTTTAGAACAGGAAATGGAATCCGCGCTCAAGCAGATGCACCCTAATAAAACACCAGGCCCTGATGGATTTACCATCAAATTTTTCCAACAGTAGTGGGTTGTACCAAGAATTGTGTTATGAAATTTCTTAATGAACTTCATAGTTCTATCTTGCTTGACAGGAGAATGAATGTGACTTTAATTTCCTTACTACCGAAAAGGAAAAACCCTCAGATGGTAGCGGATTTCAAGTCCATAAGCCTCTGTAATTAAGTTTATAAGATCCTAGCAAAGATTCTGGCTAATAGACTCAAACTTATCTTAAGCAGGCTAATCTCCCCAATGCAGAATGCCTTTGTAGCGGGTAGGCAAATTGCATATAATATAATCTTAGCCCATGAAATCCTCCACTTTATGGAAGATGGGAAAAGAAAAGATAAGGAGATGGCCATTAAGTTAGACATTTCAAAGACTTATGATTAACTAGAATGGGACTTCCTTATTATCATACTAAGGAAGATGGGTTTTAGTGAAAAATAGTGCACCTGGATTAATAGATGTCTAATGTCTGTTTCATATCGAGTTTTGGTTAATGGAGAGTCTACTTTAGAAATTATCCCAACTAGGGTCATTCGCCAAGGTGACCCACTATCTCCATACCTTTTTGTGATAACAACTCAAGCTCTTTCCTTTTTATTGCAGAAAACGGAGAATGATGGTCACCTCAAGGGTTTCAAACTGAATTCTCGGGCACCCACTATATCCCACCTTCTGTTCGTTGATGACTCCCTTCTTTTTTGTTAGGTTGATCATGGGAATACTCAACATATACAATCAATTCTGCAAACCTTCGCTTGTATCTCAGGGTAGGCCATAAATAGGCAAATACTTTGGTGCAATACTAGATCATGGCATATCTAAAAGGGGTAAATTTTAAGACCTTATCAACTGATTACAAGGTAATGTTCTTACTTGGAAGGAAAAGCTCTTATCACAAGTAGGAAAGGAAGTGATATTGAAATCTGTAGCCCAAGCCATACCCACGTATCAAATGCTCTTCTCAGCCCTCCCAAAGTCTACATGTGATAATCTTACCCAACGTATGGCAAGATTTTAGTGGTCTTCTGCACATAAAGAGAGGGACATTCATTTGAAGAAATGGGGAGAGATGGCGAAACCTAAGGCTAAAGGAGGCTTAGGATTCAGAGAATTACAAATTTTTAATATATATTTATTAGCGAAGTAGGGTTGGAGAATGATTAACATTGATGAATCCCTTGTTGCCAGATTTCTCAGGAGTAAGTACTTCCTGCACACCTGCTTCTTTAGTGCAAAACTAGGAAAAAGACTTTTGGCTGGAGAAGTATTTTATTGGGGCATCAACTCCTAGACAAAACTCTTCGAATGCGCATTGGTAATGGGCAAGCCACATCAATTTGGGATGATGCATAGGTAGAAGCTGAATGGAGAATCCATCTGCGGTCACCAAGAGTGAATGGTATTTATTAAGTGTCTGAACTCATAAGTCCAATTACCATAAATTGGGACATGACTGTAATTACTAGCATCTTTTCACCAAAGGAAGTAGAGTTGATCAGGGCAAGACCTTTAAGCAGATTGGGATGTGAAGATAGGAAAGTTTGGCATGTTAATAAATCTGGCATTTTCTCCATTAAATCGGCATACAAATTCGCTTACAAGCTATGGCAGAAAGGTGACCCGAAAGGAGAAGTGGGGGTGGTTTACCATCTAGTCCACCTACTACTGAGGCCTGACGCTCATTGTGAAAAACCAAAGCTCCAAGGAAAGTCTAAATCTTCATTTGGAGAGCTCTTCATAACGCTCCTCCATTAGGCCCAAGGCTAACATTAAGAGGGATGAGAATTGATCAAGATTGCTTGGCATGCTTACAACAACCGAAAACAGTGGAACATTTCTTCTTTCTATGCCCCAAAGTCTAGGCTTTCTGGTTTGCATCTCCATTGGCTCTTAGATCTAAAGGATTTAGTGACTTATCCATTCAAGATATCTGGGAACATCTCATCTCCGAAGCTAAGGCTGTAAAACAAGAGGATTTCTTTATACAATAGCTTGCTATTGGATTATGGCATCTCTGGAAGGATAGGCATCACATTTTTTTTAAGAAAAATGAGGAAGGCTCTAAGACGTTAGTTCTATTAACGAATAGGCATATCGACAAGTTTAACACTGCCCTATCGATCATGAATTATGGAGTAAGCCAAAACTACCAAAGTCCTCCTCAAGCTTCCCGGTGTCAATCTCAGCAAGCTTCCTCTCTATTTGTTGATGCAGCCAAGGATCTGAAGTCTAGTAAAACTGGCATTGGTTGGATATTATTCTCACATCAAAGCGTCCCAATTCTTGCAGGTATGAAGTACCTTGGATTATCTCCATCAGTTGAAATAGCTGAAGGATGGGCTATTCTTAATGCAATTCATGGATGTGGTACTTTCCGATGCCATGTAAATTATTCTCTGATACCGAAGTCTTGGTAGATAGTATTTTAGACCCTGCATTGGCATCCTACAGGATAGAACCTATCATCTATGATATCATAAAGAGTATTGAAAGACAAGGTCCTTCTGATTTTGTGTTTGTACCTAGAGATAGGAACAAGATAGCACACAATTTGGCGAAAAGAGCATTATTGGCTCATTTGAATTGTCTATGGTCCTCACCCATTCCTCAATGGGTCTTTGATTCTAATATAATATAACCACCATCTTTGACAAAAAAAATCAAGCTCTCTCCTCTCACCATTCCATTTTTCTATTTTTTTCATTTTTCCTATTTTCTGCTATTTCTTTCTTTGTATTATTGGTTGTTTTAGTATATATTCATCTAGGGTTGCAAGTGGGGCGGGGCGGGGCGGGGATTGAAAATACCGTCTCCGCATCCGCGGGCGTGGGCGGGAATTTTTTTCAAAAATTTCCAGCGGGCCGAACTTTACCGCCCCACGCCCCGCCCCGTCCCCGCACCCCACTGGTAGAAAGTGATGCTTGTTGACCAAATTGCTAGGCGGGAGTTCGATACTTCGATGGTGTATATGAGAATCTTGTGCTAGACATATGGAAGATGTCGCAGTCATTTAATGGTCTATGTTTGACGTCTTTCTAAAAAATGGACTATTGAATGTCCTTTCTTTATTAATTTAGGATCACTTGTAATGACATATTTACCACATCAATAAAGAAGTTACATTTTAACTTTGAACACAACTAGAAAATGGACTTTGTCCTCAAGAAAGAAAATAGTAAATACAAATAGATTAACTTTAAATACAAGTAAAAAGCTTCATTTCATTCCAAACAACAAACACATAAATAAGAGCATTCTTATATATTTTTAAAATATAAACTAGGTGGCATATATATACAAAACCCAAAAGTATAAACTATGTAGCATATAGATACAAAATAACAAACTATGCGGTGTATAGATACAAAATAACAAACTATGCTAACAAGCCACAACATATTTAAATGCGTTTTTTCACATATTGAAAATATATATCTTCCAACGCATATTCATTATTGTCAAGTTTCTACTTTTCGTTTTGATTCTGATTTTTTTTGTTTTCTTTTTAGGATTGAATCAAAATTCTAATAACAAAATGATTAAAAAAGTGATATGTATTGGTTGACATCTCTGGTAAGTGTTGCCTAGATCTATGATCTCCAATTTTAATTTTATTTGACAAGATCATATATTTTTATTATATATCCTCACTGTCAACAAAATTTATTTGTATATTTGAAGTTTCCTTATGTCGCACATTTTTACCATAACATATTTTTACTTTTAGTTGTTTTTCAACTTCTTTTTTGCTCTTTTCGACTTTTTGATAGCTATTTGGTTTTCGGTGTTTTTTATATTCAGATTTTTACATTTGAGTTTTTATTTTGATCTCTTTTTTATTTTTCTTTTTAAGAGTGAACAAAAATATTTTAAAAATGACATATACTGATCGTCAATTCCTGTGTGCATTGTTTAGATCAATGACCTCCCTTTTTTAGTTTATTCAACAAGATGTCAATTTGTTATATATCCTTTATTGTGGCAACAAAATCTTAATTAATCATTTTTCAAAATGAATATAGCTTCTATTCATAAAGTATTAAATTGGGATTTCACCAATGTTTACATAAGTTTTTTTTCTCTTTTTATCACTTCCTTTTCTCATCAAATTAATTTTATTAGGATTATATTTTTGTATAACCATATGCAAAGAGTTTTTAAACTTTCAAGACATATTCCCTAATTTTGCTACAAAAAAATTAAATGATATTATTCTTCACTTAAAATTTGTTCGAGATTATGTAGTAAGATTTTTTTTTAATTTTTTTTCTTATTAAGTTAATTATTTTTTAACTAATATATTGACACTTAGTCTTACCCGCGCGCGAAGTGTGCGATTTCGACTAGTTTTTTAAAATGGATTCCTCGTGGGACGGAGTACGTGGCAAGGAGACGGGGATTCCCCGTGTGGCGGGGCACGGGCCGGGGCGACGGGGATTCTCCGTGGGGCGGGGCGACGAGGATTCCCCGTGGGGCGGGAAACGGGCCAGTTCTACGGGGAAAACCGCGGCGCAAAGGCATGCCCCGCCCCCGCCCCGCCCTGTTATGCGGGGTGAACTCTCGCCCCGCGCCTCGCCCCCGCGGGGGCAAAAATGCGGGGAATCCCCGCCCCGCCGGTGCGGGGCCCCGCGGGGGGCGGGGAATCCCCGCCCCACTTGCAACACTATATTCATCCCCCAATTTCTTGGACAACGAAAAAGCCTAACTAGCTTATATTCATCCCCCCAATTTCTCAGACAACGAAAAAATCCAACTAGCTTGCAAAAACGAAGAGACCATATAAATTCGTCATAAGCTCAAACACTTAACCCTCACTCAAACCCCACAATTTGCGATTTCCCTCAATTCCCCATTTGGCATGTTCAACTCTAACTTCAGTTATTCTTCTTCATCAAATCCAATTTCTCAGATTCAATTGGACAACAGTAATAGCACAAATCTGTTCAAGGCTTGGAGTCTCAATGAACTCGTGAGAATTGACACAACATCTTAGATCCTTTTATGTGCACCACTAGCTATGGGGTAAGAGGCAACTTGACGTACTGGTGTCTTTTATTTTTGTTTTTACTGTTGGTCTGCTGGGATATCTCTGAATTTTTTATTTTTGATGGCGGATTTTTTCGACGGATCATTTTTCTGCATAATTTTTTTTGCCTACGTCAATTATTATAACAATTGAATATTAATTGAGTAAGGGGCTGGGGTAGATATATGGATGATAGCTTTTATGAGATTCTTTTTTGAGTGGGCTAAGATGGGTGGTCGTAAGACTCACAATTATGATCCTTCATAACTTTGGTTCTGTTTTCTAAAGAGACGGATTTTTTTTTGCATAGTATATAGGTATACAAAGAGACTTTTTGTAAGTAGATAGGTAAGATTATTTTGTTTCCCCATTTTTTGTACATGTATTTTTTGACAGATTAATGAAATTACTTTATTAAAAAAAAATAATACAAATCTGTTCAGATTAATCTACATCTTCGATTTAAATCACCCTAAACCCTAATAAATCTTATTTTTATTGTATATTTTATTTTTAAGAAGAATGAGTTGATTATTATGAATTGCAATTCTAATTGTAAAAATATTACAGTATGGTCATGTAAATTAATTTATTAATTTTTTAAAAAAGATTTAATAATGCACATGAAATCGACTAGTTAGGAATTGGAAGCTCACGACTCGCTTGTTATGAACCATTTATAGGTACTAGAGTCAAACTTGAACTTGTATAGTTCCAAATGCACTGAGTGGATGACATGGTTGTGATACACACGTTTGATGGAGTACGTTGGTTGTTCATCAAAATGAGACCTCACCTAGCAGGTATCGATGCAAATATATATTCTTTTCAAGGCACAATGATTTGTGAAATCCCTAATTAGCTTGAATTAGGTGTTAATTACAAGATTAGTGGGTCTTAATTACGACAAGTAATGTGGATTAAGACTTGAATTGGTGAAAAATGGAAATCACTAGGTAAATATTATTTTTCGTTGGTGGATATCTAATGTCTATATTATATAGTATTTCGTTGCGACGTTAGAGTGTGTTGAGGTATATCCTCAATTTGTCATAATCGTGGTTGCAAGTGTGTGTCTAAAAGGCATGAGTGAAAATAAATAATTAGTTTCTCAAAAAATTAGTAACTCAAATGTTAAGTATTACATTTGTATTTTGCCTCGATTTTGTCTAAAATGAGAATAAAACTATTGCGAGACCTTGCATTGAGTTGTGTATCAATTGACGGTAGTAAAGGTTGAGATTGGGTTCAAAATACAAATTTTTGGAATTAATAAATAAAAAAAGATATCAAGTTGTTGACAAGCCGTTGAGAGTTTAATATAAATATAAAAAAAACACAATCGATTCATTTTATTCAGCATTAACGTTTGGTTTCATGAAACCTAAACCCCCACTGTCGTTTCTCTCTCATGCGAATCTCCCTACGTCTGTTTTTTATCTGATTTCTTTCCATAACATTGTAGAACGTCGTGTGATAGTCAATTTGAGTCAAGATTCCACGATGATAACGAGCTATTTGGCCCAAAATTTGGTAAATTATCAATTAATGACATTTTCTTCAATTCCAATTTGAATTTTTGCAATATCTTTATTTCTCCTGCATGGTTTTGATAAAAAAAAATGGGTAGGAATTGTTGTAAAATTGATGTATTGTGTTGATTTGCATCAACTTAGGGTAAATTCCACATGGATAGGATAGTGTTTATGTGAATTGATTTGATGCGAGTCATTTGATAACTGTTTTGAAGATTTTTTTTAGTTGATATAGATTTACATTGGGATTTTGGATGAGTTGAATATTGGTTTTGGTCCAAATCGACTCCACGAGCTATAGGAAAATTTAAAAGTTGGTATTGAGTAGTTTCCAGGTGTTTGGTGTCGATTTGTGAGGATTTAATTGCAAAAATATTGATTTGGATAAGTTTTATTAGTTCAAAAATTAATAAAGTTTGCCTACATGCCATATTAGAAACTTTATAACTTCTCTGTTTGTGATCTAATTTAAGTGTTCTAAGAGTCTATAAAAAGTATAAAATGAGTACTAAAAATTCCTTTTTGGGCAACATGACAAATATTGAAGTTTGAAAGGTTAAAAAGTTACCCCGAGTTGTTTTTGTTTTTTTTTGTTAAAGTTGTTATAAAGTAGTATTTTTGGAAACAGCTCTCGAGAGTACTTTGGCTGAATTCTCATTTTCGTGATCTGGTTTACTTGAAGCTTGACTCATAATATAATTCAATATGTTGGAATGCTATTGGAGCCGTTTTCAAGATAATCCGATGTTTTTGGAACCCCGAAAAGTTAGCTCAAAATTGGTTGGCTGTAAGTAAACCTTATAGTGAGCTCTACTATTGAATGTTTTATCTTTGTACCTTTTTTGTTTCAGTCTGCATTGCATTTTGCATTATTGTTGGTCATGCATACATGTCATAGGGATAACATTGTCATATTTGGTCTAGGGAGGTATCTTGTACGGGTGAAATAGACTATGCTCAAGTAAAACTATAAGCGGGCTATGTTGATTTCAAGAAGCATGCATTTGCACTTTTAGTGTTGTTTTTGTACTATATTTGGAAGTCAACGTCTGAGTATAGTTAGGAAACATGAACGGAGGGATTCACGTTGTTGTATATTTATTGTTTACTTGGAAATGCAATTATATGTTGCCATGTGTCAGACTAACATTTGCAGGAGTATAGGTCAATGTAGGAATTTACTTGCGTGACATCCTCGAGTTGTTTTTGATGATGCCAGGTTTAGGGTGCAAAAGAAATGGATAAGCAAGCATAGTTCATTGTTTTGCTAAGTATTATGTTCTCGGATTCTTGGGTTGAAAGTAGGTCATAGTTTGGACATGAACTGGTTCTAAAGACCTTATGAGACAGGTTGAGTGAATTATGAGATGATTTATAGTTCATTATGAGATAAATATGGTTTGTGAAGTTGATATCACTGTATTGAATTTTAAGGTTGAAGCTTATGAACTTAATACGAACTTGATCAGTTAATTCGTTTGATATTGTATTGTAAACTGTTGCGGAAATGTGAGTCCTTTGAGGCCTTCTCCCAAAGTTGTTGTGTAGCGGCACCAAACTCTGAGGCCCACCATGTCATGCGCTGTGGGCCCACAACCTTACCTAAACTGACCCAGTTGTGTCTCACACACACCATATCGTAATTTCACCTCAATTACCGCTAGCTTTTCTCAATTATAATAAAATTAGTTAGCTAGGACTTCAAATCATTTGTTTATCCTCAAGTTTATTCAGTGGAAGACTTAGGAAATCATTAAAATATAAAGCATAAATCAAATGGAAGAGCATTTTTTCTAGTGTGGAAACTCATACAAAGTATCATCAATATATACAATCATCTATGTTCCATCAAAATATCAAAATAAACCTCAAAAGGACATATACATGTTCAGTGTCACTCATGTCCCAAAACCCAACATAAAACAAAGAAATGTAAACAAACGTAAGAGTGGGGAATACGCCGTCAAATCACAAGAAGTCCTCTAGCTTGTCCTTCCCTCTGCTCGTATTGGGGTCTGCACTTAACCATCATAACAAAATAGATGACGAGTTCAAAGTAAGTAATCTCAAGGAACTTCATTGAGTAAATAATATAAATAAATATTTGAATTAAAATACTATTAAATAAACATGCGGAAGAAAAGATTCAGGCAACTGGGAATGACCCTCGCATGTATATCTAAGAGTAGTGAATCAAAGCACGTGCACGATCTTGGTCAAACTAGCACCATATTTCGAACTATGACCTAGGCACTAGGGGTGTGCATTTTTCGATGGCCTGATTGGCCCACCTGGCCTGCATAGCTCGTTCATGTTTTTGGTCGGGCCTAAATTCATAATGAAAATATTTGGGCTGAAGCTCGATTGCCCGACTTGAGTGCCGGGTAAAGAGCGGGCTTTCATGCTATTAATAATCGGTAACCGACCCGAGCTCGACTAAAACAAAAAAAATGAGAAGTCAACCCCACCACATATTTTTCTTTTTTTTGTGAAACCCACCACATATTTTTCACCCTTGTTCAGTCGTAACCCCTTTTTTCACCCCTCCAACAACTGCATCTTTTTCTTTGCCTTTCAAAAGCTCAATTGAGTCCCACTTCTCTCTCTACAATTTCTATTTAACTCTTGTTCAGTTGTCACACGAGACGCGTTGTTTGATCTAACGAACAAATAGATCTTGTTGGGTTGACTTTGAATAAGGAAATTTCTAGGGATTGAGATGGTGAAGTCCTTCAATTTGAAGAGATTAAAGCTCTGGGACATCAAATCGCAATATATCATCATTTTTTCTGATTCCTCCTTTATAATCCACTACACGCTACTTCAATTGACACCACCGAAAGGGCTTCAATATCACAGATTCACAAACAAATAGGGTTCTTACGTTTTGGGCTCAACCTGCCCAGCCCACCCGACTATCAGTTAAGGGCGGGCAAAAAGGATTTAGAACCCATAGTCGGGCTTCCAACGGGCAAGAAATAGGGAAGCATGACAGTCGGGCGAGTAAGTTTTTAAGGGTTAGGCAAGCTCGAGCCCGACTCATACACACCCCTACCAGGCACCGCCAGTGAGTAAACTTGAACTGACTAAAATCCCTCCAGAGTAGATCACGATGCACTGACATATGTATAGGAAAAATCAACAGTCGAGTTGACAATCCACCGACATACCCCTAAAACACATGCTATGGACTAGTTTACCACAATGCCTACGCAATAGAATAAACTCAGCGAGAGTAAACTCAACCGAACTTAAATAAATACTGAAAATGAGAATAATTAAACAACAGGACATGAATTCAAATATTCAAGCAGTAAATACTCAAAGTGAATTTCAGTTGGAATACTACACACCTCAAACTGCGCTCCACTAGATCACTAGTGCCAACGCCAATACATGCCATCAATCACGTGTCAACTACCCGTCAAATCAACCTAAAAAACTTGATTTCTGATAAATTTAATCAATCCTCAAACCTCAAAAATCCTCATTCCATACCAATTTGCCAAAAACACTCATTAAACCTTTCATATAGGTTATAGAAACCCCTAGGTAAACCCCATATAATTCAAATTTATTTTAAAATTTATTTTTCCCGTCACTGTTTGGGATGCCGCCAAAGGCGCTGCCGTGAGCAAAGGTTCATGGCGTGCTTCATAGCGTCCTGGGCATCGTGACCAAATGTCGTCACGCTTCCAACCCCACGGTGCTATTGAAAGCGCGGGGTGGAGACCAGCCTCTGGTCTGGACGTCGCGAGTGGTGTCATAGGTTTTAATCCCTACGGCACCCCTGGCGGCGTCTGAACCAGAGATGCCTCCTGGTGTTCTCGGACCCCCTAGGCTAGTCGTCGCGGTCCGCGCTCGTCCCAAACATTCATCAAACGTCCAACCAACCATAAACAACCAAAACCCCTCGATAAAACCTTTCTAAGATGAAAACCCTGAGATTTATCGGTAAAAAACCTAAAAACCATTTAAATCCAAAACAACCACAAAAAAACACCACAAATCATCATTTGTTGCTACAACACAACCCTTGTCACCATAGCAACACCCTAAAAAGTGGTGTGCTCGATTCTTGACTCCGAAAGCCTCGTTAAAACCCGAGAAAACACGTCTAATAGATAAAGGACGAAAAGGAGATTTCAGATCTAACCTTTATGCTCGATTTCTAAGCTCTTTTGTGCTCCAAACAACCTCCTAAAACTCACAAAACTATAGCTTCCTTAGAAATTTTCATCCAAATGAAGAGAGGAGAGAGAAAATGTGGTGTGAGTATGAAAAATTGAGGTATTTATATGAAAAATGTCATCTTGTGTGTTTGTTGATTTCAAGGCTTGATCTTGTAGTTCATATGAGGTCAAAAAGTCCACCATAAAAGACTTGCTTGGGTGACTTAAGCCCTTATCCTCATCCTTCTCAACACAAATACACCAATCCTCAGGCGTTCCGATACCTGGTCAAGGACTGTTTTGCGTGTCCAACACGTACACACGCGTCACTAACGTATATACGACATTTTATATTAATTATTTAATGTATTTAATTAATTATTGTGTGTATATGAACCAGCCTAGTGTACTAATCATTCGCCCACCCGCTACCTACGTCTACACGTTACTCAAGGTGAATACTTGTCACACTGTCTTGCTCGTCAATAATCAATATAAACACACATATTGTGATGCAATCAAACTAAATTGGACATATACACTGCAAAACAAAACAAATAGCACACAACAGATTGTTTACCTAATCTGAGCATGCTCCGACCTAGCTGTGGGGTCCATGAGCGTCCGAGTTGTCATCCACGTTTTTAATGATGTCATAAATAACAATAATTAATAATTAGGCCGTTACATGTTGTTTATTAGGTGTTTGGTGCCGGTAACCCATTTTTAGGGGAGACTGCTAAAATTTTTATAAAATATGAATTTTTTAACAGAATAATTTCTACATTTTGATCTACATTTGGAGACTAATACTTTGAATATGACTTTGGGATTGTCATGTATATCGAGGATGTTAGGTAGTTGAGATTGTTAATGGATATATGTTGGAGATTAAGGTAATTAGGCAATATTAGGGATATATTGAAATAGGTCCTGACAAGTTTGAAAGTAAGAGGTTGTAGGTACAAACTTTGGTGGGAGAAAGTTGTTTCTTTCTTATCAAAAAAGGCACAAAACATTCATTGATAAAACGGGAATATAGCGTGTTCATCGGGCGAGCTCTAGTTGAGCCAAGGCGGGCTATTTTTTTCAAGGCCACATCCAGGCCCGCCCAAGCCCAACTTGAAATGTGGCTTGGAAGGCTTTGGCGAGATTAAATGGAGTTGTTTATATATTTTTAAAATTAAATTTATATTTAATAAATATTGAGAATTACAAACAAGGAGAAGGTGGTGTACTGGTTGAGAATTAATTTATATTTAATAAATATTGAGAATTACAAGAATATATATATAAATTGCAGCAATCTTTATTGCGGGTCGGGCTCGAATGAGGCATGAGCAAAATGCTCAAACCCAAGCCCACCCATCAGTTAGTTCGACTTTTTCGGGTCTGGACCTAGGCTTGGCTTATATTAAATTTCAAGACCCAAGCCAGGCTGGGCGGGCCCCGACCCTAATCGACTGAACAAGTCTACGTACATGTATATATACCATGAGTGAAATTGACCCACCCCTTGCCAGCGAGGCTCTTGCTTAATTTGCATTAGGGGGTGGGTCAATTACACTCATGGTCACAAAACTTCTTCTTTACACTTTGGTCATTATTTTGTTTTTCAAAATGGTCATAACTTTTCAAAGCTTTCACTCATGGTCATTCTATCGATTTTTCGTTTACTAACCGTTAAGTGACATTGACATGACACTGACGTAGTATTGACGTGTCGCTAATGTGGTTAGGACATCAAGTTTACTCATTTTTTTAAAAATAGATTCTCCATTTTTTAAAACAAATTTCAAAATTATTTTTAAGACTAACAAGAGAAAAATGATCGGATAACTCACTTTAGACATCAACTCAGTCGAGAGCCGTGCGATATACCTCAAGAAATTACACACATATTTGTCACATTAAGAAATCAATAAAATATTAAATGCTATATTTCTAATTTTAACCTCATTCTATTTAATTAATGGGTACTGCTATTTAATAACGCCATTAGTTACTCTTTTTACACAATATCTATAATAAATGAAGTTATTTATGAGTGGGCAATTTAGTCTTTGCAATAAAATCTTAATGGTAATTAAACATCATCTTAATTCTTGTGCATAACTCAAAATGTGACAGATAATATGGAACGGAGGGAATATGTGTGTAGGCTTAATAATTACTCCGTAAGGTCAATATTGTAAGTCATTTTGTTCAAAACACACATATATTAAGGAGTATATTAATTATGTGTTCGAATTACATTCGTGCTCGTGGATTAATCATGTGGTTGTCTACACTAACCCTCCATCTAAAGGTAACAAATATTTGATTGCAATTAAATGTTGAAGAATAGGTAAAGATGTACAAAAGCTCACTAGATTTCTTAAAAAACATATATTTTTTTACATAGAGTTTTTGTAGAATGACTCGTATTATTGACAAGAGGAAGTAGCTCGAAAGTGGACAATTCTACAAATATTAAAGCACTTTAGAGGTTGATTTAGTAAAACTCATAAACTTTATTTTTCAACTAATCAATGTGGGATTATCAATCTTTTAGAAAAATGATAATCTAACACACTTTAGACGCACACTTAGTCTTTTAGCCTATTTATGGTGTTTTGTTAGACGTGGAGCCCACATTTGAGAAGACAAGAAAGAGCCATAAATAAGATAAAAGACAAAGTGTGCGTCCAAAGTGTGTTAGATTATCATTTTCTTTTTTTTTAATATTGCCTACCAGCTTTATTATTTTGTGATTGAACTAATAATGAGTTAATGTAATAAAATCACAAGATCCGTTTTTTCAACTACTCAGATGTGGGATTATCGATCGATCCTAGATCATATATATATATATATATATATATATATATATATATATATATTAAATATTTTCTCAATTTTGATTGGAATTGAGAAAGTGCAACAATGTTAGCAATTTGAACTATTCTACTACCATGCACTCTATAGCTGGTTTTAGCTTAATTTCTTAAAGTTACATACAACTCTTAATAAGTTACGTACAGATCTTGTGCGGTCAGATATTTATTCTATGTAATTAAACGGCCATTTTGTTGGTGCCTAGAACCTAGTCTTAATCCCACTGCATCATTTTACACAAACTTGATCACCTTTGTCATTAAAAACACTAGCAAATCTAGACATTTGAAGATATTGTCTGACATTCAGATTAACATCGATAATTAAAAACCAAGGTCCCCCTTTTGTGATGCAATGCTCTTGGCACAAGGTTTTGATAGTTCTTCTTGTTAAATATTTCAGTTTTTAATGTGTGAGACACAACTGGTCTTGAATAATCCAACTGTACCATGATATGTAGATGGCTAGCTAGCCAGGACCACCCATCATATTGTCAAAAGGTATAAATCTTCATGGGAATCTAATCTAAGCCTAGAGAATTTTATGTGTATATCTTGACCTATAGTCTTATGGTCTTATATGGTGATTTGTAATCAAGTGATTAACTTGATTAAATATCTATGACATCCAAAATCAAGATTCTCATAGTTCTTATTATAATACACTCCTTGTTAGAGCAGAGGTGGCAAATGACGGAGTCCTAGCGAAAACGCACAAAGCGAAGTAAGCTAATAATTATCTCTACCGTTTCTGCAATGATATGTTATTAATTTCATATCAACCTAGTGGGTGGTCTAATGGTTTAGGTCATGTTTGATTTGGGGTAGAGTTATCTCCTGAAAGATAACTTACAGGGAGTTAAGAACTAATCTTATTTCGTTTAGCTCAACTTGCTTGTAAGTTATCTCCAACTTATAGGGAAGGTGAGAGATCTTCAATGGAGTTATTTGTAATAAGTTGTGGACACAATTACTCCTTATTAATGATGACCCAACATGAAAATTTTCTAACTTCCCTACAAGTTTAAAGTTAAACCAAACATGAAAATATGAACTTCAAGGAGTTAATTTTAAAATAACACTGTAACTTAGCAAAAACAAACCAAATGAAGCCTTATTAACATATGATATTATTGCATGAAGGTGAGAGTTTAAGTCTAATGGGAAGCAAGAAAAGTTAATTTTTTCTGATGGGGCTCAACGTGTGGGGAAAGAAACCTAGTCTAGTCAATTGGGCCACCTATTGGTTAAGAAAAAAAAATTTCATTTATAACATAAAACGGTCTTCTTTTTCTTTTTTTTTTTAAGTTCAAAAGGTCTTTTTTTTTAGTTTACATAAAAAGGTCTCTTAAATTAAAAGGTTGTTAATCTTTATGAAAAATATTATTACATATTGAATTTTTGGGATAGCATATCTTTTTATATTTTTTTTTGTTGCATTTCATAATGCTTGATAAAAAATGTTAAGAAAAAAAAAATTAACTTCTATAGTAGTGTAAGGATATGAATTCATACTAAAAATTATAAAACTTCCACAATTGGACCTTTTATCATAAGAAAGTAACCACTTTAATTACATTATCCTTGCCTTCAACACAAATCGAGCCTCTGACCTTGCAAGTAATGTACTCTCTCCAATAAAAAATATATAACATTTTTGAATTTTTTAGCTTCAAGAAATATAAGACGTTTTCGAAATTCGAGAGAACTTTGTACCTCTCGTACCTATTTTACCCATCTTTTAACTCAAACATTTAATTATAATTAAACATTTGTCTTTCTTTCATTGGATGAAATAAAGAATTAAATCGTACCAAAAAAATAAAAAATAAAGAATTAAATGTTGATAAAAATTTAATTTAAACTTACAATTAATACTTTTTTTAGTAGGAATTAATGTTTTCTTAACATGTGTGTTTTGAGAAAAAGTCTTATATTTTTTACCGGATGGAGTATTACTTTAGCTACTTAACCAGATTTTTTTTTTAGCTTCAAGAAATATAAGACGTTTTCAAAATTCGAGAGAACTTTGTACCTCTCGTACCTATTTTACCTCTCTTTTAACTCAAACATTTAATTATAATTAAATATTTGTCTTTTTTTAATTTAAGAAAAACATTTGTCTTTCTTTCATTGGATGAAATAAAAAATTAAATCGTACCAAAAAAATAAAAAAATAAAGAATTAAATGTTAATAAAAATGTAATTTAAACTCACAATTAATACTTTTTTTGGTAGGAATTAATGCTTTCTTAACATGTGTGTTTTGAGAAAAAGTCTTATATTTTTTTTTTTTCTGATGGAGTATTACTTAACCAGATTTTAAATTGACTAACAAATACTATCTAGTACTATATATATTTTTAGTCAATTGTTATTATTATATTTATTTATTTATTTATGCATGATGAATCAAGACTCTAATAACTTTTGTGAATTAAGATCCAATGAACCTTTTAAGTTTCCCAGATATTGAGAAGTGCATTGAGTTCGATTAGATCTTTAATCCAAAGTAGCCCCACCAAAGATGATTTTTTTTTCCCAATCACTAGTGACACGGGAAGAGAGAGGAGAGGGTGCCAAAATAAAATGAATGATTGAAACCTTGAAAGGGAAAAGAATTGAGAGGGCAGGGTTGAAACACGTTTGCTAAAATGAGATTGATCATATAATATGTATTGTATATGCTCTTTTTATCTGAAATCATACGTTACTCATCGATAAGGCGGTTTTGTTGGAAAGGCAAATTAAGGGATCTCTGGCGTTTTGCAGATCCAGCTTCCCCCCGGCACCTTCGATCTTTTATTTTCTGCGAAGGGACCCCCCTGGCCTCCCTCTTGAAAAGGCCCAAACATTAATTATAATTATTAATGCTGTCACACATGTGACAAATTTGCTTTTTTTTGCTGGTGAATAACAAATTAACTTATCTTTTTCCTCCATGCACGTACAAACAAAATTGTACCGTCGCCAACTGTTGCTTGGCCGAGAATTAAAATTAGTTGTTCACTTAAAGCCACTTTAAGCCTATTAAAGCAAATGTCACAGTATACATCTTAATTTTTTTAGATAAAGGTAGTTGTATTAATCTCAAACCTATATGATAATTACAAAAAATGAGGTAAAAGTTATCTATACAAAATTTACATCCCCCCATTTCAACAAAAAGCCATACATTGTAGCGTTTACATTCCTACCCAAAAAAATTCCACAGACCGACTTCAAAAAACCATCCGAGGTCCCAGAACATCATACAACGACATCCCAACAAAATGACTAATTATATTGGTCCACTTCGCCATTCGAAAGTATTTCCTTCCGAAAGAGGCCGCCAATTATTTAAGAGATCGTTGAATCCCCATTGCTTGAATAACTTACTTGCAGCCAACCACACAGTATACATCTTAATTTTAACATTTCTGATAAAATTTATTGAAAAGATTTGTGTATTGATAATTCTACAATTGTATTATATGTACATATATACAGCGGACTACATTGATTGTCTTAGATCTAGTTATGGAAATTAGTACAAAAGCAAACAAATAACTTTCTATTTACACAAGAATCATGTCAATCAAGGAATGTGTGACGGCCCCAGTTCCCACACAAACTTGGCACTGCCCAGCCTAAACCTACGTGGATCCTCAAGTCCATCCTCGCGAAGTCAACGCAGGCCTAGTCAGCCTCCAATAGTTACATTCTCATTAATATTACAATTTTATTGTTGAGTTATTAGGTTATGCTATTTTCTAGTAGTTACGCATCAAAAATAAACTCTATCAAGTTTAAATAACTCAGTAAATATAAAATTAGGACAAAAAGTGTGAAACCCCGAAATAAACGGATGAACATACACATCTGGTGACCAACAATATGCAAAACGATAATACATGTAATGGACTGAATTTAATTTGTCGTTATTGCTGACGTGGTTGCAGACGTGGCTGACAGCTCAAATGCTTGTGAGACCCATAGATAAGCCAGGTGTGCCCATAATTAGGTAAATAGTAATCATTGTGCTATTGTGCATTTAATTTGTGATGTTATATGTAATTAGGGTTATTTGCGTCGCAATGTGTGTATTTTATTTTGTTATTGACGTGCGAGACAGTGTGACGGGCATTTGCCTCGATTAGCGTACAGCGTGGGTACCGGGTAGGTGAATGACAGTATACTAGGTTAGGTAGACATACACCTATGGGAAATGATAAAATGTAATTAATAATTAATAAATAAAGTCGTATATGCGTTCGTGGCACAAGAGTACACGAGAGACGCAGGTGTACGTGCGGGAGTCGAGTATCTGAACACCCAAGGGGTTAGTTGTGTTGATTGAGTAAAGACAAGTCAAGGGGAGGTATCACCTATTAAAGTCACATTAATCTGAACCATTTGACTCTAGTATGACCCTAGGATTGTGCATTGAGATACACAAGTAAGGGATGATGAGTTGAGAGTATAAATATGTGGTTTTGGCACCACCTACCACATTTTCTCTCTCTTTTGTTCTTCTCTTGAACGAATTTGGAGCTAAGGAATAGGGTTTTGTGAAGTTCAAGAGGTGATTTG
Source organism: Stephania japonica (assembly GCA_039657345.1). Lineage (NCBI taxonomy): Eukaryota > Viridiplantae > Streptophyta > Magnoliopsida > Ranunculales > Menispermaceae > Stephania > Stephania japonica. The sequence continues at coordinate 16,661,332 of CM077556.1, forward strand.
GAGCACTAAACTACGACGAATCGACGATTTAAGGTGAGATCCTCGATCCTCTCTCCGTTTCCTACGTGTTGGGTGTAAAAGTTCGAGTTTTGACGTGGTTTTCGGGAATGAGTTTAAGCACACCAGCTTGGGGATGTGTTGCTATGGATTTTTTAATGTATTGGAGCATTGGTTGAGGATTTATTGGTGTTGTTGTATTGGTTTTGGGTTTTGGGAAGAAAAGTAAGGTTTTTATCGAGTTTTGCCTGGGTTTTGGTATCAGATGATTTCTGTCAAGGGGTTATGGTTGTATATGGTTGCTATGTGATTATGTAAGGTGTTGGGATGAGTTCGAACCGTGGCGACGAGTCGAGGGGCTCGAAAATCCCATTAAGGCATCACTAGTTCAGACGCCGCTAGGGGTACCGTGAGGAGGAAACTCCCACAGTGTCATTTGCAACGTTCAAACCAGAAACCAAATGCACACCCACGTTTTATTTCATGTTATGGGGGTATTTTTCATTGGCGGCGTGGGCCACGACGTCCAACACACCATGAGCCCTTTGTTCACGGCGGTCCGCCTGCGACGTCTAAAACCGAAAATTAAATAAAAATTTAAAAATGAATTTTCTGAAATAGGTTTAATTGGGGTTTTATTGGAGAATTTTAATCAATTAAATGGGAATTTAAATTGATAAAAATGAATTTAGTTAGGATTTAGAATTTGGAGAAATTTATGGATAATTTTGGTTATCAGACTTTGGATTGACTGATTGGGTAATTGGCACGCATTGTGGGCGTGAACTGGATGACATTTGGATTAGTTGGTTTGCGGTTTGAGGTGTGTAGTATCCTAACTAAAATTACTTGAATATTTATTTATTTTGGCTTTTGAATTCAATTTTTGTCTTTTAATATTATATTTCTGGTTGTGGTTTATATGGATGTATGTTGAGGCTCTCCCCCGTGCCATTTCCGTGTGCATGCCCACTATGCCATAGCATGTGTGTCGGGGATGCACGTGTGGGTGCGTCGTTGGTACTACGCCGACCAACTAGCGGATCTAGATACTGGCCTGCTTGAGTGGGACTCGCCGGCAGTATTCTATGGAAGAGTCTGAATCATGGCGCTAGTTTGACCTTAGGCTTTAGGAACACACTTTAAGCTTTCACTATTTCTTATCCATGCGATGATCACATTTGTATGTATTTATTTCCGCATGTTTATTTAATAGCTTTATTTAAATTTTAGTATTTACTTTAAGTATTGCTTACTTAATTTCCTTGGGAATACTCACTCTAGACTCGTCATCTGCCTTCTGTGATGGCTTGAGTGCAGATCCGAGTACGAATCGTGGCAAGAGCAAGCTTCCAGAGTACCAGTGATTCAGAGACGTTTAGCCCAACTTGTACAGTTGCATTATATGTACCTCATTTTTATATTTGGAATTTAAGATTATGATATACTTAGTACACTGTATTTTGATATTTTGAGACCTTGGATATATGATGATTTCATGGGTTTTCCACATTAGGTTTATGGTTCATATTACTTGTTTATTAACTGAGTTAATATGTTTTTAAGACTTTCGTTGATATCATTGAGATTATAATGATAATTTAACAGATGACTTGAATTTGTTAACAGTTTAAATAGTAAAGTGTGACACCTCGAGGTTTAATAACAACTAAATGGTATATGAGATTTAATGTGAGACACAACTGACATTGGTAAGCTAGACTATGGACCCGTATTGGCCTCCGTGGCGGTCTATTGAAAAATGGGCCGTTACAATACATGATATCCTAACTTACTCGATCACAAATGTTCCCAGTGTTATCAAAAAATAGTAATGTACAGTAATCACAAGCAAAAGGTAGAACATACAGGGATAAAAGGAAAGAAATCACTCCAAAACTCCTCAAAGGAAGTCACCAATCAACGACCCTTTTCCTTTGCTAGTATTTGCCTGATCTGCACCCACCGTCACAAACTAGTTGGTGAGCATAATAACTAGAAAGATATAAACAGTAATTCATGAATCATTTAAAAATAATATCATGCGGGTATTTAAAGACAGATAAATAACGAGAAAGTGCATGATAAACAGACTAACAAGTATTCACAATGATATTTGAGTGTCTAGGAATCAAAGAATGAAAACTAAGTGGTCTAAAATCCATAACGATCTACAGCAAGCCACAATAATCCAGGACTCGAGGAAAATCCACATTTGGTTCGGTAGCTGCACTCTCGCAGGTAGTGTTCATGTTTACCCAACTAGCTATAATCTCAGGAGTACCTTCTTGCCACAATTAGGCCGTAGACACTCAACCAAGGAAAGTAAGAATTGAATTCTAAGAGTAGTTCATATCAATGAAAGTAAGAAAGAATGAAAAATGAATTACTATGCATTTCCTTAACTGGTTTACTTACCTTACTAAATGTGAAAACAATTCCTTGCTTGGCTCTTAATACGTCCAAATTCGATTTTCTAAACCCCTGGTATTCATTTAGCCCTAATTTGGTTGTATTAGAATCATATTATGTCACTATATAAATCTACAAAGTTTCTCAAAAGTATTGAATTTTTTAAAAAAATATGAATTTTACTGTTTGTGACTCCGTGGATGACGTCACCACGTTCAGGCTCCCACGACGTCACTTTAAACGTGAGACTAGATGTCTCACTGGTCCTGGCGTCGTGAGTGACGCTGCTAAGAGCAAAACTCACGGCATCACTTGAAACGTCCTATGAATTTCCTGGCTGTTTCGGCCTAACGCAGGAATTTAATTTCGAAAACCCCAGCTCGTGTCACCGTATTTTGAGCCACTTCAATATCAACAATGGCCTCAAAATACACCCAATGGTGTTACCCAAACACCCCAAAATACAATAATTTATCCTTTCAACCAATATTTCCAAAAATCAACAAAAAACCTCAAATTCATTAAATACTTCAAACAACCTCAACCACCATTAAACCTTAACAATGATCACAAAAACTCCCAATAAATACACAAAATCAATGTGTTCAAATTCAAAATTTGGATTTCCAACAAAACCCCATTAAAATGTCCAAAATCAAAAGGAAAACGAGATTTTACATTCGTCGGATGTGCGATCGATTCCCCGCTTTTGGATCTCCTAAAAGTTGCCAAGAATCTCTCTTTTTTCCCTCAATTCCTCTCAATCGGTGGTGGTGGTGAGTGTGTTTGGTGTGAGTTAAAAACACTACAATCCCTCCTTTTATACTCATCTCTCGATTAAGTGTGCAACACACATCTCGAGAACAATCCATGGCTCATAATCAAGTTATATCAACCACTCTTATAACTTTGATTTGTGACTTTGTCCTTTGATCTTATCCATTTGAGCATAAATATCTCTTTCACGGGAATTTCGGTACCCGGCCTAGTGCTACAACTCATACGTCATGTTTTAACGTCTATTCTAACGATTGAAGCATATTCACATATTATTCATATATTTCATTTATTATTTTCTAATAATTTAATAAGTATCATTTTCTATATTTAAAACACTCGAAATTTCACTTGGTAATCTATCTATTCACGTTTTCCTAAGCGAAACCTCGCACGCAAATCCGGTGCAATAAACAAAATAAAGTCACACACTAGGACATTCGATATTCAAGTTTGAGTATAAATAATAATACAAATATCACAGAAAAATAAAATATACCTCGGTGTCGACTCTCGAAGCTTAGACGGTATAAAAGTCATGAAGGTCAGGTCAATGTCCTGAAACATAACACGTGGCACGAGTTAATTTTGAAAGACGTTATAGAATGTAATCAGCATATATTATGAGGATGATTGACTGTCCATATTTTGAAAAACTGGTTGTGGCATGCGGTTGACTGTCTAGAGCTATGACTGACTATGACTTCCTTAACACTCCTCCTCAAGTTTGGAATATATATTGATAATTCCTAACTTGCTGAGAAGTTTTGAAAATTGTTGATTACTCAATGGCTTTGTGAATATACCAGCTGGCTGAATTGAGGTAGATACATGAGCCATCTTAATCATACCTCCTTGAAATTTTTCTGGGACAAGATGACAAGTCAATCTCTAGGTGTTTCGTATGTTCATGATAGACTGGATTTGAGACAATATGTAATGTCACTTGATTGTCACAATAAAAGTTATGGGTTGTGAATGTAAAATACCTAAGTCTTGTAAAACTGCTTTCAGCCGTATAATTTCACAATAAGTGTTGGCCATAGATCGATATTCAGCTTCTGCACTCAACCTTGAGACCGTTGTTTGCTTCTTTATTTTCTAAGAGACCAGTGAGTTACCAAGGAATATCCAATAACCTGTAACTGGTTGTCGACTGTCATAACACCTAGCCCAATCCACGTCATGAATGCATTAAGTTGAATTGGACTTGATGAGGAAAAGAATATTCCTTGTCTTGGCGTTTGCTTGATGAATTACAGAGCTCGATGGGTTGCTTCTAGATGAAGGACTCGTGGCTTGTCCATGAATTGGCTGAGGACATTGACTACATATGTTAAGTCAGGCCTTGTGATGGTTAGATAGATTAACCGTCCAATAAGTCTTTCAAATGATGATGGATCACTGACATAATCACTCTCATGATTGCTAAGTGCCAAGTTCTGTTCCATAGAAAATGAAGTTGTCTTTGCTCCAAAATAGCCAACGTCTTCTAGTATTTCAAGTGCATACTTTTGCTATGAAAGTGAAATGCCTTTGTTGGATCATGCCACTTCAATGCCAATAACATATTTTAACTCCCCTAGATCCTTTAGCTTGAATTGATACTTTAAGAATGTCTTAGTGCCTTCAATACCTTGTAGATCATTTCCAGTTCAAATCACATCATCCACATAAATGAGTAAGTCAATTAGTTTACATTCTGGGATTGAACGAATAATGAGTAATCTGACTTTTACTGCTTGAAATTCTCTTTCAAAAAAGAGGGAGATAGCTTGAAGAACCACTATCGAGAAACTTGCTTCAAACCATATAGTGATTTATGGAGTTTGCATACTCGAGTCTCCCCTATCATCCAAAACTAGGCGGTAAACTCATATACATATCTTCGTCAAGATCTCCATGTAAGAAAGTATTGTTGACATCAAGTTGATGTAGATGTCGATTATTAGTTAATGCTACAACAAGAAGAAGTCGAACTGTTACAAGTTTTACAACTAGAGCAAATGTCTCATGGTAATCTAGGTTTTCAACTTGGTTGCACCTTTTTGTGACTAATCTGGTTTTGTACTGTAACGGCCCCAATTCCACAACCTTAAATTGGGCTCCACTTGGCCTAGACTTACGTAAACCCCAAGTCAACACTCGCACAATTCACATAACTCTAGTCAACCTTTATTACCCTTTTACATTTATTAAGTTATTTAAGTTGAGTTATTATATATTAGTGAGTTATTCAAAGTATCAAAATATAGCGGAAGCAAATTAAACTCTAACTAATACAAATACTCCAAAGACACTACTCAGGACAACCTAGAATGTGGAAACACCGCATATGTATATCAACATCAAGTCAGAGAAGATACAACATAGTATACGTGCCCAACCTTTCTCACAAACTCATATCCCAGTATTCTTAAAACATATACATATAATACAAGAAACCTACCTAATAGGCAAGATTAGATCCTTAATAGTCCTTCACCTCAATCGCCTATCTCTGGTCCTTTTCTTTTATCAGCCCTAAAATACGATGAATCTGCACACACCATCATAAAAAGGACGGTGAGTACAGAAATAGAATAGTAATAACCAGATGGAGTCTTAACATAATTTTAATGTCAAATAAACGGTTAATCGAATATCATGTGTGAGTATCACAAGGATGATAAAAGACAACATGATAATGAATCACTGAGGTATCAACGATAAATGAGTGTCCAAGAAAACAAAGGAAATGTGCAAATAGTCCTGACTTAGCGAAATAGTCGTTTGAGTTAATGAGAAACATCTATCGAACCCTTACGAAGCCAAGGAGATTCATGATCCCAACTCGGAGTTTAGGACGTGGTACACTCACACCATCCTAAAATCCACACGAATTAAGAATTTCCCAACAATCAAGTGAAGTAATTCCTCATCCCGTATAGAACCAAAACAGTACCGCGAATCCCGAGTTCCTAGTGCTGAGGCATGGCCCCAAGTAACATGTCCTCCCAAGTATCACGTTGACTCACTTGCCCTTGGACCACTCAATTAGAATAGAGTTTCAAACTAGGATATAGCAAAACAACAACAATTCCAAAAGCTTAACAAGGATAATAGCCAAATAAATGCACAAATGAAATAATATTAAAGCTTCCATTGGTTTTACTTACTGTACTCCCAGTTCAACATGAAACCTCGTGTTCGCAGCTCTCGAACGTCTCCAAACTGACCCCGTATGCTTATCACCAATCACCTAGGCACCTGGTGATCATTTCATACAGTTTGGTTGCGTTAGAGTTCTATTTCCATTTCCTTATAATTTCTCCAATTTTCCATAATTTTATTCATTTTCCCTGTATTCTGGGTTAATTCCCCGGGTATTGGGTTATATTCAAACCCATATAGCTACTCGAGAGAAACCCCGAAGTTTTCATTAATATAAAGCGATTTATGAAATATTCAAGATGATTCTTGCCTAACCTTTCACCTGGATCAGATCTTCATTTTAAAATTTAATGTCCAGCACAATTTTTATTAGAACATCTAATCTGGACACTACTCATTCATAATTAATCTCTAACACATTGAGTAATTTCAATTAGATTTCTTAATCAATCCCATCACTGAGTCCAGTCTTCTTTTGAACTCTAAAGAAATGACCAGTAATTATCAATTCCAACCTCAATTGATGATATGCCTGTGTAGGGCTTCCTTTATTCATCAATACTATATATCTCTCTGAAGAAATAATATTGAGAAGTTCCTATTATAATTACACCTCATGCCCCTTTCTTTCATTCAAAGTATTGATCAGCGATAGGTGATTACTCAGAGTGAATATATCATTTTTTTCATTATAGTAACTCATTACATCACAAACTTATTTCACTCTGGCATAATTATACTCTTCAAACTCCCATAGTTTGAAGCTTCCTTTAAATCACATATTACCAGTTTCACTGGTTTTCCAAAATTTTCATCTATCATTTAGTGATTCCTCTAAGATCTTCCAATCTTAGGAATAACTAAATAATATTCATACCCTTCAAATCCTTGTACATGATACAACTGTACTTCAAAGCCCCTTAATGAATGAATGAACTTGCACGTTCTATCCAATCAATTGAATTTATATTAATACTGGGTTCTTCATCCCTATCTTATCATTTTTTAGGTCTTTCCTCTAAGACTTATTTTTGCAATTCATTTCATCCATCGTTTGAAGTACATATTCTCAACTTTTCATTATCACTTAATGTTTTACAATAGTAGGGTACTCTTACCAACACTATTATTTCTTATTAGTTCATTTTAAACTATATCAAATGTATTTACTACAATATCTTACTTCATTGTGTTAATAGACAACTACTTGGATAAAACTGTTATGATACACCTATAACTTTTTCATAATCTAAGTATAATTAAGCAACTAGTGTAGTCAAACTACATTTCAATTTCGTCAAAGTATCATTTGTATCATGTACAACTCGTCTTCATTAAATTCTAAAGTTAATTGAATATACAACACAACTATATCACAACTCTTTGTATAAGTTGTTTGTATCCTTCAATCATTTCACGTTTCACCATTTTCTGTCTTTATGTTAAATATAAGACAACTTTCCAATTGTTTTAACATCAGTCAATTCCCTTGACTCAAAATTACATTTTAGCATATATCTTAGTGATTTACAGTTGAAACTTAACATTTGCACCTACAACTTTTAATATACACCAATTTATCGTCAGAGTTCACATAACTCTACGATAGTACTTTGTGGTTTTGGTAAAGTTTCAACTATTTTTGCGTTCGTCATCATTGTCAACTTAATGATGACCTTATCTTAATAGAGTTTAACAACTTTACATCTTGCCATTATTAAACATAGCATGAGCTCTAGTGAGTTTCTATGGTTTACACCATAATCTTTCACATTATCAAGCCATCGCTTGATCATATATTCCTAGATGCTAATCTTTACTTCCTGATAAACAAATCTAAATCAACTATTGATTTCATTTAGTTAAACACTTGAGTTGTTAATTATGGGAAATCACTATTCTTTTGGGATCCACTTCAAATTAATTTATCACTCAAATTGAGTTTTCAAACTCATACAATTTTCATACTACCTCAAAGTACAATAGAATTTATCATTGGTTTGGTATCAACAATTCAAGTAATTTGATGAATTCTTAATTTAAGTTGTGATAAGATTTCAATCTATTCATATAATCAACCTTGTTGAAACCTTAATAACACAACTTTCATTCATCAAGTTTGACATCTCATTTTTGACCTATTATCAGTTTACTCAACTCAAACCATTTGAACTTCAAGTGATTACTATATTTCTACGAATTATCATTCGAATAATTTATAAATTTCAACATTTTCCATTATAGATCACCGTTACTATTAATCTCTTAATATATTGTTCACCTATTCTTTCCCAGTTTGGTACATCATTCTCTAGATTCTCAATCCTTAACTTCATTAACAACTCATTCTCCCCAATTTAGATTGTACCAGTCCAAACATCAATTTATACACCTCACTAGCTTACTGCTATGTTTTGCTCAACTCCCTCAAATAATACATTATTTGTATATATCTGGTATCTCCGATAACAAGATTGTCATATCTGTAAATCTTTCTTCCTCCATGTCCAGAAAGTTCCTAAATGAGTTAACCAACAACATGAGTTTTTTTTCTAAAATCCTTCAACTCTCCACTCTTATTATAACTGTTTACTTTTAATGGAATGTTTTCTTCAACTCATTTCTTTATATTCCAACATTGATCTATACATCAATCAAGTATCCTCATATTTCATTTCATCATTCATTTCTCTTTATTGTTCCATTAGTGAATACGGTTACTCACAACAACACTAATAAACCCCTTTCTCACCTTACTTTCAGTGTATGCGACTACCCCACAACCATACTGATAAATCTGTAAATCTCTTTCTCACTATTTCAATATAGACTAGCACTATATCTGAAATTTTATACTTCATAATCATTCATGAAGTATGAATAATTGGTAATTACCTAACTTCAACAAGGTTCTTATCATCATTCATCACTATTTTTCTCATTGAATAAATTTTCATTCCACTCAACTAGTCTCAACACTAGTATATTTTCTAATCAATGTGACTCATCACCTTTGAGTTTCATTGTCTATCATTTCATATTTCTTTTCTCTTTTATGGTCATTTTATCTGACCTATGTCTCTAAGTCCAGAACCCATTATTCCTTCAATACTGACTATTTCTCATCAGACATTATTTGTGAGAATCAAGACCATTATAGACTAGTCAATGCAAGAGTTATTTATAACTCATCTCTTTTCGATATTTATATCATTTGGATTCAGAGTTCCACAAACCCAAACCCTCAATGTATACATATTCTCATCTCATGAAAAATGAATGGATACAAACCACCATATTATCATTCCACTGTCTTCCTTTATCTTACTATCCCTGAAGTCCAGGTTCCCAAGATTTACCAAGTCACCATCAATTTCCTTTGACTTACCAAGTCATAGATGTGAGATAAGACTTTCAGATTCATTCCTAGGCAAGATAGCATAGCTATATCTATCGCATAGATATAACATCAACTCCAAAAATATATGTCTCAAGCTTTTATTTTTCATTACCCCCCAAAATATCGATAAAACCAATCTTTTGTTTAGTTTTAGGTTACCCTTGACTTGAGAACCAACCTCTAAGTCGGTTAACCTAATTTTTATTTGATATACAAGTATAACTTAAGGCTCCAATCCAAACGGTATCGGTATCATCACATCACTTCGAAACCCGATCAAAGTGAGCACTTCAACCTATGATACTCACCGTATCATAATCCTTCCATTAACTTTCATCAAGGAATATTAACCCAAGCTCTACAAGCTGGGCTTTGATACCAACTGTAACATCCCCTAATCTCAATTAGAGGATATTCGGCCTGAAACCCTAATTAAACTTCGATAAATCGTATCGGACCCAATTAAAGTCAACAACCTTACCACATTTCCTGAAAACAACCTGTATATCTTGACATTAATTTATCAAAATAAAAATAATGCAGCGGAAAATTTTAAACTTTTTTGATAAACATAAAATATACAAATCTGGTATAATCATCGGTATTAAACTTATATTCCCATCTTGATTATTATAAAATCATAAAGCAATAATATATATATACAACACGAACTCACTGCACCGTAGAGAAAATACTAAACTCCTGATCTTCTCATTTTCTGAGTTTCAAGTCCTAGCGTATCTTCATACTTGGAAATGTTAAGGTGGGTAAGCTCCTACATGCTCAGTAAGTGACTCCCATACAGACTATCAATTATCAATTACTATCAAGAAATAATATTTGACAATGTGCAACAAATGCATATTTAAAGGACAATTGAAATCAATATAATCAATACATAAGCAAATGTAAGTCATTGGTTTATTGGGATGTACCCATGATTTGTACTTTCAATCTCAGTATTTAACTTGAGTCACCCTCTCACATTCTTCAAGAATCAGTCACTGGGCATCTAACCAGCTCTTGTCAATGTGCTGCCTACTTATAAAAGTATAGAGTTATACTCCCTCATCATCACTAAACCAATTACTGCTCATTTGATTGGTTTATGACTAATGAGCAGTTAACTCAAATAGAAAGTATTGTTCGAGATAATTCCCAAGCCATTAGGGGCTCGGTGATGGTTAGCAACTCTACCACAGTTACAAACCCCAGGCTGATCCGTCCTGTCAAACCTCTTTCCGAATTTATTTTTCATTTCAAAACAATTTATGTAAAACAAAACCAAATCATGGTATATTGCCCCATTCCCAATCCTTAACACTACGTGCTCTAATAATACTATTTTATATTGTATAATTGATAAAAAGTACGAGTCTCACTTACCTGTCCTGAGCTTCCTAAAGTTTTCCTCGGGTTTTCCTAACTTTTCGGGGTTCCATCACGCTTCCCAATATTCGAATACCTATACCATACCCTTTGCTATCAATTTAGGTTCAATATCTATCAATTAAAATCCTCGAACCACCCTCATAACTCACATCAACTCAACCCCCCAAAACAGGTTTCTCATTGTTTTACACTGTCCAGCGCCAGGGCCAGTGCCCAGCGCTGGATAGCTACGTTACTGTAAACCAGTCGTGATCGTCATGATGAGACTTGACCCAAACAACATCTAAACGTCCTACAACTTCAAGGAGAGTCTCACATAAGAACTTACAACCTGTGTGCATGATCCCAAACACAACGGACCACCATAACTCATACCCGAAACCACAACGACACTACAACAACTTCGACAACCACAACAACAACAAATCACACTCACCTTGACATTGTAGTCTCACTTTCCTTGAGCTTCTCCAGTTCCCGAGCTCTCCTACTCCTCAACTCCCTCTCATATCTCTATCCCTTTCCCTCTCCCTCACTGTACGTATATATATATAGACCAACAGTGAATGAGGCAGGTACCACTGCCTCGAGATGTGTATCGCATAATCTCAAGGATTCACCAGACTTATCTTATTTACCGCACTGTCCAGTGCGCTGGCTACTGTCCAGACACTATTTCTTGATTTTTTTTCTTCACTTTCCATGCATGCCTTCGAGTCCAGTTACTATACACACGTCCTAGTGGCCTATGCATGTCCCGCATCGACCCCGCAAGTCACCACGTGACCCACATGTCACACCATACCCGTGTTTTTCCATTTAATAAATATTTATATATATCCAAGTATATATAAATATATCATTATACACTTATAATTACGTTTACACTACGTAATTCATCCCACCGAGCACACTCGGTCATTAATGCTATCCCGTGTCTCATGTGTGTCCTCCTTAACCAACACATGGTATTAAGTATTTCCTCATTAATTTAGTTATTCATTTATACATACTAATACAGTGCATACAAACACAATACAACACCCAAATCCATGCATGTGTTAATTGAGACAAATCGGGCTTAACCACAAGCTTAACTCGGATTAACACTAATCACGTGCTTAAGGTAACGGGTCGTTACAGATGTAATGCGAGTCAACCGTTATGAAGATTTTATAAAATTTACGGTAGATGAATTTGAGGTGGATCTTAGACTAGTTGATCATTGACAGTCGAAAGCTGACTGGTGGTTGGCTGAATATCGAATCCAATGTTGGTTGTAGGGTCATAAACAGTTGGTTGTTGACTGGTAAGTAGCTTAGTATTGAGTCCAATGTCTAGAGTTAGGGTGTCTTCTTCTTGTGTCAATGGTAATGACTCAGAAGTATTGGAATGAACATTCTAAATGATGTCATCATCATCATAATTTCAAATGGATACATTTTGGGAAGATGGAGTTGGATTTGAAACAAAAGATGTGAATGAAAAATTATTTTCGTGAAATGTCACATATCGGGAAATGAAAATCTTACCAGTTGATAGATTATAAACTTTGAATCCCTTTTGGCATTTGGATAGCCAAGGAAAATACATCGACAGAACCTTGCATCAAATTTCGTAGGATGATGATGGTGTGTTGAGGGAAAACATAAACAATAGAAAACTCGTAAGTGGTTGTATGATGCTTGTTTGTGTAAAAGCGTTTCAAATGGTGATTTCCCTTGAAGAATAGGTGTGGGACTTCGATTAATAAGGTAGGCAACAGTTAGAATGACATCCCCCAAAATATCTTAAGAAGGTTAGCTTGAAATAATAAAGATCTGGCTACATTGAGTAAGTGACGTCTCAGCCACTCCATATTACTGTGGAGTAGAAACAGAATTGGTTTGGTGAATGATTCCCTTATATGAGTAGAATTTCTTCATTGTGAACTTGGGTCCGTTATCAATTCGCATGATCTTGATCCTTAATGTTTAACGGGCCAATTTTAATTATGGTGTTATTATAACTTGTTTTCAGACGTGGACGATAGCTCAACTCCGCATGGATACTGCAGCTAAGCTCGGGTCACGTTTGACTAGTAATAGTCCATTTTTATGTGATGCTTTGTCTAATTTGTGATGGGTATATACAATTAGGATAATTTACATCACAAGGTGTATATTTATATTGTTATTGTCAAGCAAGATAGTGTGATGGGTATTCGCTTTGAGTAACGTGTAGATGCAGGTGCCGGGTAGGCGAATTACAGATGCACTAGGCCGGGGGATAGTACACGCACAATAAATGAATAAAATATGTTAAATAATTAAAATAAATCGTCGTTTAGTCGTTAGAGGCAGGAATGACACATGTCGTAGAGTTGGTGTCAAGTACAAGAACGCTTGAGAGATCAATTATTGGTGATTTACAAGGATAAGACTAAGAGAATAAGTCACACTTTGAAGTCACTATAAGTGGACTTATTGATCCAATATAGGCCTTTGAATATGCCTTGAGATCAACACAACACAAATTATGATATTGGGGATATATATAGGTTGGTTTGACCACTTTCACCACATTTTCTCTCTCCTACTTGTGAAAAATCCAAAAATTGGCTAAGTGGGTGATTGTTAACTTAGGAGGTGATTTGGAGGAACAATTAGCGAAGAGCCGACAAACAAAGGTTAGATCCATGGTTTCCTCGTTGTTCTCTAACTTTCGGATACATTTTCTTGGGTTTTGATGCAAATTTCGGTGGTGTGAGTTGAGCTCACTAGTTTTGTGAATTCGTTATGGTCTTTGAAGTATGTTTTGAGAAACTATTTTGATTTGGTTGGATTCATAGCTGATTTTTGGGATTTCACTGTAAGTTTCGATGAGATTTGTCAGGGTTTTCGTTTCAAACGAGTTTTATCGTGGTTTTATAGTTCCCTATGGTTGGTTTGGAGAGCCATAGGAGATTGGAATGGCTTCGAACCGCAGCGACAAGCCGGGGTGCTAAGAAAACCCAAGTAAGGTGTTTCTGGCAAGGAGCAAGCCACCCATTATGTTTTATGAGACGTCGTGGCCCCTTTCTTCACCACTACGCCACGCACGGTGTACTGGGCAGCTCACTACCCAACACGACGTTTTAACTGATGTCGTACCCTACTTTTCTTGGTGGCATTACCTGCGGTGTCCTGGACAGCAAGTCATCCCTTGTCACGCTTTATGTGACATTGTGGGGGCCGGTATACGACAGCGCCACCAACGACATCCTAAATAGCAAAATAAAAATAAAATTTACAACTTTGTTTAATTGGATTGGTCTATTGGGGGCCTAACTCGGGGATCATCACCAGGTATAATGTGATATAAAAATGATAGAGTTGACATAATAATGGGAAATGAGAGATTTCCAAGTTTGAGAAATTAATGGACTTTCAAAAATTAGGGATTTAGGTTATCATTTATGGGTATTGGGCACGCAATTAGAGGCATAAAGGGGACCGTTTTGGACTAGTTGGAGCGCGGCTTGAGGTGTGTAGTAACCCAATTGAGATTTTCTCGATTATTTACATGCTTCTTTATTTGATTTATTTCCATTTATTCAATATTCTCATTTTTGGATTGCTATTATCACGGTTGGTTGAGTTTACTCTTATTGAGTATTTTGTTGCGTGCATGTGGCACACTAGACCATAGCATATGTAAGAGGTACGTCGATGAATAGTCAACCCGATTGTTGTTCCTATATATACATATGTCGGCGCGCCATGGTCTACGCCAGCCACCGAGCAAATTCAGGGATTTCAGTCATGTTTAAGTCTACTCGCTGGCGGTGCCTGGGGATAGTCCGAAGTGTGGTTCTAGTCCGACCAAGATCATGCACGTACTTTTAATTTCTTACTATTTTATATTCATGCGATGATCCATTTACTGTTGCCTCTTTACGATTCAACATGTTTATTTAATATTCTTTATGGATTCATGTATTTACTTCCGTAATTACTCATTGAATTTTCTTGGGATTACTTAATCTAGACTCGTCATCTGTTTTGTTGTGATGGATTGAGTGCAGACCCTACCTACTACGAGCAAAGGCAAGGGAAAACTTGCTGACTATTTGTGACTGCCTACATCGAACTGACTCGTACGTTTGTTTATTATGTTGTTTTCAGTTGGGTATGACATATTTTGTGAGATACTTTGACTTGTATATTATACCTTTTGAGGATTTACTTTATGGTATGCGTTTGCTACATGTTTTACAGGTTTTTCACATTCGGTTGATGCTCATATGACATAAAATTACCTATTTAATTGATTGATCATGTCTAACAAGTCTTCCGCTATATTTGATTATTAAATTATGATTTTAACAAATGAATTAAGTCCATTGGCTAACATTTTAATGAAATGATATAAGTTAGTAATAAATTGAGGTTAATGAATGACGCGATGTGTATGGGACACCATGAGGCTGGTGATTAGGCAAGGTTGTGGACCCACATCGCATGATGTGGCGACCTCGAATTTTAGGGCCGATACATAATGTGTAATATGTTTTAACAAAGTTTATGAATGCAGTGAGATATTCAGATGTATTTGATTTTTGATTCATCAAATAAATTCATGTACAATGACTATAATCATCAACAATGATAAGTAAATTTTGTGCCTTAGTGATGGAAGGAACATGGAGGCTGGTGGTAGAAGGAACATGCTCAAATGGTGTTGAGCTATAAGTATAACTTAAAGGAAATGTGGATCGAGTTTGTTTAGCTAATGGACAGATTGGGCAATTAGAATTGTCACCTAATTTGATAGATGAGTCCAAACCAGAAAGATGATAATGACTTTTACTAGATAGGTGACCAAGTTGTCGAGCCAGATTTTTGACATGCGAGTGGTTGTTGAGGTGGTTGCATTACATCCAGTTCTTTGTTGAGCTTCAAGATAATAGAGTCTTCTTCGTTCAATTCCAATCTCAATCATCTTTCTCGATCATTGGTCCTGCAACATGCAATAAATATTGGTGAAAATGACTTAGTAATGAGAATTACGAAGGAGTTGACTTATAGAAATAAGGTTTAAATTGAATGTTTGAACACATAACACATTTTACAAAGTAAAGGCAGCAAAATGAATATCTCATTTGTATGTGACGGTTACACTGGTTCCATTAGGTAGATACCTAGTGTTGTTGATTGGGCGAGCCTTTGTGGCCAATAGATTTGGAGAACAGGCTATATGATATGTGGCTCTTGTGTCAAATATCCAATGTGTTTCATTTGTTGCTGGTTTATCGTTCATGAATGATGTATTATTTTCATGGCTGACCATAGAATTCGACTTACTTCTGTTGAGCAGTGTCATTTATTTTTTATATTACTCTGTTGTAATTAACTTTGGATGGTTCAACTGTTGTTAATGCCCTTTTGTGAGTAGTCATTGAAGAGGATGTCTTGGTCTCGGGCTTGGCTAAGTTTTGATAATCTCCCTTGTATGCCATTTGTGTAGGTTGATGAAGATGAGCGGCTTTGCGTTTTGTAGAGAGGTTGAGCAGCTTTGCGCGTAGCGAAAACGTTTAGGACCGACTTCTCTCTGATACCATGATAAAAATTATATTGAAAAGCTTTGTGTATTGATAATTTTACAATTATAATGTATGTACATATATATAGCCGACTACATTGGTTGTCTTAGATTTGGTTATGGAAACTAGTACAAAAGGAAACAAATAACTTTCTTTTTACATAAGGATCGTGTCAATCAAGGAATGTAATCATCATATATTATGCAAATGATTGATTGTCCATATTTGAAAAAACATGCAGTGGCATATGGTTGGTTGTCTAGAGCTGTAACTTACCGTGACTTCCTTAACATTCAAATGACATGTATCTTTTCTAATAATGGAGTTTCCCTATATATATGCTTCATTTTTAATATTTATCAACACATTTCAACTTAATTTTCTCAAGCATAAATAACTATGTCAACTTAATTTTCTCAAACAAAAAGATTGACTTTTACAAAATTAAAGCTCTATTTGGCAATACCACCTGATAAACTAGTAACTTAATTGATTAAAATAAAGCCGTTTGAAAAAATTAACTGATTGAGTATGCAATAACTGATAGAGACCATAATTGAAGTAGTTTGATCATTAAATTACTTCTTTAGAAAATTCTTACTCCCTCGATCTAAAAAATTATAAGTCGTTTCGTATGGATCACACTAATTAAGGTAGCTTTAGAGATAACTTTAATGAGAAGCTTACATTATGGTTTTATCCCTTGTCATAAAAACACAAAATGCTTTAATTAAGTAAAAATGTGTAAATTTTGTCAAAAAAAAGTAAAAAGGTGTAAATACTTGATTAAATAAGAAGTAAAATAAGTTTAATAGATATAAATATGTTTTCTTGAATTCATAAAATATACTTATATTTTTGAAACTGAACTTTAGCAAAAAAGACATTTTTTGAAGGATGGAATAAATATTATTGCAAAAGAAATCTTAAATATATCTATGTCAAAATCATTTTTTTTTAAGTATGTCAAAGTCATATTTAAAAGAAGATAGTTCTGATAATACTTTTGAAGGAGCGTATGCAGATCTTAATTTTCTAAAGATATATCTTTTTGTCTCTTTTTTTTATTTTTTGGTTTTTTTCAATGAAATGAATAAATTAAATTGTGACCCTTAATATCACTCTTTTATTGATTTTCTTTTTCTTTCGAAGTATCAAATTCGGATATTAAACAAGCAAATTAACTGACAAAATTGGCGTTGGCCAATTTCAACGCTCATGCACCGACTTTCTAATTTTCACACGAACGGGTCAACTTGGCTACTTTTAGGAAACCGGTCAACCATTTCAGCTGACTCGGGTGTGGAAAAATAAGGCATCACATTTCTAAATTGATAAATTTGTAAGATTGGTAAATTTATATTCTACTTTTGTGTTTTAGTTATTTTAAAAAGGTCAGATTGATTAAAATATCTTGATCTTTTACAATTTTTTTTATTATATCTTAATTTTTTTAAATTTATTATTGTATCCTCACATTTCTAGATTGATAAATTTGTATTCTAAATCATATTTTAACTTTAAATTTGATAAGATTGCAGTTAAGTAATGATCTCAAATGATAAATTTAATAGTTATTTTAGTGATTATAAGTGATGAGATAGTTCTTTAAGCCATTATTTATGTGTCACCTCATCAAATTTGAAGTTAAAAAGTGACTTAACTAGGATACAAATTTGTTAATGTAGAAATGTGAGGATATAATAACAGTAGTTGTAAAAAGTTAAGATATTTTAATTGATTAAAACCTTTTAAAAAATCAAAATAAAACAAAATTCAACAATTATTAATATGATTATTGTTGGCCACAACTAATTAAACTGAAAAAAAAAAATTCAAGGTCAGCAGCATTATTATGTATAATACAACAGGCTGTGACTGGAAACAAAAGATCAAATTATTAAGGGGCAAATCTATATAATTATAAGAGGAAATGTCCATCAAGCAGTAAAAGGCTAGATAAAAATTATAATAGTGCCTAATTATTTTAATGTGGATTTATACTGTAGATTGGTGCCACCTCATAGTTAAGGAGAGAATGTCTATCCCATTGAAAATTCATTTTTACTAGATACCCTCTGGTCATTTTTATAAGTCGTTCTAGCTAAGACACCTCTTTCAAAATTATAAATCGTTTTTTAAAATTTGAGAGTGTATTTATTTCTTTTCTACCATCTTTACCCCTATACAATTCAAACATTTATGATTCTTTAATTTTTTAATTTAATTTATGTCAAAATACATATTTTATTTATATATATATAATTTTACTTGTAATTAAGGTTATCTTAATTTATGTATTTTAGTAAAAAAAAAAGAAAAAACTTATTTAATTGACCAGAGTAAGTAGATATTAAAACTGATGGTGTGGGGACTATATTTACTAGAACGTAGCCGTTGGCTGTAAAGTCAATTGAACCCAAAAAAATGTAGATTAGAATTTTTTTTAGTTTTTTATTTTATTTTTATTGGAATGGAACTTTGTTTTATTTTTTAAAATTTTCTATAACAAAAAAATGATCAATAATGTAGTAGTGGAAATAATGTCAATCACAATGTCTAGAAGCAAACATTGAGACAGACAGTTTCTACTTTGATTCCCTACCACATTAGTTAGACGCTCACAATTTATAGTTGTATTGGAGAACTCTTTTAATAATTTTGAGTTGGACGTCATGAAAAAAATAAATAAATAAATTTTGAGTTGGATGTACATTGTGTTAGGTGGATCCATTTTCACTCACATCCATGAAACCATTAGAAATGCTCTAAGGGACGATCTATGGTAAGAAGATTGTAGTGACTAATGTATATATGAGCTAAAGTATAAAAATGAGGTTCACTCTAAAATATCAAGGTAAAATAAAGATCACTCTACACTTATAACCTTATTTTTTTCTTGCTAACTAGTGGATGTACATATGATTATTCCCAACATCTCTAACAAATATTGTGCGTAAGAAGAGACAAACCGCCTGCCCTACCCCTTTCATGTGGTTTTGCCACCAATACATAGCTCAACAACACTGTAATAAAATCAATATGCGGTTAAAACAACATTGAATATAGACGCACAAGTAATAGTAGGTACCATTAAAACAATAATTGTAATAATAATAATAATAATAATAATAATAATAATAATAATAATAATAATAATACTGTTGAGAACTTGAGATCCAAGTAAAAACAACTTTCTCCTCCTCCTCCATGTTTTTCACACTACTTCCAAACAAAAAAGAAGAAAAGAAAATGTATTTCTATTTTTTGCTTAAAAAGGCCCACAATGATTGATATTTGGGGCAAAAACATTTAAAAGTACTCTCTCTCTCTCTCTCTCTGGGGTACTTACTGCACACACATGAACATTGGAACCATTTTCTCTCCATAAAAATCCCATAAAAACATCTCTCCTAGCTTCTCTCCCACCACAACAAAACACACTCATGATGAACTCATCATCATCAAGCAGCAACACCAGAAAAGAGCACATGTTCGAGAAGCCATTGACGCCGAGCGACGTGGGGAAGCTGAACCGGCTGGTGATCCCAAAGCAGCACGCGGAGAAGTACTTTCCACTGGGGCGAGTCGTGGACTCATCGGCGGCGGCGGCGGCGGCGGCGGCGGCCGAGTCGTCGTCGAAGGGCTTCCTGCTGAGTTTCGAGGACGAGTCGGGGAAGCCCTGGCGTTTCCGCTACTCTTACTGGACCAGCAGTCAGAGCTACGTCTTGACCAAGGGCTGGAGCCGCTTCGTCAAGGAGAACCGCCTCGATGCCGGAGATGTCGTCTCCTTCGACCGCCTCCGCTTCGATACCGACAAGTTCTTCATACGATGCAGACGCCGCTCCTCCTGCTCCATTACTGCTGCCACCTCTCCTCACGTGCCTGAAGCTCCTCCTCCTCTTTGGGCACACGCACACGCGCACGCGCACGCGCACACTCTCTATCATGCGCACCATCACAACGGCTACCCTTCTAATTACTACTCTCCTGCTGCTTACCATCATCAGCCCCAACAGTGCTACGTGGATGATTTCGGTAGATTACTTACTTAACAGTCTCACACACGGCCCCATCACAACATTTTTTATTTCCTATTTAGGCTTGGACTTAATTATACCCTCCAATTAATCTCATGATTTCAGAGAAATTTTACGCATATTTAAAGTTGGACGGCAAAATTTTATTCTAACATCCCTTACTCATCCAACGCATCTCAATAATTTTACTACTGCACCAATTTCACCAAAGGACTTTTTATTCTTATTTGATAAAAAAATTTTAAACTTTGTTCTTGATATATTAGTTTCTTTAAAGTCATGAGGCTGGAGCCTTCAATTAGCTTTTATAAGAATAGTCAAATCTATGTAAAAAGGGGGCGAAAAAAATTCGAACACTCGCCATTTTTTTACCTTAGTTTTTATGTTTTATTATTAGTATTTTAGATTAGGTCAAGTAGTGATGATCTAATATTTATTATTATTGATCTATTGTGTTGGTGTTGTTGTTGGCCTTGAAGGGGGAGGAGCGGTGGGTGGCGAGGCCAACACAGCAGTAGCAAGCAAGGGGGGAAGCTCGAGGAGCGTGAGACTGTTCGGGGTTAATCTAGAGTGCGAGATGGGGGAGGATGATGATGATGATGATGAGGTGGTGGAGTTGGGCCCACAAGACGGGTCTGAATGTTCTGGGTTGTCGGGCCAACAGGGCCCAGCCCATCTTGTCTTCTCCCAATCCCATGGTCCAACCCATTATACTCACATGGTAACAACCCAAGCTAACGTAACAACTCGTGAATTCATTCATTCATTCATTCATTGCTCACTCACTCAACGTGTGTCAATTAATAATAGGAAAATATTAGAACGACACATTTTGTAAGTTGTTCATGAAGCCTTGATTTGTGTGTTATGCATGTCCATATTTTGAGGTGTGCACGACCAGCTTGATGACCTGATGTGACTTCAATTATGACTTTCTCTTCTCATAGTTATTTTAGTATTTTTTTAATATATAAGGAAAGCATATTGGTGCCCCGGCATGAGTATTAATATCTGTTGCTTTTTGCATCGAAATGCATGTAAATGAATCTCGATGTATATCGCACAGAAACTAACAATTGGATGTCCGGGAATCATAGCAGGACCCATAATATAGAGATTAGTAGTACTTAAATCGTTTTCTCATCAAGTCATGGTGCAGGAATTTATGATGTCCAGAGGTGTGGGACCGGGGGGAGAGTAGCGGTGGAGGCCACGTGTCGAGTTATGAGGTGGCTGGACAGGGAAGGGAAGCCTAACAGCGAAGGGAGAGTGAGGGACGGGGCCCACAAAACCTAGGGCTGACGTCTCAAGTGGTTTCAGGTTCATTTTCAAAGTTCTTCTGTATTTAATTGTTGTCTCTCTAATTAAAAGCAATCTCTAATGTCTCCACGAAGTAGAGAATTAAGCTGTTCTCGGGATCGGAGACGGGGTTGTAATGATGAGAATGGAGGGTGGGGATTTGATAGGATGGTGGTATTTTTAGTCAAAGAAAGCTTGACTTTTGGGGGGTGTGTTGTATATGGTGGTGATGTTGAATGTAATGCGTAGGCTGGATTTTTTACAGCCTTGCCTTGGGCATTCCTTTGTATGATTATGATTTTGATAACGACTTATTGGTTAGTGTGCATACTAACCGTGACTAAATTAAACTAATTTTGACTCACGCATTATTGGTTGAAACTTCATTTGTATATAGTTTCATTGTGTTTTAATCATTTGAGGTATATTGTATATCTCAATAAAAAAAAAAAAAAAATCTATTTGAACACTAAGAGAGAGATTTTTGTAAATATTAAAACTTATAATTTTGATTTATTGCTTGAAATGCAAATAAAAAATTTTTAAAAAATTCTCTAAAGATTCTGTGGCAAACTCTCAAAAAAAAAAAAAAGAGGGAGAGAATATAAAACTTCTAAATTTAAAAGCATCGAGTGGCAAACTCAACCTAACCATCATAATTGGTAAGATGTCATTATGTATGACTGCGTCAGTGTATTTCAGTTTTTTGAGACAGTTAAGATATTGAATTTTTTTTTTTTCGTTTACACGTGTCAAACTTGTGACTTTCATGAGCTCGTAGTAAATATTAAATTATTAGTTGATATACATCTAATTTACCTAGGAAGATAATCGTAGTAAATTAAAATTGAAGACCCTTGCCTCTCACAAGAAGTGTCCTTTTGAGTCATACAAACTTTTAGCCTCCTTATTGTATTAAAGAATTTTTTTCCTCATCTATATATTTTTCATAATGTAAATGTGCTAGTTATCCAAAATAAAAGAAAATTTTTCCATAATTATTGGTTTAGCTTTGATGCTTTAAATCCCAAGTATATATTAATAAAAATTAAAGTTTATAAAGCAAATAAGAGAAGTCAACTTAATTCCATGTGATATAATTCAACATTTAAAAGTAATGTCAAGTAGGCTAGGGACCCCCCTTGCTTTATTTGGTTCCAAAGCCCCACGTGTTGAAATACCTGTCCCACGCTTCAAATCACACACATGAGATTCACCGTGAAGAGAAAGTGCATGCAACAAAGACGGTTAAAAAGTAGGTTGCACATAGATTGAATTCAATTTAATTATGGTCAATTTGTAATTCAATTCAATTATTACAGATTGAAGAATTACAATCTAATTCAGTTCAAATAATTCATCAATTCAACTCAATCTAATTTACAAAATGCAAATCGAATTAGATCTAGTTTTACGAATTGACGTTTTCCTATCTAAAATTTATGAAATTAAACTTAATCAAATGAATCACAAGAATATTTTTCACAAAATTGTTATCACAATAACTTTCAAAATGTAAATTTCTACATAAATAAATGTGTCATCTACAAATCTTCACCATACACCCTCACAAAAGAACAAAAAAAATGTACGTTGAACATACACAACCTACAATAAAAAGGTCGAAAGCATAATAAAAGAGTTAAGAACAAGTATAGTCTTTTAGATATTAGAGTTTAAAGTTGATAGTTCGAGTTGATGCTAATTAATCTATTACAGTACATATGATGAAATATGTATGTGTTGATGTACTAAACGGACTGAATCAGATTAGATCCGTGATTTTTTAATGTAGGATTCATAATTCAATCTAGTCCAGCCGAATTAGTGATTTTTTAATCCAATCCAATTCAAGGGATCAAAAAATTGATTCAATTAGTGATAATTGATTTGAATTGGACCAGATTCGCGAATTAGTGCAATCCATGCGCGCCCCTAGCTAAAAGTAAGAAACAACTTTACCTAATTCATTAGGGCATCCTTAGTCCCCCTCACTAAACAACTCGATGAAGAAATCAAAGAGAGAAAAAAGCGGGTAAGTTTTGAACCCAACAAATCCTTAATTAGCATGTTAGAAAACAAACTTATCAGTCAGACCCAGGGCTGGTAATTCATTCACCTCAATAGGACTAAGCCAACAAGAAGTCAGGCTTAGAAGAACATGGGTAGGCCCCCAAGTGAAGTGTGAGTGAATCAAAAGAGATGAGAAGAGATCACCCGTGACTCCACTGCTGTTAAATAGTCACATATCATGTCACGAGAGGCCACAACACAAATCTCAACTCATCATCCTAGATAACAATATCTGCAATGACCCTTTTTGACAGGAAGAGAGAATTCAATAATGTTGGGTGGAGCCATGACTTTGGACTCATAGGGGTTACCTCGCAAATTTTAAAAGTTGAAGAGATCAAACCACTAATTGAAAAAGTTGTAAATATAATGATTGTGATGCTACATAGTTACATCAATTAAACTTGAAAGAGAATTTAAGGATCAACCACTAATTTTAAAACTTGTGAGTCCGTAGAGTCATGACTCCATGTAGCACTGTACGAAATCAATTTTAGCTTGTAAAAGCTACCTCACTTCACTAGCTTGCTCTTGCTTGCCAGCCATGTACTCCACATGGATCCAATGTTAATGTTCAGCTGCCCTGCAAGGCCTCTGTGTTTTGGCATCTCTTTGGTTACAATGGGTCCCTATAGAGACCAGTACTGCTCTGTCATCTTTTGCACCCCATGTTAGTGCCCAATCATGCTCAAAAAGGCCCCTCAATTCATGACCTCTCTTGGCAGTACTACTACTACTACTCATATGATCATGGGATTGTCCTGTGTGACGCCATGTTCCATCATCACTATATATACATACTACTCATGCTTTGGTACAGTACCAAATTGCATGCCGAACTTGCAATCTTTTGATCTTCCTTTCTTTGATTCTTCTGTATCTGAAACAGTACTGTAGTTGTGTACAAGATTAGCATGTCAGTGAACAGTGAAACTAAACAGAAAGATTTAAAATGCGAAATGAACATAAATAAAAAGTAGATAGGTAGATTGATAGTACCATATTGTTTTTGCAGATGAGAGTACAGTGTCGTTAATGGGTTTCCTCCACTTTGCAGAAAAACAAATGATGAAGCCTAAAGGGCAGAGGTCCCATGCCTTATCTGGTGAAGATTCAGATTTACTGTTTGTGGCAAGAAAAAATTCAATAACTTATGATAGAAAATAAGGCTTTTAATAAGTTCAACACCAGGTGGTACTTCCAATATAAACTTGGCTCTTTTTTTGTTTTTCTCTTTTTAGGCACCCCCACCAACACAGTCAATTCAATAACAGGAAGAGTCACTCAGAAATTCTCTTCCAGGTATAGTTGTAGTCCCACAAGCCTCAAATTGAAAAAGAATGTTTTTCCCATAATGAAAACCAATAAAGCACACCACCAGGTGCATTAAATCAAGCGCAATAAAAGAGTTTGGAATTTGTTTTTTTTGTGCCAAAGAGTTTGATTCATATAGCCAACTCCTACAAATAAGCGATCTCGGCTTTATTGTTGTTGTTGTTGAAAGCCGGTAAAGTTAACTTGTAGAATCTTTACAAGGGAGCTATAATTAAAAAATGTGGTTGCTAAAATGGAGGCTATGGTGGCACTATAGAGTTCTCTTTGTCAATCAATACTAGAATAGTAGAATATGGAGAATTAATCAGTAACATATATAAGATAAAGCACAAATGAATTTTGGTGTAAATTAAGCCAGCAAGAATTGCATATATTTGATATGTGATTAGTAATTGGTGATAAAGAATAATTCTCCCAACTGCATCAAAGATGAACTGTATAAGAAAATATGTTTGTGTAGGCACCAATATGCATAGAGAAAAAAAGAGGGTGATTCGACTTGTCTATCGTTCTTTTCAATAGATCATGACCATGACCTAATAAACATGATAGCGCAATACCTACAATTTGGTGCTTTGTAGTTAGAATAGTACTTTGAAAGTGAGTTCCTCTAAGCCATTAGTCATGACTCATGAGTCATGAGCATATCTAGGTAACTAAGACATCCACAGACCAGATTCAACTCTTCCAAGTTCAAGAAAAAGCATGTAAGAAAACATAAGTTCTAGATAGCTAAAGAAAACAAAATTACTACATTGACATCTAATAGGGGCAACAAATACAAACTATTTCTGTGCTCTCCAATGTGCTTCGAATTGTATGGATTAGCATGATTCAAGGCATATCTGACCACATGGAAGTTGCTTGTGAGTGGTTGATGTCATTGTTTAAGAACTCCAAAGAAAAGAAGCTATTTCATAGTTCTCAAAATGAATGACCTCTATAGGTTTCCTTGCATAGACTATTATTTTACCAACACATGAAAGCACATACATCAAACAAATGAAAAGTTAGCTCAAGTCTTTATCTTGATGTTTCAAATGATGTATAGAGTCAATTTCAGTTCCACATTATTGAGTAACAAGAATGTGCGCAGTGTTCCACCAATTAAACCTGTTCAATAAAAGATTAGTTATCAACTTATGGTCATCAATCGAAATGGCTTCTTGAAGCGTTAATTCCATTTAAGTTGTGGTGAATTATAAGTGAAAATAATTTGCTATCCATACCAAAATCCTCACCAAGTTGATTTCTCATTTTCTCGACACTTCTTCTTAAATATCCATCTAAGGGGCAATTAGCACACATGTTTAAATAATACAATCCATTTTTCTAGTTAGACTATACACCGGTTGAAAGATCAAAATAGAGAAGCATTAGGAGATACCACATCATGACAACTTTTCACAGAAAGAGACCAATCAACTAGCAAAGCCTCTTACAGTTAACAACAAAGAGATTGAGGAGATAAAAAGACCAAGCATATAGTCTGGAGACAAATTCATAGAAAGAGACCAATCAAGCAACAGATTTCTTAGTGTTAACAGCTAAGTTTATACATGGGCACTTTCTCAAAAAATACAACTTAAATAGATTGATCACTGTCCCAAATGTAGATATTTAATGAAACATACTAATAACTATATTCACAGATGATTACTAACCACATAAAAATGTGTATCTATAAGTTGACATGAAAACCCAGTTCAATATTTCTATTTCTCTCTATTTTGATATAATTTAATAATGTTGTCTCATTTATGTGATGTGACACATGTGTATGTATATATATTTTTTGGGGTCATTCCAACTTTCATTCGAGATTACTTTACATTACGTGCTCCAAAGCTTCTAGCCCCTCTTCATCCTACACAACAACTACAGCATGATACAATAAACAGAAATATTCAAAGTTTGATTGGTTATACTCTATTTTTGGTAAAATTCCCCACTGAAAATTCATCATAATTAGAAAGATTAGAGAGGTAAATAAAGTGTGAGAAAGAGAGATCTTCAAATGGCAAAATCACCTTTGTTTTTCTGGTACGAGTGATACTGACTTGGAAATGGTTGCTTCTGCATATAATGGGGTGCTGAAACTGAAAGACAGTGACAAATCATCAGATGACTCTAAGAGGATTGGATGGGATTAGATAAGACCAAACAATTATTGATACAACTCAACTTACGATGGATATGACCATACACACGAATTCAAGTTATTGGAATTTATTGAATAGATGCAAGGTTTACAATAATAATCAATTACTTGCACATTCATGAATAATAGCATTGTGTTAAGTTAAGTACATCCATGGTTGTAAAATCTGTCTAGATCTTCTTGATTGTTCCAAACTGAGGAGCAAACCATGCTGGGCACAGATTGCAGAGACAGCAGGATTTCATCAGGAATTCACTGCTTCCTCTGCACAAGACAACTGGGTTTCTATGTGGGAGCCTCTTGGTCATCAATTTCCAAGTATCTAGAGGTCTCCATAACATATTAAATTCATCATGAACTGAAGATCAAAGAGATTAAATTGTGTAAAGCTTGGAAAACATTGGAAATTTCGTTTCCAAGGTGTTCAAACTTCGTAACTAAATCTCATAATCCAAGAGAATCCAGAATTCTCATAATCAAACTGATCGATCCCATGTGTTTGAGTTTTTAAACAGTGAAAAAGCCTTCAAATCTTAAACCAAACAAAACCACCTTTGTTTAGGTCTTCTTGTTAGTATACAAGACAAATGCACCAAAAAATTTGCCCCTATAGGATCGAGTTCTCACTACTGTCCTGTAAGTTCTACAGCTGGTACTGGCAATTCTTTGTGGACCCATGAGACCATCTTCTTCAAATAATATCTGTCTGTCCTATTAAGTGACTTTTCTGTTACATGGGCTTGCATAACGGATGAAAGCAAGAGCACTGACAAGATGATCATTCTGGAGAGTGGAAAAAAAACTACTACACAGTTTAGAATATTAGAAATAAAGGCAACATCTGAATACATTGAGAATAGAGATTGCAGATAAAGAAACTTTTCTAGGAATCGACAATCTTGCATAACTATAGTCTCAGAAAAGCTAAGCGGAAAATCTTTGGGTCCTCAATACTAAAGTCGATTATCCATCAAGATGATTACAAGACATAAAGTTCTAGAGTCACATTGGCAGAACATCAGGACACATCCATCAAACTGCATCACTTTTGTAATGGAAGCCCAAGAACCACCCATCCACAAAGGCATGCCATGGTTCATACTATTCAACAAATGCCATGGTTCCAGTTGCTGAAACTTGGGAGAGATTCCAATTTGATGCAAAAAAAAAAAAAAAAAAAAAAAAAGATTTTGGCAACATGGAGAGGTAAAAATAAATTCATCCAAGAGATCCTTGTTTTGTCGAGGCACACTAAAGAATCATTTTATGTGCTTCAAATACAGTAGACTATATGATATGATGGTTTAAACTTAGACTTAAATACCTATATAACTTTGCCATGATTGAGAGGATGGGCCACGTCATATAATTTTCCATGATTTTCTTTGTTTTGTAGTGGGTGTTTTATTTGTTCCAAGTGTTCTTATTGATGTTGATTTTGCGAGAGGTTACAACTTTCCAACTTTCCGTCTTTCCATGGTGCACTCAAAAGAATGTATAGGAATATGGTGCGTTCACGAATTGTATGAGAAATCATGAAAACTAAGTAGTTATTTTGCTTTTACTCACCTGATGTAATCTAATATTAATTTTTTTGGATGAAAATAATCTAATCTAATATTAATGAAATTAGCCATCTTCTCATGCATGGCATGAGATAGAATATTTAACAGCGATTTTAAACTTTCTAGTTTAGAGTTCTATATGATGCTTATAAATGAAATTCAAAGAAAAAAATGCAAGAACGAAAGCAAAATTAGTTCTTTGCACGATAACAACCAATAAGCAATTACTTCTATTTGTCAAAGTATAATACTTGAATTGATGCATACAAAATCACGGTAGTTGATGAAGACCTTCTCTATCAAGAAAACAGCGCATCAAATGATAATGCAGAATAGACATCCCTCAACACCCAAACCCTCAATTCTACCTAACAAATATACACAATAATGGAAATTGGATGTGCATTTTCCAACTACCAATATGCCAATCCAATGGAGAATGAGTCATATCTCAATGACAAAGACCCAAATCTATAATTGTAGCTTCCAATAAATGAACTAAAAGTTTCTTTTCCTTTCAGTCAAAAAACATGAATAAAAAGGTATGTAATGATAGATTAGGATGACTGATGTAGCGAATATGATTCTAGTCTTGACTAAACCAGTGAACAACCATTTCAAGCCGTCAGCTATAGCATCCATCAAGAAAAGAAGTGAATTCTCAAAGAGTTTTACTTAGAAGTTAAGCTCCTCCACAAATAAAAATAATTATTAGAATCTTGAACAGATCAAAGCTGGCCAGGATTGCAATTTCAATTGTCACCACTAATGACATCCGCAACTGGTTATGCAGTCCTTAGAGGCCAATTTGGTGGCAATGTTGCCAACTATTCTAGACCAATAAGATACTCGTGCAATGCCACGAGTAATAAACTTATATTCTTGTTTGCTAGCCTGGATGGCACTTTTCAGGCTTGAATACCGAGTATGACTAATGAGAAACTAGCAGAAATTATTGATCCTTTCTAAACATGATAACCTAGGGGATCAGCAAATATTATCTAGCACAATTAATCGGAAGTAATGCCAAGGGACTATTATCCTCATAAATGCAATCCCAGATCATTAATATGCTGCAATAGAACCGCTTAGGATCATGTTGCTGACACGCAGATGCCAAACTTCTAGCTACTGGAAATGTGATCTGTTGGTATTGGTTTTTGAACCTCGGACAAACCTAGCGGCAATGTCAACAATGTGACAATAGGGTGTAACAATTTTGCACTTTCGGCACGCTCCATGAGGATCTATAATTGTTCTGAAGCAGGAAGCAATTGTTGGAGGTGAAAGAATAGGCCTACGCTGACTAGATGAGAAGATAGACAATAGCTTAGAAGTTTGGAGTGGGATCTTAAACTTGTCTCGGCATTTCGGAGAACTCACTCACTCTCAAACTAAAGCCTATATAAAACTAGTCTCTCTACGCTCTCAACACTTGGTCTGGGTCTACACATACAAAACTTTACAGTCCCAAACCTTAAAATTGTAGGACGCTCACACACGAATAGGACCATTCACTGAGAAAACCGCAAACTGGCAAAGTTGAACCATATATAGTGTACCTCATAAGACAAGACCATAATCATGTTTTCTCTTCTCACAATCTAGTTGATCATGCCTAATCCCCTCAATCATAATTTACAAATTCATTGATTAGTGTACTTGAGATTTTGACTCGAGACCTCAATGCCGTTAAAACTTAGAAAATTACATCAACCCGAGGTTCGACCAAAGCTAAGCTCTAATATTTTTACATTGGCAAAGATTTCACCTAATATAACCGGCTGAGGCATACTTCGTCGTACAAGATATAAATGTGAATCTCCCCTTCAATACTACCGGTAACAATTTTTTTTTACAAATGCAAATGCTAAATCATATAAAATTATAAACCCTAAACCCTAAAAAAGGAGATTTAATGTGCTTTCCCGATGGCCTTCCCAAAACACAGTAACTTTTCACACAATCTCTAAGAATTCACCAAATGTGAAGAGTCCAACAAATATGCCACAAATTCAACCATGATCCAATTGAGTTTTTTTTTTTAAATTCCAGGCCACAAACCTTTCGAAAACAAAGAAAGGCGCCTTAACATTATTAAATTACAATGTTAACATTATTTTCAGAATTTTTTTACCCCGAAAGAGAAAATCCCCACATATGAGTTGAAATTCAAAGAAAGTAAAAAATCAAAACAAAACAGAGAGATTAGGTTAAATTTCTTACCTGAAATCCTTCATTAGCCGAGCAGGAGTGGGATTGATAGTTCCTTGTTTAAAGAGGGAAACAAATTTGAAGCGCAAAACCGTGGAAATTTAGGGGCTACTCTATTGGGCTATTCAATGAGAAATTTAAACATTTTGGGTCGGTAGTTAATGGGCCTGAACGAAACGTAATTACATTTTGGGCCTACATTGTGAAAACCAGTTTAAGACCATATAAAATTAAAAAATAAATAAAATAAAAATAAAAAAAAAAATTTACCAACGGACTGTTGATTCAAGTGGCAAGGGACACGTACCTCTTAAGAAATGTCTTTAAGTTCAAGTTTTGTGAACGAAGAAATCTGAGTTGGAAGGACTCTGCCCCCGAATGGAGTCCTACAAGTATGGATTAGTCGATGCAGTTAGTGTTAGACATCGTATGGTAAAAAAAAAAAAAGAATTGTAAAGAATATATACTATGTCTACGTATTAATCAATTTCTAAGATTAATGAGTTTTGTAGATGGCGTATAAATAACTTTTTTTTTGAAAAATAACTTCTATGTTAACCTTTTTTTTTTGAAAAACTTCTATATTAATTATTGAAATCACATTTTGCATTTGCTTCTCAAGTTTCCTTTCTTTTTTTTTTTTGTGAAAAAATGGGGCAAAGACCCGAGAGGTTACATTAGACATTGTATTGGGAATGAGACCCCTCGGACATAGTCAAGTAATATCAGCCTTAGTCTATCCAGTGGTTACGATAATTCAGTCACTCTTAGTGGGAATTCTCTTGCGTGGTTGGCTAAGCTATCCGCCGCCCGGCTTCCTTCTCTATAAATGTAAGAGAAGGTTAGGTCCAGTCGCACCCAATAAGGTTATGTTTCTCAAGTTTTCTATAAGTTTTTGGAAAAATATTTAAAAAGCATCGACAACGATAATCAAGATCAGTTAGCTCCTAATTAGTGCCTCTTAACTAGAGATCTAACATTAGAGTTTCATGTACGAAGAAAACAACATCAACAGAGGTCACCTTTCTTTACGGCCTTTGCAAAAAGTCAATCTAGAATCGTTGGAGCTAATTTGACGCTAATGGCTAGTGAAAATATGATGAGATAACATGCAATTTGTCAACAACAAACATTTTTTATGTTCAGTCAAAAAAAATAAATAAATAAATAAATAGTTATGTTGTGGCCCAAATGGTTGTTTAGAACCAACGGACATTAAAATGGGCCGATCTTTGGTTACAGAACATAGAAGGCCCTCATCGCAGCTGGGCAGGCCCTGTAGAAATTATTGTTTTTGTTTTTTTGTTTTGCTTTGTTTATTAGTTTTTTTTTTTTTTTTCAGTTTTTTTGTTAATTGAATATGATAATTTTGAATAAGAGTACTAGAATTATAAAGTCCTTATTTGAGTAGGATTTGTATTTTGTTGTTGGAGTTAGATTAGGAATATAAATTAAAGTAGATTAGGTTAGCCCTTTCAAATTTCTGCATTGTTAAACAATCAGGTTCTATTGAACTGACTCCCAAGAACAAATTCAATTGTTGGTAATTGAACTTTCAAAACAATAAGCTTTTATCCTGTTGTCCAGTACCTGAGCACTACAAAAAATATATTTTTTTATGAAAAATGATTTGGTGACCAATTTTGGGACACATGTTTGTTGTTCTCTATTGATTTGTGCATAAATATTTAAGAGCATCCAAATTGATGTGTATTGAAGTAACACCAACAAGCATATTGTCAATTATGAGTATTCAAAACTGGAACCATAAGAGCATCTCTAATGAAATATGGATTGATGTTAATGTGTGCCATCTAGGACTAAATAGACATTGGGATGAAAAAAATCTCCAATAAATGTGTATTTCCAATAAATGTGTATTTCGAACGTCTAACTGATGTAGTAAACATTGCCCATTTTAAATGTCACTTTTGAACATTCAAAGTGATAACTAAGTTGGATAATCAATTTTTTGATGATTTCATGCACTTTTTTGAGTGTTGATTTGAGAAGTTGATGTAACTAGGTAGCTAAGCGATTAGCCTCCCTTTAATATAAATAAATAAATAAAAATTGACAGCTACGTTAGAAATATTTACTTAATTATTTTATTTAGATTTTTAT
Organism: Stephania japonica; assembly: GCA_039657345.1. Taxonomy (NCBI): domain Eukaryota; kingdom Viridiplantae; phylum Streptophyta; class Magnoliopsida; order Ranunculales; family Menispermaceae; genus Stephania; species Stephania japonica. The sequence goes on from CM077556.1 coordinate 16,694,837, forward strand.
TTTCACATTTTAATTAACAAAATTACAAATAGAAATGTCGCAACCCACATCTACCGTTGGAGACCTATTTTGAAGTTCAATATCTATTTGAACCACATGAGATAGATATTCTCTCTACGTTGAGAATCCACGCCCATAATACACATTTACCATTGGTGATGCTCTAACATTGTCCATATTTTATAACATTTAAATATTGTTGAAAGTCACATTGTTAAAACATAATCAACTCATAATTCACGTTTTATAGTATATTATTATTCTTGAAAAATCACATGAAATGATAAGATAAATAATATAAAATTAATAATATAGTATGATCAACCTATCATAAAACTTTTATTAAATTCTTTTATAAAATATTATTTACATATATATTAATTATGTATTTAACTCCAAAACTCTAAAATTCTTTTCTTGATTCATTTTTGTGATTTTTGTTGTCGATCTTCTCAACAATCAACGATGGTTCCAATCAAATCTCTTTCACTCTTTGTTTATTCAATAAATAACATATCTAATCAGATTTATAGAGATTGGCTCCATCCTTGTTGTGATGCATCTTTATCAATGGTGTTGCGTAAATTTGTGTGACGCGCTGGATTAATTTTTCTTTAGTTTTTACTTTATAGTTAGTTTTCTTCCCTAGTTGAAAGTCTTTGATTTGTCTTTTCCTTGTTATTCGTTTTGTGATTCTAGTACTTTTGTATATTGTCATGAGTTTCAACATTGTAGAGAGTAGTTGTTCAAATTTTTATAATAAAGGTCCAATCCAAGGTGAGGAGAGAGTAGTGAATAGTTTTATGTATGGGCTACAAGTGTGAAGTAGTGTTCACTCCAAAATGTCAAGGCAAGAGAAAATGTCTACTCCACACTTATGAACCTTATTTTTTCTTTATAAGTAGTCCATGTAGGACTATCTCAACATCTCCAACACTCCCCCCTCAAGTCTAACTCGGACTTGACCGTAGAACATCAATCAACCATTTTTGTTGGATGTCTACAAGGCTCTTGGACAATGGACAATTAAGCCATCCATCGGCTCTGATACCATGTTCAATTTTTATAATAAAGGCCCAATCTAAGGTGAGGAGAGTGTGGTGAATAGTTTTATGTATGGGCTACAAGTTTGAAGTAGGGTTCACTCCAAAATGCCAAGACAAGATAGAGTGTCTACACCACACTTATGACCCTTATTTTTTCTTTATAAGTAGTCCATGTGGGACTATCCTAACATCTCCAACAGTAGTCTCTAATTGTCAAACTGTTTCAATTTCGAAAAAAAAACAAATTAATGGCAGTTTGTTTGCACAAATATGATTAGCAAATCAATGTACTTGATTCTATGTTTGGTCATATATTGAGCTATGAATAATTAATGAAATTTCATTTTCTCTTCAAAAAAAAATTATGTATTTAATAAGTTTTGATAATGAATATAGCAACAATGTTATTCAATATTGTAAAATATTTTTTATTTTTGTAGTGGATAGATTTTTAATTTAAATGTGATTGAATAAAATTTGGTTACATACATGGCTATGGTTAAATAAAATTGTTATGAACTCCAAAGGGCGTCCACAATACTTCATTAATTTGTTTCCATTCATTTAGAATATTCAAATACTGCAATATTTAATGGATGCATAAAGCATTAGCATCCCCAAATTAACGACACATAATATACAAGTCAATTTATAGACGTTTTTAGCAACGCAATGGTGACACTTTGGAATGTGTTGGTAAATTTTTTAGGGGCGCTAATTAGCATTATTAAATGACTAGATTAATGTCATTGTAAACACATATTGCTTTGTAGTGAATCCAAAATAAATCAACATATTTAAAATTAAAATGATTTAATTCTGTATGAACTTTAACCACCGGCTACGTGAAAAATTTATAAAAAAATCTCTCGAAAATTAAATTGTTTTGTGTGCAATATAGTGCAGGACCTTAATTACTAGAAATTAAGAATGTAGCATTAATTTAAAAATGTAGTCTTTTTCTGTTTTTGGAGTAGCACTAGCTACTGTACCATATAGAAAAAATGCAGTCCTGTATCCTTCAAGACTTTATACATATAGTTCACACCTTCTACTTAATTTATATATCGTTTAATTAATTAAGCACAAATATATAGTGTAAAAACAAGTAAAATGCCCTAGAAGTCTAGAAGAGAAGGGTCGATCAATGTGGCCATTCATAGCTATATACGTAGGGTACCACTTGTTCCTCCATCGAAGCATACAAAATGTACAAGATCCATAAAACACTACGAGCTGCTACTACTTATATAAAGATTGACTAATATATATTGCTACCGATCGAGCCATGTGTGTATCAGCCATGCATAAGAAACCAAATTAAATCAAATTCAAGCATGGACCGACCGCGCGCCATTATTATAATTGTTGCATGTATAGTAGTACTGTACGTATATAGTATAGCGTGTACAACATTCTTGAATTCGACAAAAGCTGCACCACGAGGTGGGCTGCCTTGTCTTTAGTATATAACAACTCTATATGTATGTCGTGGTAAGCATGGAAGAAGACAACCAAGCGAGGAAGGAGAGGAGGGGACGTACAAGAGACAAAGGTCATAAGAGTATTAAGGGGATGGTGTATGACGACGTGGGCTCCTACTTCTTTTGTCTCAACCTCACCGTATATACCGTATGGCTCCAAAATATTAGAGGCTTTTCATCTCCAATTATACTACCTACATGAAAGGACGGACAATATATAGCTCGTTCAACATCTGTGGTTGAACCAATTTCCATGTCCAAAATTAGTTCTCGATCTCGTCATTTTTTCTTTTCATAATTTGAGAAACGACTGTGTTAAGGTAACCTTGAATCAGTCGTCTACCTCCTTATAGTGTCTATATAATATATATATATATATATATATATATATATATATAAAAATTAAGGTTAAGGTAACCTTTTCATATATGTTCCCTCCCTCACTCAGCTTGAATCCTTGATATATAGGACATACACTCGCGCATGTCCCTTTGATGTGCTTGGAGATATGTGCATACATGCATATTAGTAAAAAAAGAGGGGCGTGCATAAATATGTGTCCTATTTAGATGTCTGGGTAACTAAAACATTTTCCTTTGAAAAATAATACTATTTCTTTTTTTTTTGTGATGAAGATATATATTTTTTTATTGTAGGAGATGAACATCTTAACCATTCAACCAGATCCTTAAGGAGCTAATTGTCCAAATCTCATAATTAATTTAGGAAAAACCTAATCAATTGGGTGATAATTAATAGTTTGGAATGAAGTTGGATAGTAAGAGGTCTGGTTCAAACCCCACTAAGGCAAAATTTGATCTTATCCAAAAAAAAAAGAAAATCAAGAAAAACCTAACTAATTTTTTTTTAAGCTTAAAAGGCACATTGATCATTCATAACCCAAGAGGTTTAGCCAACCTATTACAACATTTCAGCGAGTGAAATGCAATGATATCTAATTTTAGCGCCAGTGAACTACCCTTATAAAAAAAACCTAACTATTTTAGTGTGTTAATTAAGTGTTTTCAAGAAAAATTCAAAAAACTGAATTGATATCTAATTGATCAGATCGATTGGCGGCTGCCCCTAATGCTAATTAAAATCTCTCTTTTGAGTTTTCACTCTTATTCAAGATCTTAAACCATCGCCAATCTTTTCTTTTGATAGGTAATTTCCAATCTTCGTCTCTCCGGGTTTTATGTGTTCAATAAAGTGCAGATCTTTTCAGATCTGTGAAAATCCATCTACTTGTTGCGGTTCATCTTCTTCAACTCTCATTTTTGGATTTGTGCGGCTATTGGGTTGGTCTTTATTTTTAGTTTTACTTTTAGGTAGCTTGTCTTCTCTTTGTTGAAAGTCTTGATTTTGTCTTCTCCTTGTTGGAAGTTTTGTTATTCATTATGTGGTTCTAGCGAGTTTTTATATATTATAATATGTTTCAACGTTGTAGTAGAGAGCAGTGTTTGATTGTTAAACTGTTTCAATGTCACAATCGCATTCACAACCAAAGTAATGACCATTCTTTTGAAAAAATAGAATTAGCGAATCAATATATTTTTTTTATTTTATATTTGGTCTTGTACCGAACCATTAATGATTAATGAAACTTCTATTTTTTTTTAAAAAAAAATAATTAAGTGTTTGACCAGCTGGAGCCTGGAGGGCTACTCCCACTCTCCTAATTACAATAATAAGCTAGGGCCGTGAATTATTTTTTAAAAAATATAGTATATGTTTAAGGGAGTCTTGATTTTCAATCAATTAACCAACAAAAAATGTGGTCATTTTGTGACAATCAATCAGTGGAGAGAGGCGCATGAATCAAATATTTCTTGATATTACACATAGAAATTTATCTCCTTTTACCTTTTGATATCCTAAAGTTTGACGCCCCTCCTTTCAAATTTCAAGTGACAAAAGTTTTAGGATCTTATAACAGAATCACGGATTGACTTCACATAATGCATTTATTATCATCATATTGTTGAAAAAGAAATTAAAGTTGAGACAGAAAACTATTAAAAATATTCTTGCAAGAATATGCTAATATTAATTTTGTATTTTAAATTTTGCAAGTTGTGTTGATTTGAATTTGCCTAAAAAATCTTTAACCCCAACTTTGCCTCATCTAATGTTTTTGTGGGAAAACCTTGGAATCCCATAGTATTTTTTTGTGGAACAGTGTTGTTGCCCTTGCACACAAGTGGCGCATATAACTTGACCCTTGGAGTGCAATTTAAGGTGCTTTTGCAGTGAGTATTTCTAAAGCCCTAATCAGGTAGTTTTAGCTAGTAAATATACTATATTATAGACTGAAATCAATATAATCCCCACAAAATATCATTTACGTACTTATATATTACGCCCTAATTTGATAAAGTTTAATATGTACATTTTAAGAAGTTGAATATTTAAAAAGCTATATATTTTCTCTTCAAAAAAAAAAAAAGAAGTTGAATATTTAAAAATATATATTTTTTGAAAACGAATATTTAAAAATATTAAATTGTAAACCACTAGCACTCTATTGTTTCGTTATGAGCCATTTACATTCTATGATTGAATCAATATATTATGAACTATTAGCTTTTCCTACTAAACATCATTAAGTTTTAAATTATTTTGCACACTCGAGCGGTGTGGTGTAGTAGTAGCAACTCATCAAGCTTAAAACATTGACTAAGGTAATAGTCCAGAGTTCAAGTTGCAAAACTATATATATTATGTCAACCTTAATTCGACTACTTTGAAGTATTGGAGAAGGTGTTCCCGATCATCTCCAGTGAGACTAGTCAAACTTTAATCAAAAAGGAGTTGAGATGGTATGAACACCCATACATGGATCTCAAATAAAATAAGTTTTTTCTTACTTTCTTTGAGTTTGTAATTGTGACATAATGCCTCTCAAAAAGGTGTGCTCGAGGTGAGCTTCTAATAAAAAAATATTTTTAATTTTTTTAATTAAGATAGAGGGTAATATTAATTTTTTGAATGAGTGGACTTCCTTTATGTTAACTAAATAATTCCTGAGTCCTACAAAAAATAAAAAAAAAAAATCCTGATTTATTAATTAAAAAACATATAAGAGTTATAAATTCAATTCAAAATTATTTTTTTCCCATAATTAATTAGATACATTTATAGGGGGTTATAAGATCTATTGGGCTTTCACGGAAAAGGGAATTAATTGTGACAGAGAAAGTACATGAACCAAAAAGGGAATGTAAAGGAGACCAGTTGTGACGGCCCCAATATCCCTGTGCAATTGGGTACGCCTGGCCTAGACCCATACAAGTCCTGAGTCAACACTCGGCAACCTGACGAGCCTAGTCAGTCTTCAATTTAATCAAATTAGTAATTTGTGAAAGAGTTATTGCATCAGTAAACAACGGAAGACTAAAATAATTATAATAAAGGGAAAATAACTTAATCAAAGGAAGTAGAAGAATTCTATAAGTGTGGAAAACCCCGGGTATTCATGTATAATTCGATAGGTAAATATACATGATACCAGTCTCACAAAAGAAATACCAAGTTCAATGATTCCAACAATGTAAATATAAAACGATATACACATCAGCAAAAGTATAAACACCTACTAAAGAGTCTTTCTGATGTCGTTGCTAATCCTCACAGTATATCACCTAGGCAGGGTCCCTTGCCCTTACTGCTTTCCACCCTATCTGCACCTTACCGTCACAAACTAGACGGTGAGCAACTGAATAAAATCGAATGTAATGCCAGAAGAAGATAACAACAATTCATGATAATACAAGTAAAGCAGTCTAAATATCATGCGGTATTAAAATGACAGGAATTTAAATAGACAAGATGCATGATAAACAGACTAATAGATATCAATCGACAGTCCAGTGTGTTCCAAGGAATCAAAAGAGGCCCATAAGTGGTCTAAACCATAGCATAACGGCGAAGACCTCGCGGGGTCTTCCCGGGCATCGACACAAGCGAAAGCACAGCTATGACGGGAGGGACTCAAACCCATCCACCCAGTACTCGGTGTCACACGGTCACTAAGGGTGGTTACACACTCGTGCGCACGAGTGCCCGCGTTTTATCCCCCTAATGCAGGTCCTAGTACTTTCGAGACGAAACACTTACGCCAGGAAACACACAACAAGAAATGAAATGTAATACCAATAATAGAGCATAACAAGACTGAATAAATGATAATGAATCACATGGCATTTTCTTACTGGCTTACAAACGTACAAATGCTTGTGGCAAATGTATTTACCTGACAATCGCGACCCGGTATTCACTCCGAGACTCTAATACGTTCCCTGTGAGTTCTCGACTACTTGATAAAGTTTTGAATCTCGAATATTAGTTTAAGGCTCGCATTTAGTCTTAAGGTGTTTGTTTTACAATCATTTGTTGATTGTGACCCAAACCGTTGTGGATTAGACTATCTCTATGGTTGTTCCCCTTTTTACAAAACATAACTCTTGTTGGGCCTATTTGTCAAGTTTTATACTCACCTGAGTAAGCCTTTGGTGTGGACATATATTGGGCCTAGATACATAAGCTCATTCTTATATTTTACGCCTTCGTCTTGACCTCAAGTTGTATCCATTCTATTGGGACTTTATTGGGTTTTACACAACCTATAAACACACTATTTGTAACTTGTTATGGACTCATATTATAAAGAGTGTGTTGGGCCCTAGTTGGGCCTTAATGCAAGTCCATGATTATTCAAAAAAAAAATGTCCTACTTACAACCTTTTTTACTTATTCACAAACCTACAATTTTATACATTATAGTCACACCTTCAATAATCCATACACCCCACTGTATGCACCCCACACATCACACACCCCACTGTTATGTGCACACAACGCCCCGCTGTTGTGTGCACCCCATGTTCACATGTATTAATGTCACTTTATTACTTAAAACTATATAATATACATTAATCCATTTTCACACCCACAACCATTGTATACACCCCACTGTGGTGTACACATACACCCATTCATGCACCCCATGTACACCAAACCACCCCAAAACGTCATGCACTACACCCAAAAACAGTTGCAAAAAAAGCCACGTAAAATCATGAAAACAATGAAACCCGAGGAACAAAAGAGGAAGAGGAGTTCACCTAGGGCGGGAGTGGAGGCTCCGACGGCAAGGAAGGTGGCAGCGGTGACGAGTTCGCTGAGAGGAGGCGGCTGCCAACATGGGGCCGAGAGAGAAACCAAGGTGAGTCTCGAAACCAAGGAGAGTGAGTGAGAGAGAATATAAGAGAGAGAGAACTCACCTAACTCCGGTGACGTGGTAAGAGGCGGTGGTGGTGGCTGTTCCAGCCGAGAGAGGAGGCCACCGAGAGTGAGAGAGAACGTGAGGCCGAGGTGAGTGAGAGACCGAGAGAGAACAGCGAGAGTGAGAGAGAGAACCCGAGACCGAGAGATAGAGAGATCGCGTGACCGAGAGTGGTGTGGAGGAGAGGCCGAGATGGAAGAGAAGGAGGGGGCAGCGGTGGTTTCAACAAGGAAGAAGATGAATAGTAGGGTTTCTTTGTTATTGTTATATATATATGGTTAAATGACCTTTTTACCCCCAACTTACTTCCTACACAATTTTAAACCATTGCCCTTATGGGTCTTTTTATTTATCTATTTATTTTTCTTTATTACACCTTAAAGTAGGTGTGTGTTGTCACTTGCATGACTCTCCATCTCAACACACCCGCATCTCGAGGTCAATCTCATGGCTCCTCACCATTGAACTGTGTCACTTTAACAATTCCTATTTCATAGACCATATGTTGCGTAATTAACTAACTTCTGCATTCAAACGAGGTTCCTCGGTCCGTTTTTCCTTGTTTCGACTCTCGTAACGCATATAGTCTCGCATTGTTTCGCCAACTAATTAATTAAATTAATTAAAAAATTATTTATTTGTATGTTTTACTTGTTTTTATCCCCGTTTAACTAGTCGAAACTTCACTCAATTAAATATCGCCCAACCGGCTCGAAACCCGTAAAATACTACAATACTAATACACACAATAAAAGAATCATAAAATCTCTTCGGTGTCGACTCCCGAAGTTCGAAATACTGTCCAGTATTCACGTAGCCGGGTCACAATCCTGACAAGTGTAACGTAAATCAGTTAAAAATTTGGGGTTGTTACACCAGTACCACACCCATGGCCCAACTTTTTTTGTTGAGTAGTTGTCGTCCATTAATCCCGTCCAAATCACAAAAGATATGAAATATATCAAAGTTGAATAATGTATGAAAAGAGAAAAACATGGACGGAGAGATAAGGCTCTTCTCTCCGATCTCTTCTCCTGTGGTCGGCTCCTTTGCCATGCATATATGTGAACAGTTTCTACCACATCTTATATGCTACCTACATAGTAACCTTGTGTTGCCGCAAGCATGTTAATTTTCCGCGGCACTACTTTGCGGGATCTCTGCCATTACCAATATTGTTGATCTCTAACTTAACCACCTTAAACTCATTTGGTGCGAGGTTTAACTTAAAAGACATCGATATATACGGGGGAGACGACCAATGTGCATATAATAAATATATATATATATACCCCTAAAATGGAAAGTTTATATTAACTTAATGTTTGTAGTGGAGGCTTCACTAAAATGTCAAACTAAAATTATCTCCAATCAAAGTTATAATACTTAATTTACCTACTTGAATATTCGACATACATATGGGACTATTCTAAATAATATATTACTATCAAAAACCTTAAATATTGACATTTAATTTGGGGCCGGGGCGAAACCATAAAAATGGAGACCCTCAATAAAATTACTTTATTTTTAACCTTCTACTGACATTATGCTTCAAAAATTATTTTAAGACTTTTCATCTTCCTTTTTATGGATGACTTGAGACCGACAATTAATGAGATTATATAAAGTAGAGGCCATCTCTTTTTTTTTTTTTGACAAAAACATGGGCCTTTTTAGTGGTGCTAGGGCAAATTTTGAGATCTTTTTTTTAGTCCGGCTAAGTACACCCAAGAAAAAGTCAAACTTAAAAAAATGGTCAATCCTACTACAAAATGACCCTTATGCCTCTCACTATGATTAATGCACCCCAATACACTTTCCTCTCGTTTTGTGCACCCCATCATCATCCTTCCAAACATTCTATTCTTATGATTGTAGGTATCATTGAGTGGTTCGACCTCGCAAGTCCAAATTTTTGTTGGAGAGTTGATCAGAGCCCATCGAACCTCTAGTTGGCGAGTCAGTCATAGCCTATCAAATCTTTAATTGGAGAGTCGGTTGGAACCCATTGAACATTTAGGTCTCAGTTGTCAACTAGATCTCATCAAAGAGGTTCGGTTGGAAAAAACTAAGCCTAGAGGATAAGTCTTGGTCATACGTCGCCAAACCTAAAATAGATGTCTCAACCAAAGTTTTGGAGTTAGGTGTTTCGGTTCGGATGAAGGGGTATTTTGGTAAAAATGTGGGGTGCACTTATAAATTGAAATTTGAATTTGGTGTGCCACACATAATCGGGGTGTAATAAGTAAACAGTGGGGTGCACTTAGCTGGGCTCTTTTTTATTTATTTATTTATTTTTTTAAACCTATATACCTAAGTTAATTAATATATGGCAGGGGGTCTTCTTTTGGGTGAAGGCCTGGGATGGTCACCCTTCTTGCCTTACCTCAGACACGCCCCTGGATATCAATCACACCTTCGTGGGATTATGTTCCTCAAGTCTGATAGTATTTTTTTTATAGGAAAGAAACAACTTTTACACCCACAAAGATTTGAACTCATGATCTTTTACTTCCAAATCGTATACCAAACCAATAGGCCACTCAATTGATTGGTCAAGTCTGATATTATTTGGGCATTGCCTCAGTACCCTAACAATAACAATATACTTTCCATCATTTAATGTTGCATATATATATATATATGTTTATATATATCAAGATAAGTGATAAGTGAAATTGAATAAATTCTATTAACTTAATTTCTAGTAGCTAGTGCAATCTCATGCTCATATTGTATATATGAGTCGATTATCCTTCAATTAATGCATCCCAATACATCATAACAACAATTAGGGAAAAAATCTCTCAAACCCAAATGATCATCACCCAAAAAGCAAGCAACTGCCGTCTATATAAAGATGTATCAAACAATAATACGCCTCCATTTAGTAATGCATCCCGTTATACTAATATAATTGAGGCACCACCACCAATAACGAACCTTGTCATTATCAAACGAAGGATATATAACTGCAAGACAAGGCCCTATAAAACAGGAAGAAAGAAGAGCTTCACTTTAATTAATTGATTTTTCCTCATCAAAACTATTTTGCGGTCAACACCACGCACTGCTATCTACCCTACTGATATTGCCTTTTTTCTCATTGGAGCAAAGTTAACTTGATTTGCGTGCTCTATGTTTTTGAATAGACTACACTGTGACCAACTCACATTTTTGTCAAGCATCCACTGACCTTATGATATAACTCTTCTTAATATATATAAGTGGTCAGTCAGTACTATACTTTAGTTCCTCGCGGACGTCTATATATCCCATATATGATATGCATGCATTGTACTGACCATAGGTGTTAGTATTATTTAATTTGTTGCATTTTGTAAAAAAAAATGTTTCGATACATGCATGCAACATTTTCCTTTCTTTTTGGTTTCCACACGCCAAGTTTGCTCGCTCAAACGGACCTAAATTTTGTAGCAATAAATTGTTGCTGATCAAGATCAATAACATATTCAACGTCGTTTTAATCATTTAAAACTTTTTTTTTTTATATGAAAGACCAACTTAATTATCTTCCCCCTTACGGGACTACTCAACCCCCAACTTAGTTACTTAACCCCATACTAAACCACTAATGGGGCATCTAATTGATTACTTCCTCCGGTTTTTTTTTTGAAAAGTATTTCCTCTGGTTAATATTATAAGTCGTTTTTGACTAATACGCACAAATTAAGGCAGTCTTTAATTACAAGTGTAATTTACATATATTTTTTAGACATAAAATGAATTGAAGAATTAATTAAAGAATCAGTATAAGGATAAAATGAGTAAAAACAATAAATACAATCTCAAATTTTAAAAGCGACTTATAATTTTGAAAGAGAGTTATTGTTAGAAGGCCAAATTGGTTAAAATATCATATCCTTTTACACATTTTGTTATTTTATCCTAACCTTTTAGAATTGGTTATTATATCATAACCTTTCTATATTGATAAATTTGTATCCTAAATCATTTTTTAACTCTAAATTTGATGAGGTGTTATCTAAATAGTGAGTTTAAAAAATAAATTAAATAATAATTTTAGTAAATATAAATGATGAGGTGATTTTTTAAAGTCATTATTTAGGAGTCACTTCATCAAATTTGAAGTTAAAAAGTGATGTGTGATATAAATTTATCAATGTAGAAAGGTGAGGATATAATAATAAATTAAAAAATGTTAAGTTATAATAACAAAAGTTATAAAATGTTAAGATATTTTAATCAATTAGGCTTTGTTAGAACGACTTATAAAAATGAGTTGAGAGAGTATTTCAAACCACACAATTAGTTAGTGCTAACAACAAATGATAATAATTATATTGGTGCAAAATCTAAAGGTAGTGATTAATGGTTCATATATATCAACTCACACAGGCTTTACTTGCTAGTAATAGCAATAACACCAAAGTAGTAGCAATAATTTAATGATGATATCGGTGGTGATGGATGGTTATGATAATGATATAACTTTAGCAGTGGCCTAATAGTAGTAATAATACTAACGTTCAAATAATTAGTAGTACTTGTTAGTAGTATTTAGGCCTTTTTTTTTTTTCAATTAATCTATATGGACTCAAGAGTTTAGACTCATAGGGATATGTGAATAATTTTTACAAAAGTTAATGAGAAAGCACCAATTTCTTTTAGGTGTTTCAACAATAACACTTTCTTGATTAGTGTTAAATTACCTCCTTTCTTGATTAGTGTTATTTACTTTTTCTAGCTTGATAGCACTCAAAAGCACCGTTTACATTTGCAAGGCAGAATCCAATGCATAAAAGTCAATAACTAATTAATCTTCGTAGATATCCTTAAAGAGTTGGCAAGCCATATCCATTACTTAAAAGAATTATTGCTGAATGGCCTCGAAATCTATCTTCTTTTCATGATAAGGTTCATAGGGCTTGTGGTCACAATAATTTTGACTCAGGTAAAGCCCCTGCATTCCAACCAATAACTGTAAATCATTGACTTGATTGGATAGTATATTAAAAGAATGATTAACAGTACTAATATATACATATAGAGTCGCAGTGGGAATCTCAGTATCCTCTCCGACACCTCGTCAGCTTTTTTTTTTATTTATATTAGTCCTAAGAAAAAAAAATAAAATATTTATCTCGAGTGCCCATAAGCGTGACATTACATTTCAGGTCTCGACGAGAAATGATCGAACCTATGATCTTGGACATATATGACCAAGATATAGATTGTTGTGTTAGTTAGTATCGACCGAGACACACACATGTCTTAATACAAAGGCCACCGATATCACTTGTATAGTCTCAATGGTCATCCATCGAATCAAGTGTTTGACTACCTTATTTGAATGTCGGTTGGTATAGACCAACACTGCAATACGGGTCTCGACAAGTGTAACGGCTTAGCCCACCCGCAGGTGAATTCACTGGGCTCAGCCCACTGGAACCGCTAGTCACAGGCAGTGGAGGAACACACCACCCACCATCCACGCCCCCCTTGCGTGGTCTTTCGCCCCCGAGACTCGAACTCGGGTGCTGGGGTTAAGATCATTGATTTAGCGAGTCTGGTACCAGACTCGCTAAATCAGTGATCTAAACCCTAGGACTCAATCAGTGGTACCAGACTCGCTAAATCAGTGATCTTAACCCCATGACTCGAGTTCGAGTCTGGGGGGCGAAAGACTGCGCAAGGGGGGCGTGGATAATGTGGGCGGGCCTGCAGGTGGGATCACACTGCCTGTGCAGTTCCAGTGGGCTGAGGCCCAGTGGATTCACCTGCGGGTGGGATGGGCCGTTACAACAAGACACGACCGATATCACTTTAACATGTGTCTCGAGTTTAGGGGTATTTTAATAAAAATCTTGCGGTGCCCTGAGAGGATACATGAGTGCACATAGTGTGACTATATATAATATATTTGAGGCCAAACAGTCTAGTACTACATTTATGCTAGTGGCTTGCCCCGATCTCCTCGTGGTCATGATAGCATCTGGGTAATTGTGGATCGATTGACGAAATCTGCTCATTTCATACCAGTATCCACTACACACCGAGTTGACAGAATGAACATTCTTTACGAGCGTGAGATTGTCAGACTACACAGAGTTCCATTATCGATCGTGTCAGATCGAGGGGCGCAGTTTACTTCGTTATTGTGGCAGAGCATGCAGGCTCAGTTCGGCACTAGACTAGAGTTGAGTACGGCGTTCCATCCACAGGAATAGGTAGGGGCTGCAGCAATCCTCCAGGCCGTCGATGCTCAACTTTCACACGCTGGCATATCTCACACGCTCTAATGAATTCTGACACATCGGATTTCATCCCTGGCTACCAAAAAAGACGTCGCATATCAACGTATATCTTGGTCCGACTCGGATGCACAGAAAATCGAGAACGATGAGCCTCCTGAAGTATCTCGGTGCGTAAGTCAGCCGCCAATGGAATCCACAGTCGCCCACCATACCTCAAGCAAAAGTCTATCGACCGACTCCAATCTGGATGTTCTGGACTATCTGCCATCTCGCTGTACTGCTGATACAACTCATCTCCCTGCTGTCCTTCAAAAACAGTCTGTAGTGATACGGTCTGCAATCTCATCCGACAACAAATTTGTATCCTGGTAGACGTCGGCACGTCCGCTGAGCATATCAACTCGGTTGCCTCAAGGAGACCATACTCGTGGGTCATCTGACATACGACCACCTCAGCATCAGATCCTCTACGGCTCAAGGCATCAGCAACCACGTTAGCTTTTCCCGGATGATACTCTAGCGAGAAGTCGTAGTCTTTCAGGAACTCCAGCCATCGTCTCTGTCTCAAGTTCAGTTCTTTTTGAGTGAATAAATACTTCAAACTCTTGTGGTCTGTGAACAACTCAAAACGTATGCCATACAGATGGTGCCTCCACATCTTCAATGCAAACACTATTGTAGCTAACTCTAAGTCGTGTGTCGGGTAGTTCCTTTCGTGAACCTTTAGCTGTCGAGATGCATAAGCGATAACTCTGCCCTCCTGCATCAGTACACAACCCAAACCAACCCTCGACGTGTCAGTGTACACTACTAAGTCTTTCTCGGTCTCAGGTAACGCTAAAACAGACGCGGTAGTCAATTTCTCCTTCAAATGTTGAATGCATGTTCACACTCCTCATTCCAATCAAACTTCGCATTCTTCTGAGTCAGTTTCCTCATCGGTGAAGCTATTTTGGAGAAATCCTGTACGAATCGGCGATAGTATCCTGCCAATCCCAGAAAACTGCGAACTTGCGTGACGGTAGTCGGCGTAGGCCACTCAATCACTGCTCTAACCTTCTCTGGATCAACAACAACACCGGTAGCTCCAACAACATGCCCAAGGAATCGGACTTCTGACAACCAAAACTCGCACTTGCTGAACTTGGCAAACAGTCGATGATCTCTCAAAGTCTGCAACACTGCTCGTAGATGTCCCTCGTACTTCTCATGAGTCCTGGAATAGATGAGGATGTCGTCTCTGAACACAATCACGAACCGATCAAGGTATTCCCTCGTCACACGATGCATGAAATCCATAAACATTGCTGGTGCATTAGTCAAGCCGAACGGCATGACTGTGAACTGAAAATGATCGTAGCTCGTGCTGAACGCCGTCTTTTCTCGATCTTCAGCCTTAATCCTGAGCTGGTGATAGCCTGACCTCAGATCTATTTTCGAGAACCACTGCGCTCCTGTCAACTAATCAAACAAATCATCAATGCGCGGCAACGGATATTTGTTCTTCACTGTAACTCGGTTTAGCTGGCGATAATCTATGCATAACCTCAAACTACCATCCTTCTTTTTCACAAATAGTACTGGTGCTCCCCACGGCGACATACTCAGACTGATGAAGCCCAGCTCTAACAAGTCATCTAGCTGACTCCTCAACTCCTCCAGCTCTCGGGGTGCCATACGGTAGGGTGGTATCGAGATTGGATTAGTTCCCGGGACAAGGTCAATAATAAAGTCGATCTCCCTCGGCGGTGGTAATCCCGAAAAATCCTCCGGAAACACATCTGTGAAGTCGCACATGACGGGTACCTCAGTAATACACATCTCCAGCTTTGCTCCGGTACTCATGACGCTCGCAACAATCTCAATCTCACCACTATTGGCTTCCCTGCCTCTGGTGATAGGAAGCACTGACGCCGTACCCTGAATGCTGATCTCCGAACCATCTACTAACGGAATCGTGATTCTCTTCTCATAACAACTGATGTGAGCATGAAACGACCCCAACTAATCCATGCCCAACAAAGCGTCAAACTCCAAAAACTCGAGCACTCTCATATCCACGGGTAACTCATAACCCCCTATCTCTACCAGAATATCGAGGCACAACAAATTTGGATAAATCTTATCCCCAACAGCGGTGCTAAGGATGAGGGGTTTACTAAGCCTAACAGGTTTCAAACCTAGCTTATCTACCATTCAACCAATAAATAAATGAAACAGTGGAACCGGAATCGAACATGGTATGCATGAAAGTACCGCAAATAGAAATCATACCCTCGATAAGGTTTCGGGATGCCCCCTGGTCAGGCTCAATAACTGCCTGAACGTGTTCTCTCTGATGCTGATAATGCTGTGGCGGTACTCTTGGTGGTTGAGGGCACTCTTTCTGCATGTGACCAACCTTTCCGCACCTGAAACATTTGCGGGTATCTTGCAATCCCTGAGTCTGGCTCTGGCCTCGTCCCTGTGCGGAACTTTGTGTCTGAGTCTGACCAGACTTCTGTGTCCTCCTCTGCCTGTCTCCTCGGTCGATACCCCTATTCTCAATAGTCTGTCTCTGTGACTGCTGTCCTGATCGACTAGGCTGCGGTGGATGACTGGCAAAACTTGGTACTGGCGGAGCAGTATGTGTCGGACGAGTAGTCGACTGTGCAACGGACCCTACACTCTAAGTCCTACGATCACGGAAATTCCACCTATTCTTCTTCCTCTTCTTGACCTGATGGTGCTCCTCCAATCGAGACTCTGGTCTGACCGGTCTGGTCTCCTCTGGAAGAGTAAGTAGGTAACCCTTCCGAGCTAGACTCCGCTCATATGTAATCTGTAAAGTCTCCGGCTGCGTAGTGACTACGGAACCACCGATCGCAGGTAACAAACCCTCAGTGAAATAATAGACTCGATCAGTCTCGGTGTCGGCCGATCCTCCAACATAAGGTAACAATGATGAGAATCTACCCATGTACTCCATCACTGACTCATTAACGTCTTGCCTCAACGCCATGAACTCATTCGTCTTTGCTCGAAGCACAGTCGATGGAAAGTATTTTTGATTAAACTGGGTCTTGAAGTCGATCCAGTCTCTCGGAACACCTCTGGTAGTAATGATCGTCGTCCACCAATCATCTGCCTCTCCATGTAACATCGACGAAGAGATAGTCACTGTCACGGCCTAATTTCCTAATCTTGATTTACTTGCTTAATTAGGATCACCGACCCGTGACGTGGGGCCCGTATGAGATGTGCACACTGACCGAGGCACGTGGCCGAGGTAAATGTTATAATTGAATTGGTGTATGCCTAGTGTTGTGTATGTGTGTAGACTAATTAAGTCAAATTGTTTGCAAATCATAGACACCGAGTTGACGCGAGCGGGGACACGCTTTGGAGTGCGTGCAAGTACGAATACCTAGTGGAATTACCGGGGTAGCGAGACTAGGCTAGGAAATAACAATTTATTTCAAATCTACCTTAACATAAATTAAGTTATTTAATTTAGTTGGAAAATACGACGTTCGACGCACGGGGAAAGCGCCTCGAGTTGCGTGCGAGTCGGGACACCGAGTCTTAGGGTAGTTGAGAGTCGGTGTGACCACTTAGATAAATTTTATAAATTTGTGTGACCAATTAATTATGGTCCATATGAGATTAATGTACATTAATCGATTTAACCTATAGTTTATTTAATTAAGAAATCACATTTTAATATCCTATAGTTGTTTGTGAATTAAACTAACCTTAGGACAGACCTCGAGATCCGTGCTACCACACACTCCCATGATAAGAGTCACTCAAGTTGTGTCATATGAGAAGCTGGACTACCTAGTTAGTGACCACTGGATTTACCTCGAGATACACAATACACACTAGATCCTAACAACACCTATATATACAACTTGATGAAAAAAAATTTGCACTATTTTCAGTCTATTTGTAGACTAGCTAATTAATTTCCCACATCATGCTTTCCTTGTTTCTATTCATTTTGAATATCGATATAGCATGATGCATTGTTTAATATATTATTGACTCCATGTTTTCCTTATATGCTCAATGTTTGTCTTGAAATATGGTTAATGAATATTTAGAAAATGCATGCTATAGGGTTATCTGTTATGTTGGACTTGTGTTATATTTCCTTTGGGGCTTTGTAGCATAACTTGTGTTGAAATCATAACATTGTAGGATATATATTCTTGAAATCTAAAGTAGGGATTATCTAGTGTCCATTGCACACGAGATGCGCGGATTCACGAGGATTTCGGTCTTTCGGGGTCTCCGGCACTCGCCACTACACTTGGGCGGCACACGTGGCATGGGCTACGGGGTTGTCGGCAAGTATAAATGATTTATATACGCAGAGCACAGCTCCGCCACTTGAGGTTAATAGGAAAAAAAAGAGAGATTATTATTATATGTTGAGCACAGCTCCATACAGTAGTGGAAAAGGCTAGGTGATAGTTCTAACCGCCGACCGGACGTAGATCATCTCGACTTAGCCTGTGTCAGTTATGTGTATCTGTTAACGTTGATATTTACTTGCATTATTTATTCAGCATTTCTTCAGCTACATATGCTTTTGAATACTTCTTGTTAAATTGGAAATGTAGTATTAGATTTCCCCAGTTATCACTTAAATATCACTATACTCACCGTCTAGTTTGTGACGGTGGGTGTAGGTCCATCGAGCAGCACCAGGCCGGGCAAGGAGAAGATCGACGACTACCTCTGAGCTCCAAGCGCGTAGCTGCCCGTACATGTAGGGTACTTTTTTGTATTATTTTTTCTTATGTCTTTATCTTTTGGGATGTTATTGGGATGAGCATTAGATTACCCGACTTTTGGCTTTCACTTTGTTATATATACGTTCGCCGTTATATGCATATATATATGGTGATTGTTATTTCCTGGTTTCCACACTTATAATTATAAGATTTACTTCCACTAAAATATTTAAGAATTCCGCATTAAATTTGTAAAGACTTCCGCTAATTAAATTAATTGTTAAATATAAAGAAAAATAGGTAGTAAAGGCTGACTAATTCGTAATTGGTTCCTATGTGTCGTGATTAGGGTTTAATTACGGGATTAGGCCGGGCGGTGCCCTATATTAGAAGAGGGGCCGTCACAGTCACTCGCATGTGGTCCTCCGTGGTGATGATCGAATGAATCTTCTCATGATTCTTCGGAAATAACTCTGCTGCTCTGACATCAGTGCCGCCATAGAACTTCATAGGATCATGTCTCTTAAATTCCCTCCACTGCTTCGCCTCAGCAGTGGCTCCCGGACTCTTCGATGGCGTCGTAGAACTGGAGTAACCTCTGCAGTAGCTGCTGGCGTAGCTGGTGTCCCTGTCGCTCGAGCTATCTTTGTCGATAAAGGATGTGTCTCCGCCTCGGTCTGAGTGTCAGGTGCAACAACAGCTCCCTCAGGTACTGCCTCTAACGGAATCGGAGTTGTAGATGCCGCAGCAATCAGGGTCTTTGCCCCTCGGGTAGTAGTATGTGGCAATGGTGTAGTCGGAGTCGATGGTGTAGCGGTAGCTAGTACGAATGTCCTCAACAGTCGTAACATTTCCTGTAGCTGCGAATCCTGCGTCGCAACTCTCTAAGTCAAGGCACGCACATCGTCCTCACTAGCATATCGTATGCCGGATGTGCCGCTATCGTCGCCCTGACCTGTCTGATCCGCCATCGTCGTCTGAATCAAGAGAACGAACTTCTCGGATCAGTCTATAGCTACCGTATACTATAATAATACACATAACAATCATAATATGTATTAAAATAATTCGACTCAACCCATTACTTCCCCAGTTAAGTTTCTACAGGATCATAAGGTTTCCACTTCTAAGTTCGACCATTCCTAACTTCCGCTAGTTGAAATGGCTTGTGTCTTATAAATTTAAATAAAGAGTCAGGTCTATGTAACCTTGCGCTCTGATACCAACTGTGATGGCCCCAAATTCTCAATGCATTTAGGTACGCCGGGCCTAGACCCGTGCAAGTCCCGAGTCAGCTTCTTAGCAAACCTGACGAGCCTAGTCAGCCTCAAATTATCAAAATTTCAAGATTTATGAAAGAGTTATTGCAATTATAACACAACGGAAGTAAAATCACATTCTAATCAAATATTGAGAAATAACTCAATCAAAGGAAAATTAGGAATCTATATAAATGTGGGAAACCCCAATATGTTCAATTCTAAGTCAACAAAATGGATTGATGGAATTCACCTCAAAACATATTCCCCACTTCCAAAACAATCATATATATAAACGTTATACAAAAAGAAATCAACATGAGCCTACATCTCGGTACCTCAAGTCCAGGTGCTCACAAAAAATCTCCTAGGCAAGGTCCCTTGCCTCTACTGCTCTCCGTCCTATCTGCACCCACCGTCACAAACTAGACGGTGAGCAACTGAGAGAAATCGAAAGTAAAGCCAGAAGAATATAACAATAATTCATGAAATAACAAACAAGGCAGTCTAAATATCATTCGGGTACTGAAAGACAGGAATTTAAATAATCAAGAATGCATGATAGACAGACTGAAAATGATAGCAATCGAAACATGAGTGTTCTACGAGTCAAGAGAGGCAATAAGTGGTTTAAATTCCACAACAATTCCACAACAGCGATGTCGCAACATCAAAATCCACAGCAATATCCACAAAAATCCAGTACATGGTATCACACAATCACTAGGGGTGGTCAAACACTCGTGCGCTCGAGTGCCCGCGTTTTATCCCTTCTAGTGCAGGCTGCATGTACCTTCGAGACACACACTTATGCCAAGAACACACATACAAGGAATATGGAATGGAAAGCCAATAATTTGATAGTAACAAACACAAAGAAGTGAAAATGAATCACATGATATTTTCTTAACTGGCTTACTAACGTACAAATGCTTTTTAAGGCAAATGTACTTACCTGAACTATCGTAACCCGCGTACAACGCTCCCGCGAATCCTAACACGTATCCCCGAGTTTCCCGCTACTTGACAAGGTCGGAAACTCGTATTAATAGGTCAAGTCATTCACTAAACCTAAGTTTAAACTTATTATTTTCCCCCAATGTTTTAAATGATTCGAACGACACGACAATTTAATCGAAAAATGAATACTCTCTATCGGGTTTTGAAAACACATTATGTATAAATCTCATCGCGAATCATAGGCTCAGCTCAGTCGTACATGGGTCATGTCAAGGTCTCGAGGACCGGCGACAAGATCACGACGTCATAACCATTCATCGCCACGATGTTTCAATACAAACCAACACTCAACCATAACTCTTCGTGAAAATCGAACTGACATGTACAAACAAACACGAACCCTCGCTGGTGTTGTCCGACATCGGGGAAGGGTTATCATGGCATGGGAAAGCCGAAAAAATACCCTCCACTAGTTCGGAATTACGTCAACACGCAAATATGGACTCGACTTCGACAACACATGAAATCACGACCAAACACATTAACAACGCTGTTTCAGACATAACCAAGGATTGCGAGACTTCAACCAATGTTAAGTGAGACTCTCGACAACCTCTCTGATGGTGATCCGGCCGGTAGCACCGCCAAAAGTGGCGGTTTCCGGCGAGGTTTCACCACACCTATTCACATGAAATGACGACTTTTTAACGCTGAATAGGGCTGTTTTGACCATTCCGAAGACTGTGGGACCCACGTAGGATATTGGTGGGGTCCTCAACAGCGTCCCAGTCATCGTGATCCGGTGGTGGCGCCGCCGGTGAGGGTGTTTTTCGCAAACCTCAAAACAAGTGACACATCGACAAACCGGAGCATAACCACTGCAACGCCACTTATATCGCAAAGGGAAGGCTTCTCCGGGGGTGTGGGGACTCCGGTGTACCTCCAGAGACCATCCCCGGTCATCGAAACCCACCGGAACAGTGGCTGGCATGACGATAGTGAAGGACGAGACAACAACGTAAGGACGAGACAACAACGTGAAGAGAAAGAGAGTAAGAGAACGAGAGTACATGAGAGGAAAGAGGGGGAGAGATATCCGGTGTGGAGTGAACCCCGGCCACCATTGGTCTGACCAGGGCCAGTGGTGGCTCGTTTTGAGAGAGAGAGTCGAGAGTGAGAGCAATCCGAGAGTAAGAGATGGACTGAGAGGGAGAGAGAGAAACGGAGAGCACGTACCTCCGATCTACAGCACCCTCCGGCAGCTCGTTTCGGTCGTTGGCGACGAGCATGGGGTGGTGGTGAGGTTGGAGAGTGAGAGAGGTCGTGAGGAAGTGAGGAGAAGAGAGAACCCGTGAGGAGAGTGAAGAGTGAGAGAGAGATGAGTGAAATGAGAGAGTGGGAAATGAGAGTGACGCGAGGGATGTGTTTAAATGAGATGGGAGAGGGTGAGGTGAGTGACGTGAGATGAGTGGGGGTGTAAGAGAGTGATGTGAGTGGCGGGATGGGTGTGGTGAGTGATGGGAGTGGGTGGGGTGTGAGATGTGAGTGATGGGGGTGAGTGTTTTAAAATTTGAATAGGTATGGTAGGGATAGTGGTGTGTGTCCTAGTTGTGTCCACCCATTCTTACCAACCCACACGTCTCAAAATTTAACCCAAGGGTTCCCCGACCCATCTTACCTCATCGACCCGTATTTTCCCATCACATGCACACTTTTACTTTTATCTCACACAATTGAACTATATAATTATTAAATAATTATTTTAATTATCTATTTACTGTATTTTTCTCCCCCGGTTACCTAGGCGGGACCTCACTCTCATTGAAAATTACCTTAACGGCCCATGTCACACATTTAAACTATAATATTATTACACACATCAAAGAATCATAAAATTACCTCGATGTCGACTCCCAAAGTTCGAAATACAGTCCAGTATCGCGTGGCCGAGTCACGGTCCTGACACGTGTCACACAAGTCAGGTTAAAAATGGAGGGATGTTACATTTATATTGATGAAATCCTCTTGTCAAAATATTCAATTCGATCATTTCTCTTTCTTTTGATATGTAATAATTTTTTTTAATCAAAATTTCAATATGTAATACTTTGAACACTCAAGTATTACCCAATTAATTTATAGTGATTACATACCAAAGTATTGAGCTAATACGTGATTTTTTTAGTCCGACTAAGTACACCCCACCATTTATTTAGTGCACCCGATTATGTGTGGTACCCCAAATTCAAATTTCAATTTATAAGTGCACCTTACATTTTTACCAAAATACTCTTCATCTTAATCGAAGCATCCAACCTCGAAACCTTAGTCGAAACATTTGTTTTAGGTTCGACAACATATAACCGAGACTTATTCTATAGACTTGGTGTTGTCCAACTGAACTTCTTTGGTGATATTTTATTGACAACTGCTGACTTAAAGGTTCAATGGGTTCTGACCGACTCTCCAATTAAATGTTCGAAGCAGGCTGTGACTAACTCTCCAACTAGAGGTTCAATGGGATCTGATCGACTCTCCAATAAAATATTCAGACTACAAGGCCGAACCACTCAATGATGCCTAAAAAATTCATAAGAAAAGAGTGTGGAGGGATGATGACGGAGTGCACAAAATGAGAGAAAAAGTGTAGTGAGGTGCACTAATCGCAACGAGGGACATAAGGGTCATTTTGTAGTAAGATTGATTTTTTAAAATTTGACTTTTTTTGGGGTGCACTTAGCCGAGCTCTTTTTTTTGAAGAGAAATTGAAATTTCATTAATCATTCATGGCTCAGTATATGTCCAGACATAGAATCAAATACATTGATTCGCTAATCTTATTTGATCAAACGAACTGTCATTAATTCAGTTGTGAATGCGATTACAAATTTAAAATAGTTTGACAATCATAACTCCTCACTACAACGTTGAAACTTATTACAATACACAAACACTACTAGAACCACATAATGAATAACAAAACTTTTCAACAAGGAGAAGAAAACTTAAAACTTCCAAACAAGGAGAAAACAAATCAAAAACTTTCAACTAGGAAAAAAACTAACTATAAAATGAAAAGTTAAAGAAAATATCAATCCAGTGCGCCACACAAATCTATGCAATACCATTGATGAAAATGCACTACAACAAAGATGAACCAATATTCACAAATCTGACTAGGTCTGCAATTTATTGATGAACAAAGTGTAAAGGGATTTGATTGGACTAGTTTAAGAACAAAAATCACAAAAAAGAATAAAAAAAATTAGGGTTAAGAAAAAAAGGGAAAAAACTATATAAAGATATAGACTTACATTCAATTTTACCCCTCTCGAGTAAAATAAACCTATGTCACTTGTTCCTCGAAGATATCAAAAAATGTGTTTAACACCATTCCAATGTCTTCAAGTTGGTGAAGAGCTATATCTTGCAAGTAGGTTGACAACAAAAGCAATATCGGGTCTTGTACAATTTGCAAGATACATAAGTGCATCAATTGCACTTAAATATGGTACCTCCGGACCAATTAGCTCTTCATCACTTTCTTGAGGTCGAAATGGATCCTTATCCACTTCAAGTGATCTGACAACCATTGGAGAGCTCAATGGATGTGCCTTGTCCATATAAAATCTTTTTAATAATTTTTCAATATAATTTGATTGATAGGCAAGTACTCCACTTGAAAAATGTTCAATTTGCAAACCAAGACAAAGTCTTGTTTTTCCAAGTTCTTTCATCTCGAATTCATTTTTCAAGTATTCGGATGTTCTAACGATGTCGTCGTGGTTTCCCACTATATTTAAATCATCAACATATACAACAATAATCACAAATCCTGTTGATGATCTTTTAATGAAGACACATGGGCAAAGCGAATTATTTACATATCCTTCTTTCAGTAAATAATCACTAAGACGTTTGTACCACATTCGTCTAGATTATTTCAACCCGTACAAAGACCTTTGTAATTTTATAGAATGCATGTTATGAGGTTTTGATTTTATTTCATCGGATATTACAAATCCATCAGGGATTTTCATATATATCTCACTGTCTAGAGATCCGTACAGATATGCTGTAACGACATCCATTAAATGCATATCAAGCCCTTCAGAGACTGCAAGGCTTATCAAGAACCGAAATGTGATTGCATCTATAACAGGAGAATATGTTTCCTCATAATCGATGCTAGGTTTTTGTGAGAAACCTTGAGCTACAAGTCTTGCTCTGTACCTTGTAACTTCATTTTTTTCGTTTCTCTTTCGTACAAATACCCATTTATATCCAACAGGCTTTACGCTATCTGGCGTTTGGACAATTGGTCCAAAAACCTCTCGTTTCCTTAACGAGTTTAGCTCTACTTGGATAGCATCTTGCCATTTTTGCCAATTAGGTCTTTTTTTACATTCGTCCACTGATCGTGGTTCTGGATCATCATCATTTTCACATATTTCAAAGGACACATTGAAAGCAAATATATCATCAGGAACAATTTTATTTCGATCCCAAATCTTACCAGAGTTTAAGTAATTTATTGAGATCTCATTACTTTCATCTTTTTTATCTTTTTCTAGAGGAAGTTGTTCCACATCAGAATCAACTTGTTCTGACAAACCCTTATCAAAGGATTCTTGTGCTTTTTCAGGAGTATTTTGATTTGTATTTATTTTTACTTTCGTTTTCCTTTTTCGAGGAATTGTATCCTTTGAACCAACCGGTCTTCCACGCTTTAAGCGTTTCGTTGGTTCTTGTGCATTTTGTTGCACAAAGACATCAATTCTTGCAGGAGCATTTACAGCTGGAATATGTGATTTTGTCACTTGTTTTGCATCATTAAATGCATCTAGTAATTGATTTGCAATTTGTTGCAAATGAATGATCTTTCGAACTTCAAGTTCACACTGATTTGTTCGTGGATCATAATGTGATAAAGTTGATGCATTCCAAGCAATTTCGCGTCATTCCTTTTGAATTGACTTCTTATCTCCCCCTAATGGTGGGAAAATTGCTTCATCAAAGTGACAATATGCAAAACGTGCAGTAAATAAATCCCCTGTTAAGGGCTCAAGGTATCTTATAATGGACGATGAGTTAAATCCAACATAAATCCCAAGTTTTCGTTGTGGACCCATCTTAGTTCTATTGGGAGGTGGTATAGGAACATACACTGCACAACCAAAAATTCTTAAGTGTGAAATATTTGGTTGTTGACCTAAAATGAGTTGCATGGGGAATGTTCATGGTATGCAGTAGGCCTATAACGAATGATAGATGCTGCATGAAGGACTGCATGTCCCCAAACTAAAGTTGATAACTTAGTTCTCATGATTAAAGGTCTGGAAATTAATTGAATGCGTTTGATTAGAGATTTTGCCAAACCATTTTGGTTATGCACATGTGGAACAGAATGTTCAATGGTAATTCCTATAGACATGCAATAATTTTTAAATGCTTGAGATTGAAATTCTCCGGCATTATTAAGACGGATGGTCTTGATTGGGTTGTCAGGGAATTGTGCTCTTAACTTAATGATTTGCGCTAAAAGTCTAGCAAATGCAACATTGCGGGTCGAAAGCAAACAAACATGTGACCACCTAGTTGATGCATCTATCAAAATCATGAAATATTTAAATGGTCCACAGTGAGGATGAATAGGTCCACATATGTCTCCCTGAATGCGTTTTAAGAAAACTGGGGATTCCATAACAATTTTACTTGGAGATGATTTAACTATCAATTTACCTTGAGAACAACTAGCACAATTATAATCACCAGCTGAAAATATTTTGTGACTCCTTAAAGGATGTCCATGCGAATTATTAATTATTCTTCGTATCATTGATGATCCTGGATGACCAAGTCGGTTATGCTATAAAATGAATGTCTTTGGATCATTAATTTTCTTATTTAAGACGACATTCGTTTCGACATGCCATATATGAGTAAAATATAATCTAGAGGATAAAGCTGAGAATTTTTCTAACACTTCTTTTTTTTCATTTGAAACCAATGTGACATAGAGAAATTCTCTATTATTTTCGTTCAAGGTTTCAATGTGATATCCATTTTGTCGAATATCTTTAAAGCTGAGTAAATTTCTTCTGAATTTTTCAGAGTATAAGGCATTGTCAACATGAATTATTGTTCCCCTAGGCAACATAATATTTGCTCTTCCAGAGCCATTAATCAAATTGGAGATGCTATATATTGTTTGAACATTAGCCTCAACTAAGTTCAAATTGGAGAAATATTATCTTCTTTTGAGGATAGTGTGCGTTGTAGCACAATTAACAAGACATATATCGCCATAATCTGAACAAATAATTTGATGATCCATTTCTACATTGAAAAACAATATGATATTAAAGAAATACTCTTTTCGTAATAAAATACGAATATCTCAAACTTTTTGGATCATTAGTCAACAAAAGCATGGTAAAATATCACAAAAATATTTGTGTATTGTATATATGACAATATTTAGGCGGCATAGCCTTTCATACGTGACAAAAAAATGTCACAATTATGAGCGCTCCTTGTAAATACTAATTTACCCTTTCTAGTGGTGCACCACTTTTTATTTTGATTATCAATGGAATTGTCAATATAACTTTTACCATATCTTTTCACCTTTTCCACGTCCATAAATTTGTAATTGCGACCATGGTTATTTTATGCAACATATGCTTTTTAATTTGAAGCTAAATCAATTGGACATGAGTGATATTATATTTATAATATCTTATTATTTTACTTAGCTACCACGAAACTAAGATTCAATCTATAATTAATATTTAATGGATTGACGTACGCGCTCGATAATTTGTTGCAGTAATACATCGAGGCGAGCCACGTGGCTTTTATTTGTCTCATCAGTCATATTTCTGCATAACCTCAATATAGAGGTAATTGAAATTGCAGAATAATAAATGATATTTGACTGATATAAATTTTGTAGTGTGAGACCCAGCCACTCATTTTGAGCCTTTTGGAGCATCACCGATTTTGGCCTTGATATAGATAGCTCCATGAGGTGAAATGATAATATAAAGTGAAATATTCACTTTTCAAATCTCTAAAGAGTCTAAAGAGATATTTGACGAATAAATATTTATACGCATAGCCTTGCATATATACTTTATATATAATTTGAGCATTCCGTTGCCTTGACAAGTAATTAGTATTGTCAATATTGTTAAGGTAATTAATTCAATTATAATTAAATAAAATCTTTATGAAAGTAGGGATAAACTAAATAGTTTTCTTTTTTATACAAAATAGATAATATACCATTAAATATATATTCACAACTTGATTATAAATACGCAAAATGTAATACTTGTATGAGTTGGTGGGACAACCTCCAGGTTGGGTGGCGAGACGAAGTCTACTTAAAACCATTCCTCCTCGAACTGGATAACCCGTCTCCCTTTCAATGTTTAGCTTTACCGGGGACAAGGCTTACCCACTATCAACCCAAACTCATAACATTATTTGCAATATAAAAAATCAAGAATGGAGCATAATTAATCGTTTGTAGTATAGCAAGAAAACTAGTTATGTCACATATTGACTTTTGATTTCTGATGTAGAAGATCGTACAAGACGCAACTACAGAGCATACTTTCGCAATCGGTGACGTTATAATGCATAATATATGAATAAAACATGCATATAAAAGTGAAGCAACCAAGATAATATAGAAATAAACCGAACTCATAAAAGTTATACCTTCCTAGCTTTGTTTTCTTAACAAGCCTTCTTGAACTTCAAGATCTCCTTAATGCTAGAGCAAATTCGTGCGATAACGTGACTTACAAGGTGTTTATTTTTTTTACTAATCAAATAAATGAGTGGTAACACCATCAATAATTTAGTATAGAGGATATTACAAGTAAGAAGTAAGAGGCTTGACAATGATTAGTCAGTCTTGATCAATTGGGGTGTCAAATTGTTTCTTTCTTATGAAAAATTTTTTCTTTCTTATGAAAAAAAGTAGTGTTTTCTTTTTCGGCAATACAATTTTGATTATCCAAATTATTTTGACTTAATTATATTTTGAGTTAGAACACTATTGAACACTTAATTAATGAACAACTCTCTAAATTACAAGGGTTATCTCATACACATACTGGAAAAAAAAAATCCTGACCATATTTAAGGAGCGTCATGTTTTTTATTACACTGAAACGAAGATTAGTTAGTAGTCTTAAGTGTGCTATATATATATTCAATTAACCCTAATATATGTATATATATATATAAAATATATATATTCAATTAACCTAAAGTGTGGTATAATATTAAAGAAAATAGCACTTTAACTCTAACTAAAACAAAGGTCATGGGTTCGATTCTTAACACTTGACAACAAAAGTTTATGTTTTTATATATGATTTCTCTCAGGTTATGGGGTTGGGACACCCGACTAACTTTTATGAGAATAGTCAAATTAAAATAAATAGTGGGGTTGAAAAAGTTTGAACATTCATAATTATAAAAAAAATGTGAGATAATTAATCAAAGGCAACAACTAAATGAACCCCAATTTTGAAATTTTACTTTTGTGTACCCCACTTTTTACGTAGCTTATTCCATTTTATTCTTAAAGTTTCAAAAATACCCTTGTTACCCCATTACCCATATCCCACTTTTGAAAAGTGTTGCATGTGAATTTCGGATGAACCAAACCGACACATCTGAAGAGGTGCCAGACACACAATGATGACACTCTAAAGAGGTTTCTAACACACAAGACCGATAATGCGGAGATAACTCGGTCTCAGTGGGTGAGAGAGGATCCTGCCGAAACCTCTTAATAGGTGTCGGTCTTGTAAGTCCGAAACCCATAGGCGACCAAAATGAACAAAAAAATTCAAAACTCTCGAATAATACATGAAAATAGTAAAAAAAATAAAATATTTGGTTTTGCTCGGATTCAAGCTTCAAATCAAAGTCTTAAACTAAAAAACAAATTTACAAACAAAAAGACAAAAAAAAATTCCAAATAAACTTCAAAATCAGTACTAAAAGAGATGATCAATACACCTACCACGTCAAATCTATGTAGTTACGCTCGAATTTTGTTGGATTTGAGTGTGATTTGAGAGAGAGGTGAGTGGAGTATGAATGAGCAAAAATTCTTTTATATAGAGTAATTGGATAATTTCACAAAATTGTGGTCATGCTGCCTTAATCAATTAATCAATTTACACTAGCCAGCCATAAAGTTCTCTTTAATTAAATTTAAATCGCTCTTACTTCTATCCATTTTTCCCTCGTTAGCATTCAATAATATTTGATGCGGAGGGAAAATTCACTTATAATATTTACACTTGATCAAATTCTTTCCGAATCTCGAGATGCTCTTCACCTTTTTGGACGGCAAGAATCTCTACAATTCCATCCAACGTCTCCTCAGCATCATAGCTAGCATGAACACTGTACAACAAGTAGACCACCACCACTCCGGCCGAGAACACTCCGAATCTCACGTACGACGCCCCGTCCAGCGTCCCCAACAAGAACACATTCAAAAATATCGACGTCGCCGGAATCCACGGCATTAGCGGCACTCCCCAAAACTCCGGTCCGCCATGCCTGCGCCACCCAAAACTGAAAAACTTGCACTAGCACCACCACGACCGCCGTACAACCACCGAGCACCACCACTTTTACCCTCCCGTACGGACATATCCGCCATGTAACCGTAAATATAACTGCCGCCGTAGAAAACATCAGCAGAAAAGATAATGTGGACCATGACCTTTTCGTGGCCCCAGTGGTCCCCACATAACGTCTGTAGATAACGGCGTTAGCCACCATGTAGAACACAAACAGCGTCCCTATCGATACCAAGTTGAGGAGCACACTCAAATCCGTAAACAACGCGATCACAGCCGTTAAAACACCTGTGATACAGCAATAGTAGTGGTAGTCGAATTAGCTAATTAACGTCCCGGACGTCACTGGATCACGCTTATGATTATCTTAATTTTTTAATCCAACTAAGTGCATCCTATTTTGACGTGACACCCATAAATTCAAATTTCAATTTTTAAGTGCTCCCATATTTTTATCAAAATATTTTTTCATTCGAATTAAAACACTCAACTTTAAAACTTTGATCGAGACATCTATATTATATTCGTGACATGAGCCGAAAATTACTTAATAAGCTCGATATTGTCCAACTAAATTTCTTTAGAGAGATTTAGTTGACAACTATCAATCTAAAGATTTGATGGATTCTGATTAACTTTCCATTTGAAGATTCGACAAGATATGACTATTATTTAACTAGAGGCTGGATAAACTTTCAACTGATTCTTTAATAAGAGATTTAAACTTTTAAAATCGAAACTATTCGATGGTGCCTATAAATTATAAAAAGAGTGCATAGGATGTACTTAAAAATTATAATGGGGACACTAATTACAAAGGAAGGTATAAATGTCAAAGAAAGGTATAAATGTTATTTTGCAGTAGAATTAACCATTTTTTTTTTTAAATTTGCCTTTTTCTTAATAAAAGGTGAGGTATGGACTCTTATGTTTTTAAGTTTCAGTTGCGCTTACCGAGAAAAGCTGATGCGTTGATTGGAGTGGCAGTGATCGGGTGCACCTTGGCGAACCAAGTGGGGACAACGTTGGACCGTCCGATCACGCAGAGGTACCTCGCCTGGCCCAGCATCGCCACCAACAATGACGTCAGGATCCCAAAACTGGCCCCACCACCAATCACATTCGACACCCATCCCCAGCCGTCCGATCTCCCTCCTCGAAACGCGGACGAGAACGGCGCATCCACGTCAATCTAATCTAACAAAACCCCAAGGTCAGTACCGTAATTCCACACCCCAAAAACAGAAACGTAATGTAAATCAGTTTCGCTGACTCACGGAGTCGTAGGGGACTAGCTTAGACATCGAAGCGGACATCAGACAGTACAAAACCGTTACAATGACGACCGATCCCGATACGCCGATCGGAATGTCGCGTGTCGGGTTACGGACTTCTTCAGCCATAGTGGACACCGCATCATATCCGATGTAGCTGAGGTACACCATAGCGGCGCCGTTGAACACGCCGGAAGCGCCGTATGGGAAGAACCCGTGCGGCTTGGAAGGATCGGACGGCTGGGAGAGGTTCGTCCAGTTTCCTTTCGAGAACCCGACCGTGATGACGAAGGCGATGAACGCCACGTGGAGGGCAGTTAGGAGTATGTTGAG
This sequence comes from Stephania japonica, assembly GCA_039657345.1. Lineage (NCBI taxonomy): Eukaryota > Viridiplantae > Streptophyta > Magnoliopsida > Ranunculales > Menispermaceae > Stephania > Stephania japonica. The sequence continues at coordinate 16,727,066 of CM077556.1, forward strand.
AGTGGAGCTTTGTTTGGTGCTGTAACAGATGATGACTGTGATGATGAGGAGGAGAGTTACGGCGATGAAGTCTAGTTGGTTGAAGCCGTTGGGGAGGAACGAAACGGTGAGTCGGAATTTGTGTGTGGAGGAGAGTCCGATTGCGGAGGCCACGTAAGCAGTGAAGCTTCGTGCCACGGCTGCATTGGAGAGCACGTATTCCATCACGAGGTTCGCGCCCGTTATGAAAGCTGCAAACTCTCCTGTATTGTAATAGGATAATGTCATTAATCATTAATTAATTAGTGTTTTAACTAAGATTCCATCATCAGAGCTCAAACAACAGGTCAGTGATAGGGTGTCGTTCCTATCTTAATGAAATTAGTGCAGTCCTAAAGTTCCTGAAACATGCTTATGCTATTCAAATATATGATTTTTACCGGTCATAAATTGGAATGCTCCACTAACTCTTTGTAAAATTGATTTAATTTAAGAAAAAAATAAAAAAAGAGTATATGGCGGCATTACGCACCAAAGGTGACGCGGAGGTAGCTGAAGGCGCCGCCGGCGACGGGCATGTCGACGGCGAACTCGGTATAGCAGAAGGCGGAGAGTAGGGCGCAAAGTCCGGCAATGGCGTAGGAGAGGACAATGGAAGGACCGGCGAGGTCGCGGGCGGCGGTGCCGGTGGTGACAAAGACGCCGGCTCCGACCATTCCGCCGATGCCGAGGCCGACGAGGTCGAACCACCGGAGGGTCCTTTGCATGGTTGAGCCGGACCGGGCTCGAATCTTGCTGGTCTCCTCAGTGCTAGTGGACACGGCCCCGGCCCTGCAGGCCAGGCGCTTGGGTGTCTCGGCCAGGGCTCGGCCATAGGCCTTAACGCTCGAGAAGGACGAGCCATCGCTCCCCATTAAACAACCTTCTCAATTCTCTCTCTAGACGCTATCTCTCTATCTTTCTCTCTCTCTAGACTCTCTTTCTCACACTCTTTGTGGGTGAGTGAGGAGAGTAATTTGTGGTATATATATACAAGGAAACAGAGGAAAAGTGAGGTTGGTACAGATTTGGCGGTACAGATACACTTGGATATAAAGATAACGGTTGGGTTATGATGTTCAAAACGCATATGAATCTACGTTTATGTACGCTTTCGGCGAAAACACGGCAATAAGGGCAGAGTGAATTAATTTACTATCAATGTGAAGGAATTTCTTGTCTTTGATGTATCTTTCATGAAGTTTATGATTAGTGTTAGAGGGCATTTATTATGCATATGATTAGCTTTTAAGGATTCAATTTGGTGTTTAAATATGTTTGATAGTTTTAATTGGACATGGAAGTGAGGTTCCTCGTGAGTTCTTATCTAGGCTGAATTTGTTGATTAAACTAATGTTAATTAAGTGTTTTATTTAAGGAAAATATTTTTGTAACCTAGAAAAAGGCATGCACAAATGACATGCAACTGTTTAGAGGCCCTTAATTTTTGTCACACGTCCATCCCAAGGCATCATCAGATGGGCGCCAACAATTGTGTCGTCGTTTCTAAATTACATCAAGCAAAAGGTCCTTTGTTTAATTAGCTTATACTTTTTTTTTAATTTATAATTAGCTTATAATGTTATTCCTTTTTATTATAACACACTAATAACATATGCTAAGTAGTAACTAATACTAGTAACCAACCAATTGAGTGACTCAATGGTTTGATATAGAATTTGAAAGTATTTTGTTGGGATAGTTTACATTTAAAACAACAACAATTTTTTATTTTTTGGATAAAAACAACAAATGGTTCACCATTCGGGTCTCTTAGTTTCAAGCCATAGGAATGAAATTGCTTATTTTTTAGATAACCTTATGAATCCAGAAAATCTTATTGGGGGTGTGGGGATACCACTAAATTGTGCATGAAAGGAGTTCAATCCTACGATTTTACATGTGTTTGAAAACTCTACAATATTTTTAATTTCTTCATCTATATTTATAAATATGTCTTGCTCAAAATATAACACATTAAGTCGTTCAATTATTCATCACCTATCTTATTTCACAATTTTGTCTTGATGATTTTAATTGCTAGGAAAACTCTTTCAACCATTGCAGTTGTCACTGATAAGATCAATGCTAACTTGATAAGGCGGTAAAGCAATGGAAAAACCAAATGCGTTGGAGTTTGAACCATCTTCACAGCAAGACTTGCAAGATTATTACAACCTAATAATACATAACTTCTCACATCAGGAATGTATACTTAAAATTAGTGTTCCAAGATTACATAGTCATGTGCAAAGAAATTATTACCATAAATCTTGGACAATTGAAAAAGCATATAATTATCAAATCAAGAAAATAAATTTCTTGGATCAAGATGTAACAAACTTAAAATTATAACTCGTGTCACGTGCCATTTCAAGGTCGAGTTATGGGCCCAGCCGTCGTGTATACTTGTTTCGGTCTTCGAAAAGTTGACACCGAGATATGTTATGTTTCTCTGGTGTTTCGTACTATTTATTTACTACCCAAATGTTAATTCTAATGTCCTAAAAGTATGAGGACGTTTGTGAGTACTTGTTTGCATTGTGGATCGAGTTCGGCCAGGAAAAATGTGCGAAACGAGTACTGGGTGAACTTTATGGATGTTTAGCTGTCAGGGAGACAATTTAATGTAAAACACAAACAAAATACAAATAAATATAATAATTAATCGATGTGAAGAGTGTCCAGTCCATTAGAATTTTCGTGAGCACACAACATCGCGAGTTGTATACGGTTCGAGTGCGAGAACGCCCAGGAAATCGATGTTTTTGTGTTTTTTTTTGCAAACAACATACATATTTTATTGCAAGTCTTTCTCAAGTAGAACTTTAAGGAATGAGGGTATAATAGACAACTCGAACCGACCAGACAAAGAACTAGCTTCCCTAACAACAGTATGGGACGCTAAATTCACTGATCTACGGATATAAGAAACATGAAAAGTCCTCAAGTCCGTTAACAATGTTTTACAATTACTCATTAAGGAACCATAATAAGAAAAATCTGTAGAACCCTTCCTTAATGCACAAACAACCACTTGAGCATCTACTTCAATAGCCCCATGAGGTTGATGCCTTTCATTGAGCCACCTAAGAGCTTCTCTAAGACCAAGTGCTTCTGCCTCTGATGGGTCAAGTACTCCTTCTATACATCCCCCATTTCTGCCACAAACACCCCTAATGGATAAGTTAACTTAGAGTCTCCCATTGGATTCATTAGAATTGGTAGGCTAGTGAGATTAAGGATCATTGGATGATTCTAGAGATAAGGGTTGAGGCAAGATCAAAAACCAAATATGAAATAGTATGTTAGTTGTTGATACATCAGCTTTTCTCTCACTTCTCTCATTCACTCAAATGAAATCAATGAATTGGTTGAGGGTTTCGTGAATTATTTTTGCAAAGATCGACACCGAAAGATTGACCAACGATGCAAACTAAGGTGAGATCTCGACTCACTTCTCGATTCTCCACGTTTTGACGCTTATTTTGCATGTTTTCGTCGGAGTTTTAGGAACAACTCTTATGCACATGAATTTTTGGGAATTTTGGTGTTGGTTTTGTTGAAGTTTTGATGATCATGAAGTAGTTGTAATGTTGTTGCCATGGTTGTTGTGAAGAATTTAGTTTTTTGGTGAATTTTTGGTAATTTTGGGATTTTTCAATTTGATTTTTCGATCGTGGTTTGAACGTGTTCAATGTGAATTGGCATGGTTTTGGATGTTAGTTGAGGTCCCTACGCAATTGGAATAGGCTTGGAACATGGCAACATGAGTCGAGGTTCGAAACCCCGGTCAACAAGAATTCGTGGGGGGTACCGTGACATCTTGAACGCATGGCGCCACCCATAACGCCAAACCCATTTTTCGCTCGGGTATCCTAATGGGTCCGGATACAATCCAATACCCAGGTTAATTGACCAATTACAAAATTTATGAAAATTTTAGGAAAAAACTTGGGATTAATAAATTAGGAAAATTAATGAAAACTGAACCTAAATGAATGTTAAGTAACCAACGGAGTACTGACTAATCAATTGGGGAACATGTGGAGGTAAGAAAGAGTTGTTTTAGTGGGATTCGAGGTGAGTAAAGACAACAAAAACATCATCAATTCTCTTCTATTTCTTGACTGGTTATTTCTTGAAATGCGGGCCATTTATACTCCATTCTAGTTTAGGTAACCTAGGGCTTAGGTAGTCCACCCGTATAGAGAGGAGTCTCAATGAGTTTAATAGCCAGCACCGTCATGTGACTTTGGCTTTCCTTTGGTAGTGTATTAGGAATTTAGAAGTTGACTTTGTCTATGGCTTTTCCTAGCATATTGTGTCGGACAGTGGAGGTGGCCTTCGAGCCCATTGGATCACGCATAGTTGAACAGTGGAGGTGACCTTCGGACCCACTGTGTCAACTGCAAGTTGAAAAGGTTTTGTAACCCGCAGTTTGATTGAGATTACCCATTCGCCTATTTGTTTACTTTTCGGTCACTTGATTATTATTGTTCTTGCCTGTTTCAGTATGTTTATCATGCAAATTACTATCTGTGTTTCGTTTCCTTAATTACCGCATGATTTATAGATTCTTGTTTATTATGATTCAAAATTTATGTTGAAATCCTTGTTGTTGTTGTTTTACTGTTACTTTTTACACTCACCATCCTTTTTATGATGGTGGGTGCAGATCCGCAGATGAGTCAGGGCAAGGCATACTTGGCGATATCCTCTGAGGTTATTTCAAAACTAGTTGCATTTGCCCTTACTTAGTATGTGTTTATTTTGTTGTTTTAATGTATATTTGGCTATGTATTTGTGACGGCCCAAAATTTGAGGCCACCATGTCATGTGTCATGGGCCCACGCCCCTGCCACACCACGACCCAGCCGATGTCCCACGCGTATCGTGCACCAATTATCAACCTTTTACCGCTAACTATTATTATATTTTCAATTCAATTTATCAAGTTAGTTATGACTTAATTTCATATGTTATATCATAATGATCATCATTAAATATTTATCAGTGTAAGACTTATAAGCATTATTCATCAAAATAGAGCAGTAAATACCATGAAATCATGTCATCGAGCATTTCCTAGTGTGGAAAACCTAACCAAAAGTATCAATCATATATACAATGATCCCTGAGTCTCAAGATTTCAAAAGAACCTCAAAGTATATCAATATACAAGTCTGGTATCTCTCAAAAGTCCTATCCTAACATAAAACGAGAAATAAATAGCAAACATACGAGTTTGAGTTAGGCAATCTGTCACAAAATCCTCTAGCTTGCCTTTTCCCCTCTTCGTACTGGGGTTTGCACTTCATCATCACAACAAAATAGGTGACGAGTCCAGAATGAGTAATCCCAAGGAATTTAATTGAGTGAATACTGAAAAAAATACAGGAATATAAAAGACTATTAAATAAATTACGGAAGAAAAATAAATAGACAACTGTAAAAGACCTTCGCATGAATATTAAATAGTAGTGAAACAAATGTGCGCGTAGGATCTTGGTCAGACTAGAACCATACTTTGGACTATCCCTAGGCACCGCTAGTGAGTAAAATTGAACTAAATGAAATCCTTGAATCCGCTCGATGGTCGGTGCGTAGACCACGACGCACCGACATATGCGTAGGAAACAATAGTCGAGTTGACTATCCACCGACATACTTCTAAAACATTTGCTATGGTCTAGTGTGTCACATGCCAACACAACTGAATAACCTGGCGGGAGTAAACTCAATCGACCGTAAATAAATATCCGAAAATAAGAGTAAATGAATAATAGAACATGAATTCAAATAAATCAAGTAGGTAAATATTCAAGATGAATTTCAATTGGGTTACTATATACCTCAAAACGCATTCCACCTAGTCTAATAATGCCAATGCACGCCTCTAAAGGTGTGTCCAATTACCCATCAATCGAGTCTAATTACTTGATTTTCTAATAAATCAAATTTTAACGATCTTAAAAATCTAACTCGTGCCACATGTCATTTTAGTTCATACGTGGGCCCACTTGTCGTGATACATGTGTCCAATTCTTGGTTGTCGATACCAAGGTATGTTATTTTTGTTCAATGTTTATATTATATATTTTATCATACGAACGTAAATTTCAATGTCCCAAACGTATGAGGACGTTTGTGTACGAGCGTTGGTGTGAGAAACGAGTTCGACATGAGAAAAAGTGATTTACGGTGCAAGGCAAATGGTTGTCAAGTAATTAGCTATCCGGGGAGATAATTGAATTAAAGCACTCATAAAATGCAATTTAATTAATAAATAAACGTTGTGTAACGTGTCTTGTATATTGGTACGTCCGTGAGCACACGATGGCGCGAGTCGTGTTGCGATTCGGGTGGGGAATGCCTGGGAAATCCTTGAGTGTTGTTTGAAAAGGATAGGACTAGTTGACCAAAGTCAAAGGAGTCTCCAAGTGAGTTAGAGGAGTGGTTGGGCCGGTGTGAATGAGGACCATTGGATTTGCCTTGAGATATGTGTATTTGATTATAGGATAGATATATATATACCACTACCAACTTTTCTCTCTCCTCATATCTTTTTCTCTCTTATCTCTTTCATGAGAAACATAATTAGGAAGCTTGGGGTTTCGGTGTTTTCGAGTTCGGATCGACCAACAATGTGTATTAAGGTGAGATCCCAACTCACAAAGTTATTCTCTATGTTTTGACACGGTTTTGTGGGTTTTCGTTGTAATATTTTCATATACCATTTTAGGGTGTCAAATTTTCTGGGATTTGTTAATGGTTTTGGTGATCATAGAATGTTGATTAGTGTTGTTGCTATGTTGGATTTCAAGTTGTGAAGTTAGATGATTTTTAGTGGATTTTTAGGGATTTTTGGTTGAATTGTTCGAATCGGTGATTCGCGGACGTTTTGACAAGGTTTGGTGATGGTTTTAGGTTTATACGAATGTCCTTAAGAGTTTGGGATAGGTTCGGCACGCGGCGACATGAGCCGAAGTTTTGAAAAACCTCGAATTCATGTTTTAGGTGACGACGTGGAGAATTGTTCTCCATAGGGCCACTCATGATGTCTGGGTTAGAGGGCATACCAAACTTACGCTTTAGGTGATGCCGCCAAGTCTTGAGCCCTACGGCGCCACCTGCGACGTGGTACTTGTGACGGCCCCAGTTCCCTATAAAACTGGGTCATGCCCGGCCTAGACCTACGTGGACCTCCCGAGTCCACACTCGCGAAGTCAACGCATCCTAGTTAACCTCAAATTCTCAATTCATCATTAAGTTATCATTTTAAAAGTGTGAGTTATTGGATTATATATATTTATCAGGGAACTTCGTAACGGAAATAAACTATAATCAACTAATAACTCAATAAAGGGAAAATTAGGAAACAAACTATAGTGTGGAAACCCTGAGAATGGATAAATATATAAATCTGGTGACAAATGTAATAATGTGATAATACATGATATCCCTAGTCACACAATCCCAAAATGTATATCCCAAAGTATTCAAAAACATAATGTACAATAGTCACAAATCAAAAGAAACGCTCCAAAGTCCTCAGAGGAAGTCACCTAGCATCGACTTTTACCCTTGCTCGTCTATGCCCTATTTGCACCCCACCATCACAAATTAAATGGTATTGAAAGGCAAAGAACATAAACAATAATTCATGAATAATCAATAAAGCATTATAAGAATCATGCGGTATTAAAAGGCAGTAAACAACACAAATTACATGATAAACAGATTGACAAGTGATTCAACGATATATGAGTGTCTATCGAGTCAAAAGAGGCCCATAAGTGGTCAATGTCCACAACATATTCACATCCACAAAAAATCCACAACAATCTAGTACTCGGGGTGAAACTCAATATTAGGTGTATGGACAACACTTCTACAGAAGTGTTCACGTTAGTCCAGCTAATATGAACCTAGGAGTACCTTCACGACACACTTACGCCAAATACACTCAACCAAAAAATATAAGAATGAAATTCCAACAATAGTTCAATTAAATATAAACAACAATAATGGAAAATCAATTACTATGCACCTTCTTACTAACTTAGTAATATACCTTAATCAAATCACAAAACACTGATCATTATGAAGCTTTAACTCGCTCAATTTTAATTCTCAAAGTCCTGGTAATCATTTAAACCCAATGTGGTTCTATTAGAGTCATTCCGCAACCCAAGATGAACCCCCAAAGTTTCCCAAAAGTTTTGAAAATTATTTAAAAAAATATGTTTTTACTATTCCCGATGTCGCAGGTAACATCGCCAGGTTTTGACCTACGACATCATCTAAAGCGTCAATTTCCCATTTGTTTTTGGTTTACACGCCGTGATCGACTCCGTGGGAGAAAACTCTCCACTATGTCCTTTACGACATTGGATTGACACCCTGAACCCATTTTTGAGGTTTTTCGAAACCTCGGCTCGCATCGCCGCATTCCGAGCCTATCCCAAACTCTTATGGACGTATAAAACTATTCATAACCACTTTCGCCTTATGTCAAAACCCGACAATACCCGATTCGAAAATTACTCCAAAACCAAAAATACTAATAACTTCCAAATCTTCAAAACAAACACCAAAACCCCACTTGATCAACCATTTGATCACAATACCATCACCCAAGATCATTAAAACCGAAACTCCAAAATATCGTTGGAATTCATTGTGATGAAAACCCACAAAACTAGCACCAAATCGTAGGAAATCACGAGAGGAGTCGGGATCTTGCCTTCTAATGTGTAGTCGGTCGATCCTTGCCATGAATCCGAGCTCGAGAAGTTCGAAATCCCAATGTACACACCATTCTTTAGTTTGATAAAAAATGAGCTAGAAAGGAGAGAGAAAACGTGATGGGAGCTATTTATACTTCTCACTCATCTTCCTTCACTCATATATCTCGAGGTGTATCTTAGGGTTATCTTTTATCCAACCACTAACTCCAACTCAACTCTATGACTTCGCTAGGTGCCTTGGATTTCATAACTAAGACATTTATCTCTCACACCTCACGTTATCGAACCCGTACCACCCCACGACTTGCACGTCATGCGTTCCCGGACACAACAACGCATTTGCATATTAATTAATTATTTATTATTTTTCAATAACTCACTAATTATCATTTCCCGGTGTATAACTACTCGTATTATACTCTTTTGCCCTAAAATTCCTATTTTTCCTAGGCGAAACGTTACACAAAAATACATGGCGATAAATAGAACAAAATCACGCATTAGGACATATAGAGTTTACATTCGGGTATAAATAATAGTACAAACATCACAAAAAATAAAATATACCTCAGTGTCGACTCCTGAGGCTTAGGCAATATGACAAGTCACAACTACCAAGTTACGACCTTGAAACACAACACGTGGATCAAATTAAATTTGAGGGTCGTTACAACACTGTTCATCATACCCAATTTTTAAAAATTTTTGAAAAACCTCGGGGATCTCTCTAGTTTCTAAATGGGTTCGAATACGACCCAATACTTGAGTAATTGACACAATTAATGAATAAAATATGAAAATTGGAAAAATTATGGAAAATTAACGAAAATTGCAAAAAAAAGACTACCAATGTAGCGGCCTAATTTATGATTGTCATTATTTGTGACGTCATTGCAGACGTGGATGCCAACGGAACGTTTGTGGGTCCCACAGCTGAAGATAGTGCATGACTGGATTAGGTATACAATCCATTTTGTGTGTTTTTGATGAGTATTTGCGATGTATATGTATAATTTAGTTAACTTATATACAATATGTGTGTTTATATTGTTTATTGACGAGTGAGCTGGTGTGATGGGTATTCGCTGCGTGTTGTGGGTAGACGTAGATACCGGGTGACGAATGATTAGTACACTAGGCCGGGGGACTTAATACATACAATAAATGATAAAATTCATTAAATAATTCATATAAAATGACGTTAAGGTGATCGGACCATCATTATGCAAGAATGGCATTGTTCGCAGCACGGAGCCAGGTATTTGAATGCCCGGGGACAAGAGTTGTAGCTAGAAGGACATGGTTAATGGACTAATGTGTGGGTCAATTTTGTCATCTTTGAAAGACCATTTGACCCCATCTCAGCCCTCAATCATGGCATGGGATGTGGGGTGAAATTTGATGAGAACTTTTAGATATATACATTAGTCACTATTCATCCTCATCAACTTTTCTCTCTCTCTCTCAAGTTCAAATTTGAAAATCTGGTGTAGGTGAGGGTTTGTTGTGATTCAAGTGATCGTTTGGAGCTTAAGAGTGAAAAGAAATCGAATATAAGGTTAGATTTTCGATCCTCATCTTCTTCTCTACGATTCGGGGTAATTTTTAGGTGTTTTGACGGAGGTTTCGATTGTGGGATTGAGCACACCAGTGCAACAAGGTGTTGCTATGGTTTTTGGAAGTGGTTTTGAGTTTGTGGTTGTGATTTGGTGTTGATGTTGTTGTTATGGTTTTCAAGCGATTTGTCGAGTTTTTGGTCAAAAAACGCCAAGTTTGTGTTTTGAATGTGTGTTGTCGAGTAGTTTTGGTTGTGTAAGCTTAATTGAATGTTTAATGGGTTGATGGAGCGAGCGTGGATCGCAGCGACGAATGAAGGGGGTTAGAAAACTTGAGAAAACCCCATCTGCCGAAGAAATTGCCAGGCACGCGTGGAGGCCAAAGGCCCACGACGCCACTCGCTGCGTCTTGGGCAGAGGCGAAATGTGAGAAATTGTGGAGTGACGTTTTTGGAGGCGCCGTAGAGAGTGAATAACGTGATAGCTTTGTCACGGCGCCCAGACATCGTGGAGACGCCGCACATGGTTAAACTATGCGGCTTCTGGGACGATTTTGAAATGAAATTTTTAAATAAAATTTACCAATTTGGGTATGTGACGGCCCCAATTTCCCCATGCAATTGGGTACGCCCGGCCTAGACCCGTACAAGCCCCGAGTCATCACTCGGCAACCTGACGAGCCTAGTCAGCCTTCAACTTAATCCATTTAGTTATTTATGAAAGAGTTATTAAAAAAAATAAACAGCGGAAGACTAAATAATTAAAACAAAGAGAAATAACTCAATCAAAGGAAGTAGAGGAATTCTATAAGTGTGGAAAACCCCGGCATTCATGTACAATTCGAAATGCAAAGGTACATGATACCAATCTCATCAAAATTTGCCAAGTTTAATAATCCCAAAGCATATATATATATAAAACGATATACATAAAAGCAAAACATAACAAAAACCTATAAAATAGTCTCCAAATCCAAATCCAATCCTCACAATAGATCACCTAGCTAATCCTTCGAATGGTTTGTTCCTTTTTTTTTTTTTACAAAACATAACTCTTGTTGGGTCTATTTATCAAGTTTTATACTCATCTAAGTAAGCCTTTGATAATACTTATTTGAGCATAGACACATAAACTTATTCTTATATTTTACGCCTTCGTCTTGACCTCAAGTTGTATTTATTCTATTGGCTTCTTTATTGGACTTTTACATAACCTATAAACACACTATTGGTAACTTGTTATAGACCCATTATCCATACTTTTTATCCTTTTTATTTATTCTCAAACATTACATAATACACACACCCTACACACACATACATTTTCATTATACACACACGTGTACAATCTGTTGTGTACACCCCACTCATCACACACCCCATCGTTATGTGCACAAAACACCCCGTCATACAGTGTGCACCCCACTCGCTATTTACATCCCATATTTACATGTGTTAATGTCACTTTATTAATTAAAACTATATAATATACATTAATCTATTCTTTTACACCCACAACCATTGTGTACACCCCATGGAGAGGAGGAGAGGTTCACCTAGGGTAAATGGAGGAGGAGAAGGGTGGGCGGCGGTTGTTGTTGTTATATTTATATGGTCAAATGACCTTTTTACCCCCAACTTACTTCCTACACCATTTTTAAACCATTGCCCTTATGGGTCTTTTTATATTTCTATTTATTTCTCTTTATTACACATTAAAGAATTTCTCTTTATTACACATTAAAGTGTGTGTGTGTTGTCACTTGCATAACTCTCCACCTCAACACACCCACATCTCGAGGTCAATCTCATGGTTTCTCACCATTGAACTGTGTCAATTTAACAATTCCAATTCCATAGACCATATGTTGCGTAATTAACTAACTTCCGCGTTCAAACGACATTCCTCGGTCCATTTTTCCTTGTTCCAACTCTCGTAATTCGCGTAGTCTCGCCTTGTCTCGCCAACTAATTAATTAAATTAATTAAAAATTCATTTATTTGTATGTTTTACTTGTTTTTCTCCCCCGTTTAACTAGTCAAAACCTCACTTAATTAAATATCGCCCAAACGGCTCGAAACTCATAAAATACTACAATACTAATACACACAATCAAAGAATCATAAAATCACTTCGGTGTCGACTCCCGAAGTTCGAAATACTGTCCAGTATTCACGTAGCCGGGTCACAATTTCTGACAAGTGCAACACAAGTCAGTTAAAAATTTGGGGTTGTTACAGGGTATATCTTAGGGACTTGTATAAACTATTTAGGATGTTTAAACTATGGCTTTATCGAGGATTTGGGTATTGAATTGAGGTTTCCAAGGTTTGGGAATTTAATTGAATTATCAAAAATGGATGAATAAGGTTGTTTGACGGGTAGTTGGACAAGCGTTGAGGATGTACATTTGGACTTGGGACGTTAGTGGAGCGCGGTTTGAGGTGTGTAGTGTCCCAACTGAAATTCACTTTAGTATTTACTACTTGATTATTTGAATTTTTTCCAGTCTATTTAATATTTTTTTCCTATTATTGTTTTACGGTGGTTGAGTTTACTCCACCTAATGTTTAGTCATTGCGGGGGCATAGAGTCTATTAGGCCATAGCACGTGTTCTATTTATGCGTCGGTGAATATGCTACGCGGGTGTGCTAGACATGTGTGGGTGCGCTGTGGGTCTACGCCGGCCACCTAGAAGGTCCAGGGTCACCCGTTCAAGGTATCCTCATGGTCCGTGCCTGACGTATAGCCCGAAGTATGGCTCTAGTCTGACTTTGATTGTGCACGCACTTTGATTTCATGTTATTTATATTCATGCGACGATCTTCCACAGTTGCATGTATTCTTTTCTTCTGCATGTTTATTTATAGTATTTTGATTTTAGCAATTTTACTTATGTATTTACTTAGTGAATTTCCTTGGGATTACTTACTCTGGACTCGTCATCTACCTTTTTGTGATGGCTTGAGTGTAGATCCTAGTACGAGCAGAGGGAAGGGCAAGCTTGATGACTATTTGTGATCGACTACTATTTGCCCTACTCGTACGTTTGTTTATATTTATCGTTTTATGTTAGGTATGGGTTATGAGAGATACAGTTTGACCTGTATATGACTTAGAGGTTTAACATTTGATATTTTGAGGATCTCACTTGATATATATATATATATAGATACATTTTGGTATGGTTTCCACATTAGATTAATTGATATTAAAACTACTATGTAATATCATTTTAATGATTTGAGTCTTCCGCTGCATACTTTAAGGCTAAATGATAATAATGAGTCATAAGCTAACTTGAATCAATAATTAATTTTAAACAATATAAAGTTAGCAAGATTTTGATTGGTATAGAAATATGAGTGCTCGTGGAGACAAAGCTGGAGGTGAGTTGGATAGATTGTGGGCCCGCGGTGCACGCCGTAGCGGCTGATGGATTTGAGGCCACTACAACCAAGGGGTGCAGTTCATTGACGGACATTCAGGATTCGATTAGATGGATTGTTGGGCGTTTGAGTGCGTATTAGTACAGATACAAGTAAGTAAATCAGTGATGAGTTTTACAGTTATTTCTTGAGCTTTAATTTGTTATTGTTATTGTTCTATTCCTATTTTGGAAATTCCATTCTATTGTGTTGTTCGAGGGCAAGTGAGTCAACATGATCCTTTGATAGGACGAGTTATCCATGAACTTGAGATGTATGATACTGGTTATTGGTTCTATACGAGGTGAGAGTTCTTATCTGGACTACCAGGGAATCTCATCTACGTAGACTTTAGGATGGTGTAAGTGTATCACATCCTAAACTTCGAATCGTGTTGGTGTTTTTCCTCGACTCAACGATTGTTTGGTCGGGACTACTTGTATCTCTCGTTTGTTTTTGTTGGACACTCATCTTCGATTGATTCAAAGATATTTACAGTCTTTATTTATTCATGCATTCCCTGTACCTTTCTTTCTATCGATATGAATATAGATTGATTTATTGTTTCGAAATGTTGTATATATGTCCCTGTTTGGCGTTACTTACCTAGGCTCTTCATTCTTGTGTTTAACTGAGTGCAAATCCACAGTCTAGTAAGGGAAGGCTCTATAGCTTAAGAACTTGCTTTGAGGATACCGAAACGGTTCTCCCCCTTGACTGACGTAGGTGATTTTATATTATGTACGTATTTATTTTTGAACACTGAGATATGGGTTTATGAAAGATCTTGGACATGTATATTATGATATTACTCTCCTATGACTTATATTTTGATGTTGGTATACATATGCGGGGTTTCCACACTCTAGGTTGTCCTGACTAGTGTTTTGGAGTTTGTTTGTTTAGTATGAGGATTTTTTTATCGTTTTCGCTATTATTTAATAGCTCACTAATTAAATAACTCAACTTTAAATTGTTTAATAAATGATAAATGGTAAGGAAGACTGACTAGACTTATGTAGACTTAGCAAGATTGGCTCAGGGACCCACGTAAGTCTAAGCTAAGTGGGGCCCAGTTTTAGGTTGTGGAATTGGGGTCGTCACACAAATCAAATCCCAAACCTTGAAAATTTCAATTCCACATTTATCATGTTAATTCTATCAATTTATACCTCATTATACATCGTATATATCCCAAAGTTAGACCACCTTGGCCAACCATGTTTTAAATTTATTTTTCAATTTTTAGTCTGGACACCGTGAGCGAGCCAATATCCTTGGTGTTGTGACACGCGCCGCCATGAGTTGGTATCCAGGATGTGACCTAAAACGTGATGTCTGGGTGTCTCCCTGGTTTGGATGTCATGGGAGTTTGTTCTCCATAACGTTCCTAGCGGCGTCTAAACAAGAAATGCACTCATTGAGTTTTCAGGCACCCGGCTCATCACTGCGGTCCGAACTTATCTCAACCTCTAATGAATCACCACACCAACAATATTGAGTCGTCAAACCCCAATAAAACTTGTTCGAGACGAAAACCCCAATATTTCTCGACAAAAACCCAATAATTCATTTAAAAACCAAAACAACAATAACAACACCAACCATTTCTCCATTGTTGCTCTAAATCAAACCCTAAAATCATAACAACTTCATGAAAAGCATGTGCTCTACCTACATCCCCGAAACCCTTGTCAAAACACAAGAAATTACACTTGAAAGATAGATATTGACGAGGAGAGCAATAATCTAACCTCATTTGTTGATTTCCACATCGCTTGATCCTTCAAATGAGCTCCTAAAACTCACCAAACCCTCTCCACCTCTTCAATTTTGGATTTTATGTTGCCAAGAGAGAGAAAAGGTGGTGGAATGAGGACAATCTTTATATTTATAGTAAATATCCATCTCACGTGTTATGGCCATCCCAAGGACCATCTTGTGGCCTAAATTAGGTCAATAAGTCCAGCTTATTGTGACTCTAATTGAGACTTTGTCTCTTGATCTTATCCTTGCTCACTAAAACCAAATGAAACTTCGAGCGTTTCGTTACCCGATCCCGTCATTGCGTCGCGTGCCAATCACGCACACTCACATCACTAATGACTAAATGACGTTCAATATTAATTATTTAACGAATTTTAGTTATTTATCATGTGTGTATTATTCCCTAGCCTAGTGTACTATAATTTGCCTACCCGGTACTGCGTTTACATGCTACTTGAGGCGAATACCCGTTAAGCTATCTCGCTTGGTAATAAATAACATGAACACACACATTGCGATGTAATTTACCCGTTAAGTTGTCTCGCTTGGTAATAAATAACATAAACACACACATTGCGATGTAATTTAACAAAATTGAAATACACATCGCAAACAAAAAACAACAAACAAAAATGGAATGTATACCTAATTTGGGGCATGCCCTGACCTAGCAGTGCGGTCCACGAGCGTCCGAGCTGGCGTCCACATACGTAAGTACATCATAAATAACAAAAAATTAGATTTGGGTCATTACATTATTCATACGTTTTTGTTCTTTTAGGGTCTTTGAAAGTTAAAACACTTGATGATACATGTATATATTTATGTTGGTTTGAGTTGATCATATATATATATAAGAGGTGTTTATTTGGATAGGATTTTCTACACCTAGGTTGCCTTGAAGTTATAGATTTATTTAGTTAAGTATAATTTTACTTTTGAGAACAATTTTGTTGCACACCTTACTAAGTTGAGTAATAATGATTAACATGATAGAGTCAGGGAAATCAAGAGCTAATCATAATGAGTTAATAAGTAACGTAATGAATAAATTGGTAAGTTAAGGCTGATTAGACTTGCGTTAACTCTGCGAGACTACCTCGGGGTCCACGTGGTTTAGGTCGGGTGGGGCCCAGTTTGTGGTTATCGGGGCTATCACACAAGACAATAATGCATCTCAACAAATCTGTAGAAGCTTCAACTTAATCAACTATTCATCTTAAAAACAAGAAAGTCAACTATAACAATAAAATTCTCAACATGATAATGGTGATAATAAGTAACTCATCGTCCCTTATGCCTTAAACGAGCTCGAGCCATTATCTTATCTTCCATATTTAGCAGTTGAATAAACATTTTAGGACAAAATGTATTAACCTTCTTGAACAATGAACCCATGCATTTTTCCTTAAGTTTTGCAAAAGATTTTTTACAGTTGCAATCAAGATTCTAATTAAGTGTAAGTTTTGCCCTTAGTCTAGTTTTTTGCCCATTACATTTTTACTGTAACTCGCAATCAAGATCCGTAAAATTCGGTGAAAGTACACTTTGAGACTTTCCCAACAATTATTTATATGACCCTTTTA
Source organism: Stephania japonica (assembly GCA_039657345.1). NCBI lineage: Eukaryota > Viridiplantae > Streptophyta > Magnoliopsida > Ranunculales > Menispermaceae > Stephania > Stephania japonica. Next base: position 16,744,175 of record CM077556.1, read on the forward strand.
GAATTGTAGTTTTTATATAATTTTTGCAAGTTATTACTTAACTATTTACATATATATATATATATATATATATATATATATATAAACTTGTTTTTTTAGATTACATTGTACAATACATAATTCACATGATAAAATATACATTCAAGAAGACACTCCAAATACATCATATAATTAACAACTTCACATACTATATTTATAGTCTATCAAAAATGTGTGTCGACAGTAGCTGTATGAGGGGGCAACATAAAAATATATACGTACTATAAGGAGGTCGGGGGGTTAGAGGGGGCAACCACCACCACCTAGATTTGCCATTGGCCTTATCCCTTTGTAGATTGACATGACTCGACCACTCGAGTTCATATCAGTCAGCGCTTAGTGACCTTTTTGAATACCGAGTAGTGCAAATAAATAAAAAAAAGAATTATTCCTTCAAATTAATTAGTTACTCTGTTTTTATTCAATTTTCGGGGAAAGAAATTAACCTGTTATTTCAATCAGTCTTATTCTTTTGAATGCATATCAAATCAAAGTATAAAGTGATCAAAAGCAACTACTTCTAACTTTCCTATGTTAATGGTCTTGCAAAACAACTTTTAAAGAAAATATTCCAAGAAGATAGAAAAGAAGCACTTCACGATGACTTGCAAGGAGGGGTCCTCTATATAAAGATAGAAAGAAGGAAAATTCATGATTTAGTTGAAGAAGAAGATGAAATCTCGGTTTTGTCACATGGGCATCCATGCCACCAATGTACTTTATGCATAACATGATCAATTTAAAAGTAAAACTTAATTAAAAGAAGGAATAGAATTAATTAAGAAGACACAATTTGCCAAACTCCCAATTATTCTCATGGATTCTAATTATTTTATGTTGAGCAATTAGCCTCACTAATTGGCTTAGAACATTGAGTTTCACAAAAAAAAAAATTGGTTTAGATAGTGTTGCTCAATTATACATACATCAAATGCGTATCTTATATCAACCTCAGTTTTTAATTAATATACCAATACCAAAGGCTTTTTAATTTCATTTCATGACCGATTATTATTTGTGATTTTGCTTAGGTGATAAGTATATGCTAAAAAGTAAAAAGCTTATAAATTAATTTTTCTGGTAGATAATTATTATTATTTTTTATAGGAAAGAAACCACAACTTATATGCCTTGTACTCCCGACCTCTTACCCAAATAACTTTACACCAAATCAGTCATCCACTTACTTGGTAAAGCTTATAAATTATTATGAATCTTTTGGAAGTGTTTTTCGATAGTTTTGGTGCCATAAAGTTAACTTTTGAGAATTGTGACTGTAACAATGAAATAGTTAATTAGCAATCATTGAATGTTCTCTTAACAACGTATGGAACTACAACACACATATACAAATTATCAATTTCAATGAGAAAAGGGTCCCTCCTGTATCAATGTGCACATCCATGTTGTTTTAATGTATATATATTGATGCATACCAATAGCTATTTTATTTGATAATAATGTTTAAAAGAATCGATTATTAAGCATTTCTCTTCTTTTAATTAATACAACAACAACAATAATAACCAAGTATTAATTTCAAATTCTTTCTTATAAAAAAAAATTTCTAAAAGAAATCTTAAATTAGTTAAGATCAGTTACCTACAGTGAAACTTTTTAACCTCATTCGATTTAATGATTCTTTTAAAAAAATATATAAAAATTACTAAAATAACTTATTGTTGGTGCAAAATTTCTTCGACTTTGAAAACAAGATGAGAATGGAAGAATTAAACAAAGGATTGAAGCGCGTGATCGCTCTTTACCGGTCAAAACCACGTATACACTGGGATTAATCAAAACTCTTGTTGGATGATGTCTGCGCAACACAACTCCAACCAAGAACACTCTTGTAGAATACTTTAAGAGAATGATGCTATGAACAAGAAATGTTAAGTCTATATTTACGCACTATTTAGACTAGTATTTTATGTATTACCGGGCTCTAATTCTCAACATTATAATGAAAAACTCTCATCTTTGATGATTTCATGTATTTGGGACTTAAAATGTGAATATGAAGCGAAAGCGGGCTCGAGGAAGAAAGTATGAAGTTCGGGATTGCATGGCACCATGTTGGCCAAGTTTGGTCAAGTTTCATACCTATGCAACTTCAGTATAAAGGCTATTACGCCTTCAATTCTCATCCAAATGACTTATCATTTCTTCCGTTGAAAACTAGACTCAGGGCCAGACGTTTTTATATCTCATTAGCATCACCAAATTTAGCCTCTAAGTGCTCTGAAATTGCATTGCAAGTTGAAGCAGTGGTGGCCATACTGTCAGTATAAAATGCCGAAGCGGGAGCCACGACAAGAACTAAGTAGTGAGCACTTCAACCTTACGCCACCAGCCACAATTTGAATTTACAAGGGGCGGCGTCTCACGGGAAATCACATTTTTTAGAAGATTTTTTTGAATCTTTTTAATTGAAACCAACATTAAGGTTTTTTTTATGTTTTTAATCTCTTGTTTTGGACAAAAGAACTCGTAACTTGTGTATTTTCTTAACAATGTCCGACTAATCCTCTTGATTTAGGCTGGAGGTGGATCAAACGAGTCTTCGACTATAAAATTCATCGTGAGGTTTATTAGATTTATTTTACATTGATTTTCTATTATGACTTATTTCTTTTGGCATTGAACTTCATCTAGGGTTAGTTTGATTGTGTGTGAAGTGCTCTTGTATACATATTAGGTTAATCACCCTTAGTTATCGAGTCGAAGCACCTATATTGTTACAATAGACTCGTCTTTGTAACAATTGATTCTACTAATTGGTTATCTCTTTTTGGGACCGGTTAAGTGCCATAGGAATGTAGATTAAACTGGGAGCAACTAACGATCTGGTTGTATAAGTTTAGTGCCGTCAAAAAGCATTATGCGATCAACACATTAAACCCAATTCGCATGAGTCCAGGGTTGAGTGTTTGGTTAAGGAAGTAGTCATTGTCATACCTTGATTACCGAGAATAAGAAGTGCGAGGAATAGTAATAACCCTAAAAAAATCGAACTCGTGCCACGTGTCAATTTAGGTCATACATGGATTCTTGTCGTGATGCATGGGAATGATTCTCGGTCGTCGACACCGATGTATGCTATTTTTGTTTAGTGCTTGTATTATTATTTATTTACCTAAAATTAGATTCCAATGTTCCAAACGTGGGAGGGTGTTTGAGTGAGAGCATTGAAGCGGAGAAACGGGTTCGACTCGAGGAAATGCGTTTTCGGGAGTCGGGGCGAACTTTGGGTGTATTTAGTTGTTCGGGGGACAAATGTGAATAAAACACTGACAAAACACGTTAAAATATAATATTTATACATTGGGTAACGTGTTCAGTGCTTTGTTAAGTTGTTCGGCACACGGTGGTGCGAGTCGTGGTGCGATCGGGGTTTGAAAAACGCATGTTGAAGAGTGTGAATGGGAAGGGCACACGGTGGTGCGAGTTGTGGTGCGAATGGGGATTCGAAACCGCATGTTGAAGAGTGTGCATGGGAGTAAGTGTTCTAGTGGTGTCACCAAATGGTGTTAATGAGTGTGAGTGAGAGTGGTGGTTTAAGTGGCTGGTGTGATGATAGCCTTACACCATCATCGGGATACGTGTTAAGAATAAAGGATATATATAGCCGTCATATTTTCTCTCTCGTTATTTTATTTTCTCATTGTTCATATTGAACGAGTTTGGGATATTCGTTTTCGATTGGAATCGATCTCATAACTACGCCTAGGAGCTTGCAAACTCAAAAACTAATGTAACACCTTTATTTATTGCGAGGTGTACGTCGTTTTGACGAGTCTTTTTAAGGTTTTAGTCGTCGTATTTTTGGGTGAAAATTTGGAAATTAGTTTTTCAAGTGTTTTGAATGTTCCTATGAATTAATGGATTGGTGGGGAGCACAGTCGCATGGTTGTTCTTGGTGTTTGGATGTGTTTCACATTTTTGGAGAATTATGGTGAATTTTGAGTTAATTTTCATACCAGGGTTATAGATCGATGTTTTGACCAAACCAATTGTTGGTAAAGTTGTATTTGAGCGTCCCTATAAGTTTGGGATAGGCTCGGAACATGGCGAAGCAAGCTGGGATGTCGGAAAGCCCTGGAAACGATTTTAGAACTAGCATCGCGAGGGACGCGTGAGAGTTTTTCCTTACGGTGTCGATCAACGTCTGAACTAGTGACGAATTTGGATTTCACGCTTTAGATGATGCTGCCAGACATTTTGTCCACGGTGTCGATCGCGGCTTGGCACTGTTCATCGGACCAATTTTTCATTTTTTTTTCAAAAACTTTAGGGATCACTCGGGTATCTAAATGGGTTCTAATTAGGGCCAATACTTGAGTTATTGACTTAATTAAGTAAATGAATAAATTATAGAAAATAGATCAATTGTGGGATAAATGATGGATTTTAGTTAACAGGTGTTATAGGATAGTAATGTACATACCTGGGGATTAGTAGGACGAATTATGGGTGTATGAGTGCGTGTTAGCATTGGACACGGGTAAGTAAACCAGTAGAGAAATTTATAGTTATTTCTTTGATCCTTTAATTTCTTATTGTTATTGCTCTATCTTATTTCGGAACTCTATTCTGTTAAGTGGTTCAAGGGTAAGTTAGTCAACGTGATCCTTGAAAGTTATGGGTTAAGCTGGTGCATAAATTAGAGGCTAGGAACTTGGAATGCACGTTATTGTTTTGGGGACTTGATATTCACGAGCTGATCTTTTGGTTCCTATATATGGAGTGAGAATTACTTTATTAGATTGCTGAGGAATTTTACATTCGCATGGATTTAGGATTATGTGAAATATCACATCCTAAACTTTGAGCTTAGAAGGGGTATCTTATTCCTCAGCTCAAACGATGATTAGTTGAGACTACTTGTGCCTTTATTTTGATTCCTGGACACTCATATCGATTGATTCAGATTTATTTATAGTCTTTATTTATTCATGCATTCTTTGTCCTTTTCTTTCTATCAGCATGAATATCAGCATGAATATAGACTGTTATTTTCTTTTGAAATACTGTAAACATCATGTTTGATGTTATTTACCTGGAACTTGTCATTCTTGTGTTTGATTGAGTGCAGATCCACAATCGAGCAAAGGAAAAACTCCTCAACTTGGTGATTTACTTTGAGTGTAACGGCCCAAATTACTTTAGTGTTAATCTGCACACACTTGATGAAAATCAAGTATATATATACATGAGGATCGGTCAAATGGGGGAGAAAGAGTGGAAGAAAATTGAGAAGAGGAGAGAGATTGGTGACGAGGAAGAGGAGAAGAGGGTGAAGATCATCAGCTAAGGTGTGAAGAGAGTGGGTCAAGGTCATTCAACAACAAGATCCGAAGGTATGGTTCATCAACTTGGGTGATTTATGAGATTTTGGTTTTGTTGGTTAATTGAGGAAATTCGAATTCTTGAAGATTTAAACACTATATTTTGTTGAGATTTAGTGTTTAGGAGTTTGGTATTACATTGTTTGATGATTGAATCAAGTTTGGGGGAAATTGGATGAATTTGTGAAAGTGGGTTTTGAAAACGTGATTTCATGATTGGTGGATTTTGGGTGTTTAATCACGGTGAATTTGTGTCTAAATGATGTATTTGATGTTGTTGAGGTGTTATGGAACTGTGGGAATCAAATTGATGGGTTAGTTTGGTGTTTGGATTCAAAAATATAAATCTGGAAATTCTGGACAGAGCGCCATTAGCGCGCTAATAGGTGGACCTAGCGTGCTAATGTCCCTCTGGAAAATGATGATGAACAATGACGAAGATCAATTAGCGCGCTAATTGATCTTATTAGCGCGCTAATGATCCTCTGGAATCTAAAAAATGGAAAAAATGTGAAAATGAGTCTAACTGATATCAACACTCAACTAATTGACCATTAACCCTCACAAATGAATTCTAGGAATCCCAAGACAGTAAAATTGAGTCGGGGGATTAGTGGATAATCAGACCGGGGGTATTTTCGGGGTTTGTGAGCGCGGTTTGAGGTATGTAAAACCCAATTGAACACCACTACTGCATTTACTTATTGTTTATATCATTTGAGCTGTTCATTCTTGGAAATCTGAGTCTATGTATCTAGAGGTTGTGGAGATGGCTTGGAGAGTATAATCTAGGATACAGTGGCGGAGTCGATAACAGTAATTCCGACAGGGCGACTGGTTCTAGGTTTTACTTCTTCTTCGGCTAGGCCACAACCATTTGTTATCTTAGTGTTTTGTATTCATGCGATTCATGTTGAGCAGTTGCCTGCATTTTCCTTCTTTCCGCATGATTATTTAACACTGTTTATTGGCTGGTATTACATTCTTAAATATAATGCACGGCGGTTTTCCTTGGGTTTTTAATTACTAAACTCGTTATCTGGTTCTTGTAAAAACTGAGTGCAGACCTTGGGTATCAGTAGGAGCAGGGAGGTCACGGCGACACATCCTCACCTGTTCACTATCGAGGACCTACTGGTATGTTTGTTGGTATTAAGTTATTTTAAATTGTTATTATTGGGAACTAGAGACCATACATTTGCAGTACTGGTATATATATATGCGCTGAAAGCAATTGTCGCCTGTATACTGAGTACTTTTGGGTTTTTCACTATAGGTTGAATAAATTAATTATATGTAAGGCTAAATTGGTGATATTAAGGTCAGTAAAATAGCAAAACTTTTCTTTTTTTGGACTCAATGTAGGTTTGGGTTTGTATTACTATTATATATATGTTTTGCAACTAGGTTTTGAGAATGAAAGATCTTAGGGCTTGTATATGATGATATTCTCTCCTGTGACATGATATATAGTGAGGATATATATATATATTTGCTGGGTTTCCACACATTCTAGGTTATCCTATGTGGCGGCCCCAATTTCCACATTGGTCCGCCACGGGAGGCCACGAAGGCCCACAACTGACCACGTCACCGCCAGCTGTGTCCCACGCCCAATTTTCCATTATTAATCAATTTCTGGTTAACCTTGATGTTATAAGTTAACTTTTATTCCTTTAATATCATTTAACCTCAATTTACGCAGAGGAAGATTTACTAATGGCATAAAGATTTATCATATATATTATGAGCATAATGCCTAAGTGGAAACCATATCAACTGTAAATCATATACATATCATCCAAGATCCTCAAAATATCAAAATATACAACCTATCTCTCAAGTCCCAAACCCAGCATAAATCAAATAAATACATACAACCAACCAGGCGTATAAGAGGAGTAGTCTCCGTTGTCGATCCTGAAAAATCTTTAAGTGTCTACTTGCCTCCTTCACATATCAAATCCTGCACTCAAATCACCCAACACATACGGTGACGAGTCCAGTGAGTAAACTCCCAAAGAAAACCATCGAGTAAATAATAACAGATTCAGAAGCCAATAACTAACGTTAGCTACACATGCAAAGAGTCTGGGCGACCTAAAACCCTGCATGTGTAGGTAACAAGCATGCAAGATGATCAACGAATAATCATAATGCCAACAATATGCTCCACAACAATTACGATAAAACCGGACAAAAAGTAGAATGCAATCTCACATACTAGATCATACTTCGTAGATTCGGATGACCCCGACTGAGCACATCAAGTCTAAACCACATCCGAACTACTAACGGTGACCGGAACAAATCACAAACCCACCGAACACGTGCACCCCGCGGCTCGGGTCACAATCCACCGGCGGCGCAAGTACACGTGCTACAATCTAGCATGCTTGATCACGTGCCACAATCGTCCCGAATAAACTTCGATAGTGAAAACAAATCCAACACCAACCAATAACTAGACCAACACATGATCACAATGAATATGAATTTCAAGAATAATAAACGCAAGAATTTAAAGAATTAAATACTCCAGATGTGTTTCTGTTGGGGTTTACGCACCTATATCGCACTCCAATTTCCCGATCCAGCTCGAATAAATGCCCAACAAATCAAAATTTCCACCCGAATTATACCTAAGATCATTTTTCATTAAATTAGCTTCAATTTGATATATTATATTAATTTTTACGTTTTACGAGGCAAAAACCCCGACTATATCTCGTCAACATTCCGAGAAAATCCCAAAATTTCCTTTATTTGATCAAAATATAATTTTTCTAAAATTTTCCTATTTTATATGAATATTCTATGAATTTTCCAAAATTTTTTTTTTCAAACTGTTTTTTTTTTTTAATAGGGGCGGTTCGGCGAACCGGTTCGGCTCAATCGAAATCGAACCGCCCCTTTTTCTTCGGCTGAACAGAGCCAAAATAGCTCTGTTCCAGCAGCCAAATTTTTTTTTTTTTTTTTTTTTTTTTTTTTTTGAATTTGGGAGAGGGAAAGGGAGAGGGAGAGGGAGACGACATGGATGTCGTCTCCCTCCTCGGGCGAACTGCTTTTGCAGTTCGTCTGAGCTCCCAAGCTCCATTCCACCACCACCGATCCACCACATCATCTCACATCCGCCACCACCACCACCAACGACGCCAACAACATACAACAACAACAACAACCAAAATAACACAACAACTCACCTCTCCACGATCCCGCGCTCACCTCCTCTTGATCTCTTCTTCTTCCTTCTCCTCCTTCGTTTCGATTTCACTGTTTTGTGTTTGTTTTTTTTCCATTTTCTTCTTCTTCTACGTTTTCACATTTAAAGAAGAAGAAAATGGTTTTGATGGTGGAAATGACCATTTTGCCCCTCATGTCTATCCATTTATCTTCTTTCCTTCAATACCCTTTTTGGTAATTTTGCATTTCCTATTTTATTTTTCTGATTTTTAATATATATATTTATATATATATATTAAATTCCTTATATACATATATATATAAATATATATATACTCACCTATACTTTCGCGCCTAAAATTTTGTCGTGCGCGCCAACGAGCGTACTCGGGCGTGCACACTAACGTACCACCCACGCGTGTCGACCACGACCCCGCGTGTCCCTAGGCGCCCAACAATTTACATATTTTATCACAAATAATTCATTTTATATATATATATATATTATTTCCCCTCGGCTTAAATTTCGTCTCTTAGTCGCTCAGGTACTCGCATCGACACGCATATCAAGGCGAATACTTAACACACAATCTCGCCCGTCAATGGCAATATAAACACACATATTGCAATGCCATTTAACTAATTTGGACCTATACATCGCAACTTCACAACCAGAGCACACAATACGGACTGTAAACCCTATCCCGTCGTGCTTCGTCTTCACTAGGGACCCAAGAACGTTCCCGCTGGCGTCCACGTCTGCATTTTCATTATCAATAACGGCCATTGAAAATTGGGCCGTTACAGTTCTTCCCAACTAATTTGAAATTTTGTCCCGAAATTTGAGATAACTAATATCTCGTCTCAGAGAACTGTAATGTAGATACAATTTCCTATCAGGTCAACCAACCTAAACAAATGTAGCCAACTTAATCAATCACTATTCCACTAACACTTTTGATGAACTATTCAACCTCTAACTTTGGTAAACAAATCAACCTCAACCTAGTTGAAGAAAAATCAATCTGCCACTGGTGAACCGATCAACCAGTCGTCCACTAACTCCTGGTGTACAAATCAATCCCTGGTGAACTCATCAACCAGTCCATATCAACCAGTCCCTGGTGAACACATCGACCAGTCCCTGGTGAAAACATCCACCAATCCCACAACAACCAGTTGGAAATGGACTCCTGGTGAACCAATCAACCAGTTTCACAACCTCCTGGTGAACACATCTACCAGTTTCACAACCACCTCCTAGTGAACACATCTACTAATCTCACAATCTCACAATAACCCTAGTGAACACATTTACTAATCTCAAAATCTCACAATAACCCTAGTGAACACATCCACTAGAACATCTTTGGTTCAAAAATAAACTAACCAACCTATATGCAACGAATGCATGAAAAAGGACTAGTAAAACAACGTACCCTACTCATATTGTCGGGTCGTCTCTCTCGACATGGCGGTATTATAATGTGAACTCTCTCCCCAGGTTTGTGGAATCTCTACGATCTTTGGAAAGGCTCCAGGGCAATTCACACTGATGTGACCTCTCTGTCCTTGCAGATAACACTTACGTCGTCCCTAACTCCAGGCTTCGGTCCTCCGAGCCGAGCCCGACCCCAACTCCGGTCCCTCGATCCCGATTACGTACGTACGATCTCGATTCTTTGTATCGGTATAGGTACAATCTCATGTACCACTTGGCGATCGTCATTATTGAATTGATCATCGATCTGGTCTGAGTCGTCTCGCGACTCCAATCTATCTGCCGTCATCATAGTCGTACTGATCATCCCTCGAATCACGATCGTCACTGAAATCATGATCCAACTGCAAATCATCTCTGGGTGTACGATGATCTGATTGCTCCTCGCTCTGCAGCAAATATGTCTCGCGAGCCAACGCCATATCATAAACAATTTATAACGTCTCTGCACCGATCGCGACTATCACACCTCCGATCCTCTCATCCAGGACCTCGATATAAATATAGTAAATCGTAACCTCTCAGTGTTAGCCACATCCATAGCATACATCATGAGGTACCGAATCGATCCATATCTTTACTGCGAAACGACATGGTACCACATCGCAAACTCAAGAAGCTGCTCCTCGATCGTAATTGCACCTTTGGGAATATACTCGTCAAAAATAACTGTCTAAACTCTCCCCCACGTCGCTGGCGTACCATGTATGTCAGTGTAGGTGGTCCACCAAACTGCAGCCTGACCCCTCAAACAATAGCCTGAAATACGTGCCTGATCTATCTCCGGTACCTCCAGCAACTGGTGTAGTCGTTTGTGAGTCATCAACCAACGTCCTGCAACCTCAGGATCACTGACTCCAGTGAAGTACGTAGGGTTAAACCTCATAAAATCCTTCACCATTTTCGCTGCTTCTGACATCCTACTCCTAGCAATCGAAGTTCCTATCTGTTGCTCTGTAGTAGTGGGTGTCACCACCGTAGTCTCTGCTGGTACTACCATAAGCTCAACCCTCTCTATAAATGTCTCGACCCGTAGCTTTGTGTAGTAGCAACAGTGGGGCTAATGTTCTGCAGTGGTAGTAGGTGCGCTAACGCTCGGCGATCGGTGCTACTGCTGGCGTCCTCGAACTCCGAATGTACTCCATCAACTCAGCCATCGAGCTGCTTGTAATAAACTGCTTGCTCTCTTTTGAATCAACTTCTTCTCGATCATCTCTGCATCATAGCTCGCAAATCAGCTACGTCACTAGTGGTATGATCACTAGTCTCTCCAACCTCCTGCTGAGTAGTCGGCGGAGTAGTAGGAGTCTGTCCGTCCATCATAAATTGCACAACCAACGTGCATTGGATCAGACTCAGTACATACGCATATAATATATAGTACACAATCAAAACATACGCATATGTTATTTCCTAAATTTACCCGCCTCACATCACTTCCCAACTAAGCCTTTAATCATTCACTTGTGGTTTCCACATCTAAGATTTATTCATTGAGTTTATACTATTGTTCAATCTCCAATTCTCAAAGTTTGACCTCGCTCTGATACAAAAATGTGGCGGTATAAGAGGTAACCATAACCCACACCTCACTCCCTGGGTTTTTTAAACCTAAGCTCTGATACCAAAATGTGGCGGCCCCAATTTCTACATTGGTCCGCCACGGGGAGGCCACGCAGAGGCCCATGGCCCGACCACGTCACCGCCAAATTGTGTCCCACGCCCAATTTTCCATTATTAATCAATTTCCGGTTAACCTTGATGTTATAAGTTAACTTTTATTCCTTTAATATCATTTAACCTCAATTTACGCGTGGAAGATTTACTAATGGCATAAAGATTTATCATATATATTATGAGCATAATGCCTAAGTGGAAACCATATCAACTGTAAATCATATACATATCATCCAAGATCCTCAAAATATCAAAATATACAACCTATCTCTCAAGTCCCAAACCCAGCAAAAATCAAATAAATACATACAACCAACCAGGCGTATAAGAGGAGTAGTCTCCGTTGTCAGTCACAAAAAATCTTTAAGTGTCTCCTTGCCTCCTTCACATATCAAATCTTGCACTCAAATCACCCAACACATACGGTGACGAGTCCAGTGAGTAAACTCCCAAAGAAAACCATCGAGTAAATAATAACGAGATTCGAAGCCAATAACTAACGTTAGCTACACATGCAAAGAGTATGGGCGATAAAACCACGCCATAAAACTAACGTTAGCTGCATGTGTAGGTAACAAGCATGCAAGATGATCAACGAATAATCATAATGCCAACAATATGCTCCACAACAATTACGATAAAACCGGACAAAAGTAGAATGCAATCTCACATACTAGATCATACTTCGTAGATTTGGATGACCCCGAAGTGAGCACATCAAGTCTAAACCACATCCGAACTACTAACGGTGACCGGAACAAATCACAAACCCACCGAACACGTGCACCCCGCGGCTCGGGTCACAATCCACCGGCGGCGCAAGTACACGTGCTACAATCTAGCATGCTTGATCACGTGCCACAATCGTCCCGAATAAACTTCTATAGTGAAAACAAATCCAACACCAACCAATAACTAGACCAACACATGATCACAATGAATATAAATTTCAAGAATAATAAACGCAAGAATTTAAAGAATTAAATACTCCAGATGTGTTTCTGTTGGGGTTTACGCACCTATATCGCACTCCAATTTCCCGATCCAGCTCGAATAAATGCCCAACAAATCAAAATTTCCACCCGAATTATATCTAAGATCATTTTTCATTAAATTAGCTTCAATTTGATATATTATATCAATTTTTACATTTTACGAGGCAAAAACCCCGACTATATCTCGTCAACATTCCGAGAAAATCCCAAAATTTCCTTTATTTGATCAAAATATAATTTTTTTAAAATTTTCCTATTTTATATGAATATTTTATGAATTTTCCAGAATTTTTTTTTCAAACTTTTTTTTTTTTTTTTTTTATAGGGGTTGAGAGCCGGTTCGACCGCCGGCCCTTCTTTTTTTCCAACAGAGCCAAAATGGCTCTGTTCAAAGCTTTTTTTTTTTTCTTTTTTTTGGGAGAGGGAGGGAGAGGGAGAGGGAGAGGGAGAGGGGAGATGACATCCTCCCTGGACGACCTGCTTTTTGCTTTGATTCGTCAGAGCTCCCAAGCTCCATTCCACCACCACCGATCCACCACATCATCTCACATCCGCCACCACCACCACCAACGACGCCAACAACATACAACAACAACAACAACCAAAATTACACAACAACTCACCTCTCCACGATCCCGCGCTCACCTCCTCTTGATCTCTTCTTCTTCCTTCTCCTCCTTCGTTTCGATTTCACTGTTTTGTGTTTGTTTTTTTTTCCCTTTTCTTCTTCTTCTACGTTTTCACATTTAAAGAAGAAGAAAATGGTTTTGATGGTGGAAATGACCATTTTGCCCCTCATGTCTATCCATTTCTCTTCTTTCCTTCAATACCCTTTTTGGTAATTTTGCATTTCCTATTTTATTTTTCTGATTTTTAATATATATATTTATATATATATTAAATTCCTTATATACATATATATATATATATAAATATATATATACTCACCTATACTTTCGCGCCTAAAATTTCGTCGTGCGCGCCAACGAGCGTACTCGGGCGTGCACACTAACGTACCACCCACGCGTGTCGACCACGACCCCGCGTGTCCCTAGGCGCCCAAAAATTTACATATTTTATCACAAATAATTCATTTTATATATATATTATTTCCCCTCGGCTTAAATTTCGTCTCTTAGTCGCTCAGGTACTCGCATCGACACGCATATCAAGGCGAATACTTAATACACAATCTCGCCCGTCAATGGCAATATAAACACACATATTGCGATGCCATTTAACTAATTTGGACCCATACATCGCAACTTCACCACCAGAGCACACAATACGGACTGTAAACCCTATCCGGTCGTGCTTCGTCTTCACTAGGGACCCAAGAACGTTCCCGCTGGCGTCCACGTCTGCATTTTCATCATCAATAACGGCCATTGAAAATTGGGCCGTTACATCCTAACTCATGTCTGAAGGTTATTATATTGGTTGGAGATTGTAATTGCTTTCGCTTATCTTTGAATAACTCACCAACATTAATGATCTCATCTTAATTTGTTAAATAAATAAGAAATAGTAAGGTAAGGCTGACTAGGTTTGCATTGACTACGCGAGGGGGACTTGAGGTCTACGTAAGTCTAGTCCGAGCGAGATCCAGTTTTAGGTTTGTGGAACTAGGGTCGTCATAGGAACTGCGTACGTTACCATGTGTGTATAGCTACACTAAGTCATAATTGAATTTCATACATTTACATAAATTGAAGATCGATGAATTACATAAGTTGTTTAACAAAGTTCGAAGTCAAAAGCCTATACTGTTGTTTCTATTGAATTCTTCTTTATAAACTTTTTTTATATTCTCATTAGCTTACTCTCATCATCTTCAAAAACCTCCCCGATTTTCTTTCTGTTTACAAATCTAAGTTAGAACACTTGGTCTTCGAGGATCGACCTAACCCGTATTTATCATTGCTACAGTTTTTATAGTATTTGATAATTTATTCGAGATTTTCTTTGACGCGTTCAGAGCACGTCAAGAATACACTTTTTTTGAAAGCCTTTTGTGTTTCAATGCTTTCCAATATGTTTTAATACGTTGTTGTACTCTTTATTTTATGGAAAATGATAATCTAACACACTGAAGGGCCTTAATTATTTTTTGTCTATCCACATCTAATAAAATACAATAAATGAACTAAAAGACTTTCCCAAATGTGCGCCCAAAAGTGATGCATTTTCCTTATTTTATAGAAAATGAAGGGCCTTAGTGTCTATCCACACAGAGGTGACTTTTGATGCAAATGAGTGCGAAGAAACGGACAAAAAAGGACTAAAACACCCCCCAAAAAAAACAACTTTTCATTCTGGCGTTGGTGCCAAAACCATTTTTTAAATCCTACACTTATTACTCTATCCACTTTTTCATTCTGTATACGAAATATTTTAATTTGTTTTTAGAGGATTACAAACGAGCCGTTAAAAGTGTTGTGAACTTTGTTTTCATTGAGATCCAACTGATTGCCACTTCTCTAAGGATTTGGAATTGGATAGGAATCGATAAGCCAATGCATTAAATGGTTTCCACGTGGAAGCTTGGTCAAAAATTCAATTTAATTAAGTGCCGGTTGACGACTTATCAAGGACACCTGGAGTGGCTTAATGGAAACACTGCTCACACTTCACACTTGTGCATGTATGAAATGAAACCTGTCATGGAGGAGATGAAACCCAACAAAACAATAGATGAGATCATGCCAGAGAGAAGAAACAGCGCCGTGGCTTGAGTTGGAATTACTGGGAAGCTAAATCAACTAATAATAATTAGCGATTGCCCCAAATATCTCTCCTCTCATAAGAGGGAGAGGATTTGCGAAAGTTAGAGAGCCTGATGTTTATCAATAACAAAATGCTATATGTATAATGTACAATGCATGTAATTTTACTCTTTGCTTTTCCACTCTTATTCTTTTATATACTTAGTGTTTTTTTATTGTTAGATATTTCGATTGTGTGTCATGTGGCAAGTATGGTAAATCCTCTCCCCTGATAAGATGGATGAGATATTATTTATCAAAAGGGAAGATTTGAAAAGATTGTAGGTTGGACTTCCATTTTAAGTTTAAGAAAAAAAAAAAGCAATCATTAGTAAACCTTGTATCATGCATAAATATATATATATGGGAAATATTTACCAAATATATATATGAGAAATTTTACAATGGAGATCAAATATATACTCATGCCATGGAAATCTCAAATGTGTTATGCATTAAATAATTTGTCTATTTACGTTTCCTTGATTAATGTGTTAAATTTAAATCTAATATAGAAAATTATACAATGAAGATCAAATATATACCTATACCATAAAAATCAGGGCCTCAAGATTTCAACCCATGACCATTTTCTTTAGAGTAATGTGACACAAGAGAGAGAAGCTGCCCAAATCTCAAAAAGCCTAACTTTTGTAGCTACATGTATATATATCTATATTATATACAAAGCCAATAACCCCCTAAAATCCTATTAACTCCAATTTTATACTATTTTTGTAATTGCCCTTGTTTTCTTTTTTATTGATTAAGAAAAGTAAGAAAGAATTTAATAAAATAGGTGTTTTTGAAAACTTTTACATTCTTTCTCTTTGAATATTGCCCGGGTACTCGAAGCCTTTTCTCGACTAAATCTGGACTCGAGGAGGGAAAGGTCATAAGGGGACAACATTTGACTAAGAGTTTTAAAGTTTTTTCATTCTAATTAAAATATTTACATTCTTCCAAAACAAACAAACAAAAAAATTACATGGTTTTCAAAAAAAATATTTACATGACCTTCATTGGTTCCTCCTCAATCAATTGATTGAATGACCAATAAATTTTCTCCAAATTTATTAGGGTATCTATATTAATTTCATATATATATATATATAATAATTGTTTTTATCAAAAGCTCTCACAATGCGACAAGCATGTGAGAAACTCTCACAACGTAACATGTGACATGATGATTATCGGTGTTTTTATTTTCAATTTTTTCCTATTTTTTAGATTTTTTAGGTGTTTCTATTTTCAATTGATTTAGCTAGCTTTAGCTATTTTTTTAGGATTTCTTAGTTTTTTTGAGGGCCGCCTTAGTTTTCTTTTGGTGAGAAAAATTAAACTGTACGATTATAATTTTTATTTTTTATTAATTAATATAATATTCGGTCTCCATAGTTTTACCGGTTATATATGTATTTCTATTTTCGTTAATTAAAATTCGATGCCTTGAGTGAGTCATTTAGCCTAATCAAACTAATTATATAGTTCTAATTAGCCACAAACGCAAATACTAATTAAATTCTAATTATCCTATTCCAATCATACTTTTTTATAAAGTTTAAGACATGACAATAAGATTAGCTATAAAAATATTTAATGGTTATTTTTTAACCTTTTTTAATAAAACATCCAACTATTGTTTTACAGATTTTTTTGGTAGAGGTTTTAGGTTTTTTTTTATAATAAAGAAACCAACATATTTTCTTGCCTCAAACTCCGCCATCTTCTTGCCATATGTCAAACCATTAGGTCACATATTTGGCTTTGTTTAACTTATTATTAAGTTTTTTTGTATGCATGTTTAGTCGTTTGTTTCTCACATGACGTATAATGTTAACATGTACTTAATATTCACACTGGGGCACTTCTTTTTATCTTCAAATCAAATCTTTTTATTTCATATATTGATACTCCATCTTGCCCACACGCAAAGGCAAGGTGTCGACTAAACCAATTAACATGATATATTAGAGTTTTTTTTTTAAAAAGTGTTTCATCATGTGACACATTATATTAGTTATTTCCTTGAACAAATATAATATTGTAGTGTATTATCATCATGTTGTAATAGAAAAAATAAGGGAAGTAGAAGTTTCTAAAGTAAACCCCTTGGGTGGAATGTATACTAGGTTTTAACGAGTGTGAAATATTGTAGTGTATTACCATGATGATGTAATAGAAAAAATAAGGAAAGTAAAAGTTTCTAAGGTGAACCCGTAGGGTTGGAATGTATATTAGGTTTTAACAAGTGTGTTAAGTACTTTTTAGGACATTATAATTGTGTGAATTATTTTACAGAGCGACTAAACGAACCCTAATTTTTGCTTAGAGGACCACGATTTCATTTTTTTGATGAATTCCAAATCTGCCATAGAGGAAATGACAAAGTTACCCTTTATATAAAATAGTTTTTTACTCTCCAAACCCTACCCTTTCTAGTGACGACCCCTTTCATAATCTAAGGCACCGTCCAACTTAATATTATTATTAAGTCTTAATCTCAGTTACATAGGACTTAACAGCGTATTAGACAACTTTTCGTAAGTTGCAAAAAAAAAAATACCATATTTGAAAGGCAATCCAAAAAAGGTTTTGGGATCCCTCCTAAGTTGCAAAAAAGAAATACCATCTTTGAAAGAATAAGTAATTAATATCAATCAAAACTTCAAATATTACCAAGTTGCAAAATTTTTCAAATGTTACCAAGTTGCAACATTTTCTGTAACCAGATCCAATACACTTTAGTATGATATGATTGGAAAAAAGATACTAGAGATATCAATTTAAAATACCTAAGATTTGAAGCTAGTCAGCTGCCATTTGAGCTGACAAGAGACTAATTTTTATTATTTCATTTTGATCTTTCTGTAGACCAAACTTCAAGTTTAGACTTGAATATATGGTCAAATTTTTGTTGTCCACACTGTAACCTGACTCATGGATCCGTGTCTATAAATACCCTTTATTATAAAGATTTTGGTCATACTTGTTACCACTTTGACTGCCAACACTTAGTTGTTTGGCACTTATAAATGAGGTCTGAAATGGACAAAATTAATCTGATAGGGTTTGCCATTAATAAGACAAGGAAGGACCCTGATGACCCAGTTTGCCTACACAAATTGGATTTTCTGTGACTATATATTATAATGTATTGAGAGAGACCCTAATTTAGAGCATAGAGTTAGGTATTTAAATTTTACTAAAAGCAATCTCATTGGCCGCACAAGAGTACACATAATTAGCTGTAAGCTTTGACTGATTTTTATAAGTTAATTTGCTCTCTAATTAATGCTTCTTGTTGATTCTCTGTAATCCACATGCACCATTAGTATATATAACCATAATGGCCTGTTTGGTTGGAGTATTAGATTATCTAAGCCTGAGCTTAGAGTTAAGACCATTGTTTGGTTGAAGTGTTAAGTAAGCAGCAAGCTTACATAAGCACTCATACACATGCTTATCTAATGACAGGGGGGACCCTGTCATTAGATAAGCCCACCCAATTTTGAGGTAAAATGTCGAAAATGCCCTCATGATTTGAACAAAACCCTAGATTACATTCTTCTTCACATCGATCAATACTCGCCTACATTAAATAGGGGCATTTTAGACATTTCACCCACTTTTCCTTATGGGTTTATACTTGAACCAAACAGCTGCACATAAAACTCCCATCTCTCACAAAAACCAGGCTTATCTAAGCCAATCCCTACACCTTACACATAACTCCAACCAAACGGGTACTAATCTCTTGAAAGCTCACCACCTTTACTTACTTTCTAATTTACCCTTTTTCAATATGCTTGACTAAGGGTCAAAAAGTTTGTTTTCATCTTGTGATCTCATCAATACATGCAGTTGCAACTTGCAAGGTCATTTGATATGAATTCAAGTTACGATTCAACTCCGCATGGGCTTGTGTAGTTCAAGTTTTCTTTTACTTCTTTTTTTACCGTTCCATTCAATTGACCAACATTACAAGAGAGATCAGATCATAACCAATCTCCGCCTAATTAAACATATATAATTATACTTTGTTGTTTTTAACACTTTGAAGGTGTTTTGTTTGGTATACTTTTTGAAGGTTATTTTATTGATACCTTGTTGGAATACACAATCTTATGTTAAAAATATAATAAGAGATGATGTAGTATATAAGTGGTGTAGATTAAATCTTGACACAAACTAATTGATTTGTTTGTAAGATGAGCTTCAACCTCATTTATATACCTATATGTGCATGTGCGGCCCAACACTCTTCGGGCTCATGAATTTTTATATGGTATTAGAGACCAAGTTTCGAATGAAACCTGAGAGAAAAAGAAAAAAAAAACCCTTCGAATTATGTAACTTTCGATTTACAGGAGAGTGTTGAAGATGTGTGACTGAAAGTTAGTCTCATATCGGTTAAATGAAACTTTGAAATGAAGTATATGAATGATTAACTCCTTTCAACTGATTTTTATATGGTATCAGAGAGGAAAGATCTTGGGTTCGTATTTAAAGACTTGATTAGACTAGTGATGGAGTTATACCTATTTGTGAACTTAGAGCCTATAAAAAGAGGTCTAGACTTATTTACAGATTTCTAAAGAGTATGTATGTGTTTGACAAGTGACAACTAATTCAGGCATAGTTACACTTGAGGAGGAGTGTTGAAATATACAATTCTACATTGAGAATATAATAATAGTTAATTTGATATATAAGAGGTGTAAATTAGATCTTAGTATAAATCAATTAATTTTGTGCAAGACGATCTCCAACACCATTTTCCATAAATTTCTTTATACCTACAACATTCAAACCAATTCAACACCAACCAATTTTTTTGTGGTCTAACCTAGTTTTAGTATATTTGATTATAGTTTATAATTATATGTCAATCAAAAGATACGATTTGATTAGCAGATTGGGGGCCATATTTTTGACTTGATCACAACAAGTGATGTCATCTCTATGATTGGGTCCAATTTCATATCTATGTACTTCAAATAGTTATTTTTATTTTTTTTTGATAAATTCAAACAGTTAATATATATATATATATTTATATATATACTTCATTTTTTCTTTGCCAATCCTTCACATTCACAAGAAAGTACTGATTGCAAGTTCAAGAAATCTTGACAACCAAAACATGAAAGATTTTTTTTTTTAAATATCTCTAGGCACACAAACTTATGCTGGACTTTTGACTCGTCAAAATGACTTCATTTCTCATGTTTAGAAATTGTTTAGCTTACTTTCTAAACAATATGGATTAGGCTCGAGGATTTAGAACCACTAACCTGAAAACCTGCATGCAAACCATACATCAAATCAATAGTTAAAGATTCTAAACCTATACAGGCTTGGCTCCATGTGAATTACAGTTTGTATCTTTATTGGGCAGAAAAAAAACAGAAAAATAATTTTAGTAGTTAAAACCCTTAAATTCTACATAAAAGAGGATCACTACTACAACTATAACAAACAATCTCAAATCAGCTTTTGCTTAATTGATTATTATTTATACTTAAATAATTATGTCATAATTATTTTTTATATAAGTAAATTTAACATGTATTGATAACTTTAGTTCTCATTTAAAAAGTACTTTTACTAAAAAAATTTTATCAAATCGCATTTATAATCTTAATAAGCATGTGGAAGAATGTTTATCTAAAAAATAACTTTTTATATTATACAAACATCCTTTTTCAATTAACCTGTGATGCAACATCATCAATAAACAAATTCATAAGCTGAACCAAATAGAGCCAAAGTCGGCTACAAAATTATACTTTTCCACCCACTCAATTAAATGTTTATGTTCCTTAATTTGATGCTCTAGGGGTTAGTTATTGAGCTTGGTTTTATTTTTATAATATCAAAAATTTTAAGTAAAGCATTTGCATGTCATCCTAAGAGAAGGATGGTACAAGCTTGTGAGCATCATAGAGATTGTACATGCTCAAATAAGATTTCATTAGGTAACTCTAGCTGTTCCAAAACATGCTAGGTTTAGTCAATGGGACTCAATTATGCTCGTTCATTAAAGGTTTCAACTCTATCTTGATCATGGAAAAACCAAATTGCAAATGTTTCCACCATGAATGAGTTTTACAATACATGGATAATAACTACTTGAGATAATTGACTTCAAATTTGAGAGGGAAGATGAAGAAAGATTTAAAGAAACCATTAAAAGCATAACAATATATATAACATGCTACGTACTAATTAATTACAAAGAAAATGATAATCTAACTCACTTTAACATATATTTTGTTTTTTAACTTATTTATAATATTTTATTAGATATAAAGTTGAGAAGACAAAAAATAATCATAAATAACTATTAAACAAAATGAATAATGGGTTAAATTATCGTTTTCCTCATTACAAATACCATATAATTCTTGACTTGATTTCTTTCTTTCTAGCTACCATTAGCTTTTGATTAGAAGATCAAAGGACAAGACATGGCTGATTCTGTGAAGTACACAAATTAACCTGCCTATTCTTTCAGCACAAAAACAGCTGACACATAAAGTCCAAAAATAAAAAGTTGATGTTCTTATCACTACTCCCTATTGTGCCCCTTATCTGCTACTGCCGGTCCGGTTGGCGACAAATGGTCGGCCTACACTTCCCATCTTGCCAACCGGACCGACAAACCTGCACTGCTACAACGCAGCCTATGTATACATGCCTATACGCTTCCACCTTTGATGTCCCATCCACTCCCTTATCGCCACGTGTACCACAAAAGTCTGCACACCCATGGATCCAAAATGGGTTTCATTTTCCTTTAAAATAAAAAAGATCAGGGTTTGATTTCCATATCATCCCTTTCTAAATCACACCAAGATTTGACCATGTCAAAGCATCTAATATCATTTGGGTGTATGGGCCTTATAGTTGGGATAGTAACTGTGTTCCGACCTCACCTTATAGGAGAGATGTGTCGAAAAGTTAGAATATTTGAATATGTGAGCTCAAAGACCCCACGCGAACGTCTAATAGATACTTCACCAAAACAGTGGTTGGTTGTCAAAAGCAGCTTTGACGAGCCTATTTGAGTATTCAATCTCAATCTTCATAGTGGATTTGGCAAAGATTTCATTCAAAGTAAATGAGAAAGACATGAGGGGGAGAGTCAAGTCGGCAACTTACAGTCAGCTTTAAAGATTTGGAGATTGGGAGGAAACTGGAATGAAAGCCCATGCTTGTGTGTGCTGGAACCACTGACCACATCAATAGCCTTTACAGTTGGGAGTGAATTGATCTAATATACCATCTAACAATTCACCATCCATCTACCCATCAATCTGTATATCCATTCCATTGCATGTTGCATGACAGTCTATCCAAAAATCTTTGACATGTAGAGAGTTGGGAGTGAATCAATCTATCCATTCATCCATACACCCAGACAAGCATGCCATTGCCATCTATCCATTCCATTCCATGACAGTCTATCCAAAATCTCTGATTCAGAAAGGTAGAGAGTTGTTCTATGGACACTAGTTGAAAGTTGGTCTATCTGACAGAAAGCTTGCTGCTGTATGTGAATATTGAATTCTGTGACAGTGAAGATGAAGGCAGATATATGCAAATGAAAAATGAGTAACCACTTTGGACACATCTCAAGAGTTATACGCACACCTCGAGGTGTATCACATGGTTAGACACCCACTTGGACCCACTAGGTGCCCAAAGTGGGTTAATCTAGCATTCATCTATGCAAAATATCTAAAAAATATCAAACAAGACAACTGGAGAGGACTTATTTACATGCAAACAAGAAGGTAAAGGAAAAGATGGTTTATTTCTTGTGCAACTAAGACAAATTTTGTGACAAAACTGACACACCACATATAGTTGAAACTAAGCCTTTTGGCCATAACAACAAACACTAACCAACTTAAGAGCCACTGCAAAAGATGGTCACCTAATTCATCTTCTACATTGGATAATTGAACTGCAACAGCATCCAATACATTGCAAAAATATGCTAAATTGCTACACACTGAAAAGAAAAATAAGCTACAAAGCTAAACAAATAGAATGTGATCTCAGGTTAATTTTTTGAGTGCAGTTGAGAGGTTAAAGGTTCAAGTGTCGCTTGCTTATTGTGGATGCCATTAACAAAAAAGCTGACTCTCCCCAGCAATGTTTTGAGAATTCCAGCAATGCTGCATCCGCAAGACTCCTTTTGATTGTATTCAGATCAACTCATGTTAAAGAAATTAATAGGCCCTGATTTCTTAGCATCGAAAAACTAATGTCAATGACCAAATTTAGACCTCGAATATATCTCTGGGAAGGTTCGTCAGTTCACTCAAGAGGATGCTTTCAGTGTCCTCACATAGTTTATGATTTTCACAGTTTAATCTTTCAATATTATATCCCTAAAATAAATAGGTAGTTTACCAACTAAAGGAAAAGTGGCTAGACCTAATTTTCTCTGTAACATAGCCTTGCATCTTGTAGCATTCCTAATTTAATAAAAGTTCAATCTAGATGCATCACACACATGTAGTTGCATACTAAAGGACCACCAGAAAAAAAAGGCTATTCGATACATAATGCAGAAACTCATCTATGATGGCTATAGTGCCCCACCAAAAAAAAAGAACAACTCAAGGTAAAAGGTATATAAGAAGGGACGACGAATTGAGAGAAAAAAAAAAAAAAAAAAAAAAAAAAAAAAAAAAAAAAAAAAAAAAAAAAAAAAAAAAAAAAGCATCGAGTGAGAACATATTGAAAAAATATACGACCAGCAAAAAAATGGAAGAATAAAGTGGTAAATTGGTAATTGATAATGCCAATAGAAAAAGTAGCTATTAATTCACCCAAAAAAATAGTAGGTATTTCAAATAAAATTGATGAACTCAAATTCAATGCAAAATAAAGCATGGATAATTACTGATAAGATGTAATGGACATAGATAATATATTCAAATAAAAGTTAAACAATCTATAGTGTAGTGACAAACACATCAACACAAGCTTAGAGAGATATTTGGTGTCATAAGATTATCCTCAGGACCACTAATTGGTTTCCCTTCAAATGAATACAGTATTTCTACTGTTCAGTCAATGGCAATGCTCTGAATCATTATTTGCCCTCCTGGCGGCCAATTTTTATCCTCAAGTGCCAAAAACAAAACCTCAATCACAAATTAGTTGGTGTCAACCATATAGATTAAACACTTCTACACTGCTAGATTAAATTCACATGATGGCACAGCCTAAAAGCAAAGACATTGACCAAAGAAACTCAATACACTGACAAATCTCTTCATGCGGACCTTAAAAGGGCGACATTCTATTCACTATTTAAAATTTTCTTTTCGAGGCAATCAAATGTTGGCCTCCAAAGGGAGGACCTTACACTTGTGGATTTTGATATCACTTAAGTAGCCACTAGCATGATGCCAAGGGTGAGACGCTTCACGGATCATGATATTTACCACAACTTCCTCGTTAGTAAAGCTTTGGAAACTCCAAGATCACCCCTTTGGCTTCTTAAAATGCATAATTTCAACGCCCACTATCCACAGACAAGGCATTTCTTTCGGCATCGCTAGCTTTCAGTGACTCAGACGCTTTTTTCCTCAGTGAACTAGACAACTAACATGTAAATGGAGCCGAGTCTAAGATCTCTATAGAATGAAAACAACGGCCTCTATGGGAGTAAAGTCTGAAATTCCTCTACTATAGAATGAAAACAACCATATCAGATCCTCACGCCCAGGTTCATCAAATACTAGCATTGTAATCATATGACCATGAACTCTTGAACATCATGTAACCACACTATTTTTGATGAAAGGAAGTTGTATATATAACCCCACTATTTGGCAGATGAAGTCATGCCGATTTTTGCAGAATGTAATTTGGAAAATACGCAAATAACATAAAATTCAATATAACAGAGGAAAGCAACTACGCAGGACTACTGAGATTTCTTCAAATAATGAAATAATTGAATGAATGAAGAGTGAAGGACAAATTTAATCTTCCAAGCATATCTTACAGCTGAGATGTACAGTTAACCTTCATTAACATGAGGGTGCTAGCATGCCAGTTTCTTTAGTTGAGCCTGCATCCACTAAAGCCTTGCTGGAATGCCAGACACAAGGAACAAGGTAACCCCCTCCACTGATAAAAAATAATACCATCAAGAACATTCAACTCAGTAAAATGAGTGGAAAAAATTACTAGAATAGAACCTAGATTAAGCAGACCTGTATTAGAGAAAAAACACTTCATTCCTAGCCTAATCATTCGTGCTGTTCCTGCTGAGACTATTTTCCTCAGAATTCTCATTGGTGTTTATCTCGCTGGGTTCCATCTCCTTCACTTTCTCAAGCTGTCTCAAAAGATCTAACCTATCTTGTCCATATGTGGATGGTATCTGCAAGTTGGACAAATTAGATTTACTCCTGAGGGTTTCATTGAACAAGAAAGACCAGACTTTTTTTTTTTAGTTAAAAAAAAAACAAAAGAAAAAGCAAAATACCAGAGCTGGCACATATCTCTGAATGGCGGCCAAGATGGCTGCATGTCCAACAGCAGTAACCTGCAAACCATGTGATTATGGGTTCATATAGAAGGCAAATAGTATTAAGTAATATTCATATATGGAATAGTGTGTGAGACATCAATAATGCATTAGACAAAAGAAAAGCCTCAACTTTGAGTGTTCTCTTGTTGAAATTTTCATTCCCAACAATGTAACTAAACTAGCTGCAGATCACACAATAACTAGATGAAATGAAGATTGCACTCATTGCAAAATGCAAATATGTTATTGATACACAGAAAACTGACTGGTTAAGAGTTAGCAGGTTAAATTAAGGGTCATAGAGCACAGTTACACGATTATATCATCCAGGTTAAAAGCTAACCACAATAATTAAGATGTCTAAGTTTTACCTATAAGACAAGCTATGATATGTCAAACTCTCAATGGAGTTAAATCTGCTGCCAGATATCCAGCAAGAGGCAGTTCATATTAAAGATTATTTGGAAAAAGATGTAACCAACAGATCCTAGAGTGCTAACAGTAAAGTGAAAAAAAAAAAAAAAACTTGTCTTCTTGTCAAATCATAATGTTATTCTGGAAAATATACATCATACTGCCTTGCATGCACAATTTCTCGGTTGCAATTTGGAACTTGGATCTCCTGCGGCTACTTGACTATCACTCTGAACACCAACAGACCGTTTTCAATAACTTATGAAGAGAGGAGTTGAATTGATATTACGATAATGACGACAATCATAATAAAGATTACCCCTTGAATCTTCATACTTTATCAAATAGAAGATAAACATTCTCTTTTGAAAGGGGATGGCTTCAACTGAATCAACTAATTAACCAGGAAATGCATTTACTTGGCGAGATGCGATATAGGAGAAAGAAGGAAAGGCAATGACAAGTTTTATTACTGATTCAGAGGAAATCCACTAGAGTACCTAAATACAGATGATAGGGTGTTTCAGGGATTAAAAAAGGTTCAAATTGGTAGACTAACTAGACATAAGATATGAAAGATCGCAAATAATACCAGTGAAGGGCATGAGTTGAAAGACCCAATTATTATAGGTTCTTACAAGGATTATTGTTATGCCTCTCCTTTTTCAGGGGCAAATTCTGTAGCCAAATAAGTAAAAATAGTAATGATTTGTGTCGTTTGCTGATAAAACAATTGTTGCAACTAAAAAATAAGGTAAGGCAAAACTAGATGTCTAGGAGAAGCTTAAGAATCTGAATATTTTAAGATAGAATTTAGAAGAACTAGAAGAAACATGTTAAGCATATATAAACAAAAATGGATAGAAAAAATTATTATTAATCAAGAGATGCCAACTACTCTTGTTATTTATGATCAATTGGTTAAAAGTAAGTGTTAAAGGAATGACATCAACGATAGAATTAAAGCTGGTAGGTCAAGAAAGAGATTAGCTTCTAAAACAAGTAGGAGCAGCCCTATTAAAACATTATCAAAGGGCTACTCTGACTCTTTTCATTACTAAATCTACATTGAAATATTGAAAATAACTAAAAGTCAACTACTAGGAATGAAATCAGGATCAGATACGCAAAAACATTGGCTGATTCCATTTAAATGCGTCACTAGCTCTCCACTTGCGAGATATTCTGGTATTCCTAAGGGGGCAATTCAAGGAAAAGAGATCTCTTCGATCAAGCAGCCCCTATTTATAAAATATTAGAGTAGAAGGAAACTTCTCTGGGTAGGGGCAAGACTTTATTTAAGTATGTTGGTCTTTGATTGTGTCCCAGTACGGTTACTATTTGTACACAAAATGCCTAGGAGAGTTGCTAATAAGTTAGAAAAAGCTCAAAGAGTTCTAGCGCAAAAGAGCCAATATGATGATGTATCAAACCTAATAGTGTGGTATACTGTAGTGATGATTTTGGAAGTGTAAAGTTCTTAAGGTGGAACGACGAAGAATAGGATGAAGGAACACATTTCAAAATGCAATACTTTACCTATAATATATACATATATGTCATATACTTATATGTTTGGCCTCACTCAAGTGTGCGCTTGCCTTGCGCCTCAAGGCTTAGGCTTTCTAGGCAAATGTTACCTCAAGTGTGTCTTGCACCTTTCATAACACTGATCGATTGGTAACATATAACAAGAGGTGCTTAGTCCAATAATGCGGGCGTGGGATTGAAGATTACCTTGGGATAGGAAAGTTCTCTGGCAAAGGTTTTAGGTAGCATATATAATAACAGTGATCGCACCAAAGCAATTGAGATACAGGTATAGACAGTACAGTTCAATGTCCATTCTATTCGTAGACTCATTTTCCTAGCCTTGTCAACCTTTCCTAACTGGAAGAATCATTTATCGTGGTTGCTTGGTTGGTCCTTTATTCATAGGTTACAGGAGAATAGAAGCTAGTTCACTTATATAGAGTGCAAAATTCTTTCGTTCCTCAAGATGTAATGTCCTTTCACTCTTCCTTCTCTATCTAGTTTAGTGTCTAAGGAAATTATCATTTAACAAATGATTTGAGAGAGAAGTGGGAGAGTTTTTAGGATAAGCCAAGGGCAGTCTAAGTGTTCGGGATATATATATCATTTTAGAACCATTTAATTGGTTTCTACATACAAGTTGATAAAGTTTAGCATCTCTCCAAGTGATTGACAAGGCGGAATAGCACCATGTATTTTAGTTCAGAGCATTTTTATTAATTGATGTAAGTGGCAGGTCCTCTTTTTCGACTACATAATATATGCTAGAAAAGCATGAAGTAGGCTCTTGTACTCACTGAATTTTCACATGGACATTGAGCTCACAAATTGAGATTGAGGGATATGAGAAAAGAACTAAAGTCTTGAGGGGTTAGATTTTCAGACTGATAGAATCTGAATGCTATGGCCATTCACGTCTCTCAAATAAGGATTTGTGGACTGTATGGCTAGTGACTTGCATCTTCCACTGTACTATGAAAAAGGCTAAGATGTAGAAACACAAATAGCTAAAGAGATTAGAGACCGATAGTAATTTGTAAATACTCACAGGAAGGAGCATGAGGATGCCGATGGGAACTACTGACGCCAAGTCAGTTAGAGTCCTCCGTAGTGCCTTCTTTTCTTTCTCTGTTAGTTCATCCCCAATAAGAGCTCTTCTTAGCAACTCTACAGCAGCAGCAACATCAATGGCTAAGAGCTGCGTGCCTTGCCAAACATCCTATTTTACAAAAAAGAGCGAATATCAATGAATTGCACGATGAAGAAATAAAGATTTACTTATACTAATACATCAAGCTCCAAATAAAAATTTCACATTGTGAATAAGGAGAAATTATATTCACTGCAAAGTTTTCACAGAATGGTATACCAATGATTTTTCTTCCTTCTTAAAATAAATAAATATTACAGTTCTTAATAGATTTACTTGTAAAACAGCTTTTTACTAAGGACCAAATAAAATGATGAAACAGAGACTTCCGCAGAATGGTATGCCAATGATCTTTTTTCCTTCTTAAAATCAATAAGTATTACAATTCATAATAAATCTACAGATAAAACAGCTTTTTGCTAGACCAGATAAAATGATGAAACATATACAACAACATAATTGGGGTTGGCTACATGGATCAAACTCTTCCATTGTACTCAATTTAGCGCAATTGATGGTGAGCTTTCCAAACAATTCAAATCCCTCCTAATTAATGCGTCCCAAGTTAACTTCGATTTACCCCTACTCGTCGTTGAATTTCTTTAGTTTCTATTGAATCAAGTTTTCTAGAGGGGGCATTTCTAGGCCGTCTTGGCGGTGCTCAAACCACTGCAACCACCCTTTCCTGATCTTTGTGTCAATTGGTGTTACTCCTACTTGTCTTTGAATTTCTGTAATTCGTATTCTATCTTTACGAGTTTTACCACATATCCACCTAAGCATCCTCATTTTTGCTACGTTCATTTTATGTAGTTGTTGCTTTACCACCCGACATTCACTTCCAAGCTTGGATTCTATGTGTGACATCATTTTCAATATTGCCATCATTTTATATGTTTGATCCATTTCATGAAAAGTGACAAAAGTTTTATGCTGGCTGTCAACCAATCGCAACCCTCCTCCATTTTTAAAAAATGGAAAATGGGCTTGGGGGTCTCCCTCCCCCATTATTTGGGTATGAAATATGGGTTTGGGACCTCCCTTACCCATTTTTCCGTATGGATAATGGGCGTCAGAGTCCTCCTTTATCCGGACTTGGGACCGGCTATGTAGTGTAATAGTGTTCTACATGGGTGGAGTTATGAAACGCATACCAAAGAAAATAATAAAAATAAAATGATGAAACAGAAAGACTTCCACTTACTTACCGTGCTAGCATCTTTGATTTTGTCAATTGATTTTTCAATGATATTTTCTTTCTTTGGCACCTGAATTAGAGCACCAGCTCCAGGACCAAAACTGGCTTTCTGATCAGCAACACGAACATCCTGCAGGAAGTCATCCAAAGCACTGGGTCACAAACTGAGTCATGAACGTGGCTTTTAATGAGACAAACTCATAGAAGTGATGATATCAGATATGAAACTACAAAAGACAAAGTGAAAAGAAATTCCTCCCAACAGTTCCATTGATCTAAGTAACATTAATTTTACCAGGTTTGTAATCAGCATATATTTACAGAAAAGGATATGTAGGGAGATGGACCTCATCATTCTCTGGTTGGATTGTACTCTTTTGAACTCTCTTTTCAAGTTCAATTAGTTCATGTCTTAGACGTTCAAAACGGCGAATCTCATTTGATTCTGATTCTGCATCAGCCAATTCGGCAGTTGAAGCTACTTGTAAACGCTCATCTTCCTGCAACAAGACAATGAGGGTTTTGCTTTGACAAGTCCAAATACATGGAAACAATAACTTGACTGAACTAAAGTGGGTATAAGAGAAGGAAAACCTCAATATTTGTTTGCAATGATTTAATCTCTACTTCACTAGAATTTTTTATTAAAAAATGACTTCAGCCTAGAAAACTAAGAGTACACAGTAACATTGTAGAAACCTTGTAACAGTGAAGGGGTCTCATACTTTCCTGTAATATCATGAAAAGGGTCTTCTACAAGGTTTAGTGTTTTCAAGGCTACGAGGTGTAACTTGGCAGTTCTGTACTGCCTAGCCAAGACGGGGACTAGCCGAACTAAAAAATATTCTCGTAGAGCTCCCTAAGAAATAATATAATTTATTTAGAGACCCCTCAACAATAAGACCATATTTTTTTATTTCCATGATTTACCCTACACATTTTCACCCACATTTTTTAATAAAATTAAAATATAAATAAAAATTAAACAGGACGGTTGTTCTCCCTTGAGCAAGGGAGAGCAGCCCCTAAATAGAGGGCCAGTTCTCCTCCTCCTGGGAACAGTTGCAGAGTTGGAGTTGCCGGGGTTGGACTGCTGAGACGATGGTGAGTGAGAGGAGTGGAATCATGAGGGTTTAGGTTAGATTTCACAAAAACTAGTCTTTTATGTAAAAAAGTTTCTATAATTGTAAAGACCTACAAATTTTAAAAGACCTAAAAAATTATTTTTAGGCCCACGCCTGCCTGATTAAGGCCAAGGGGGTTGGCATTCTCTAACGCCTAAGGTGCCTCCTTAAAAACACTAACAAGGTAAGTTCCTGATTATCTAGGCTACTGTCACAAATTTGGAGGTTCAACTTTTATTTAGAATTTTAAATGAAACTCATAAAAATATGTATACAATAATTAAACCAAAGAATATTGATTCAGAACAATTATGGAACCTAGAGAAAACTTGATAAAATCTAATACAAATTAGTCACTAATGCATTTATAGTCATAAATCTACACCAAAGTTATCTGATTTCATGGATGGCCAATCAATGAAGCAACTAAACATTAAATGAGTTGTTTGATAGAAGATGTTGACACATTTGAAGTTTAGCAGTAGTTTTTAGCCATTGATGTTTTGGAGGGAAGTCTTTTGTTGTAGTGTTTACCTATGTTACCTGGACTCGGTTGCGAGTGTCGAGTACGGGTACGGTATGAGTCTAAAGGTCGAACCCACCTATTCTCTAATTTAAGGACACGGAGACTCGGCAAAAAGTGTCTAAAACTTGCGTGACATATGCTTATATATATGTAATAACATATATTACATATATGTAATAGCTTATACACCTATATTTTTTCTCATTTTTCATTTCTTACTCTACACTAGAAAGTTCTTGTTAAATTTTTTTCTTTATTCTCTTACATTTTTCTTTTTACACAAAGAGCTCTTCAAATGGAGTATCCATATCTTTTTAAGTGTCAGACTCGTTTCAAGTGTCCAACACGGGTACTTTGAGTTAGAGTGAAGGGTCTGAGTAACATAGGTGCTTACTACTTCTAGATAGTTGTCTTGTTAATCTTAGGGGATGTCGAGTTTTCAGGTTAGTAGTTAATACAGGAGGGAACATACCACTCGAATTGTCCAGGAACCTAATGTACTTTTTTTTCTTTTTATATCAATAAAACCTCACTTCCTTTTGTTTAGACAATTGATCTTGAATCAACTGAGCTGAACCTCATTAATAACATTTGTATAGAGTTAAATGCACAACAACCTCTACTCCCATTTGGTAAAGCTTTCAAGACCTCAACTAATCCCAATTATTGAATATTTTTCACATCCATGTAGACTAGGAAAACTCAGTATACAACACAAGGCAGGAGCAGGACAAGACAAACAACAAAATCTGTACTCTATATGATTTCAATGCAGTTGGAAACAATTTCTTGAACAACAGTTGACAAATTCCTACACACAGCGAGTCACGGTCAAAGCAACGTCATACCATTTCATCCACTGTTGATTTTTGGGGATTTGTTCTAGCAGTGGAATGTGGCACCAGGAAGCCCCAAAAGTACGAGATTTCTTGACTGACCTGAAAATGAAAAGTACTGTTTGTTAGCTCAGAAAATACAAATGAAGGAAACAAACCATGACAACATAAGATCGCACAATGCCACCAGAAGTCAACAGAATGAAACAGCAATAATTGAATAAAAGTATGTGGCAAGGAACCCAAACCTATCGGCAACATGTCCATCACCAGCACTCCCATTGAAGAGCTGATTTGAACCTTTTCCAATTCCTCTTTTTGGATACTGTCTCTGCACACTTGAAGATGATTTTGAATAACCTTCATCATCTCCCTGGTTGGTCATAAGCAGATATAAATAAAGATGAAGAGTAACTGAAATATATATGCTTATCTAGTTTCATAAAATCAAGTGATTCAGTCCGCCTTATAATCCACCTATGCTGAGAAGAGAAGGTTCAAGGTAGATGATACACGATGAAATCGGCCAATCATCCCATTTGTTACACAATTTAAAGTTTCCTGTTGTCACTTTCTGGCAGTGTCAGATCCTTCTCCTTCGCTTAATTCAATATTACAAACAATCTACTATGAAAGAGTGTTCTGTGATGTTCAACATTAATTGATGATTTATACTACAAATCAAAGCTAATCTTGAAATGCATAATAGATAGGTCGTCCCTGATAGAAGTCAAACTCTTAAAGTAACAGAGCACTGGATATTGCTTTCCTTTAACAAAAGTGCCATCCATGGAAATAATAACAATGCTAAACAAGATGAAAGCAACTTTAGGCTAGATTGACCTGTATACCCCAAATCCTCATCCAATTAAAAGAAAGGAAAGCAGATAATGTAACAAATATTCACATGAACTGTTGACCTATAACTTAAAGAGGCAAACTGAGAAAAGACCTGCTGAAGAGAAGCTTCCTTTGCTCTGAAAGATGCCTCCAGAAATTCAGCCTCTTTCTTGAGCTTTCTTATCCTCTCTAGGTCAGAGCAAGCAGCTTTTAGGTGTTCCTTTCCAGAATTGGAGTTAGATACATGCATCTCTTGGAGTAATTGTTCCAATCTTTTAAGAGCTTCTTCAACACTCTCCAATGCCTAGTATTACAGAAAGTAATTCAGTTGACAATGTTGGAGCATTAGAAACAGAAAGTAATTCAGTTGACAATGTTGGAGCATTAGAAGTCCCTAATCTTGAGTTAGACAAACACTAACAAATTTTCCAACCATTCAATCAAAATACATAAAACCTAATTAAAGTCAATATCATTGAAAGACCAAGCAAGAAAACACCCCATTAACCTCTCCCAAGAGAATGACAAGGGCTAAGGGCAGTCCACTTAGCATGCGTCTCACTGATGCGATGGATGATCAGGAATCAGGATAGAACAATAAATCTGCCTTACAATATTTTTAAGCACAAATAAATAGAACAACAACATGGCCTCAGTCCCAAAGGGGTCAGGTTTTAAGCACAAATAAATATTAAAAAGAATTTACACAGCATGGTGTTATCCAAACTAATATGTCAAAACTAAGAAAACATTGAAGTTCTAGGCTTCTAGCATCAATCACCATTGAGACTAGTTGATGAACTAATTGATTTTTAGAACAATTTTAAATCATTAACAAAATATCTAAATACTTCAGAAAACTTGTTTCCAGATATTTATCATGAAAATCCAAAACAGTTTTGAAAGTTTTACACATTTTAATTTCTTTGCCAAATTCTGTTGTTAGAGAGCATATAAGTATAAACTTAATCTCAAAGTACTAGGAACAGATCAATGAAGATTAAAGCTACAAACCAAAAATAGTTGGAATTGAAAACAATTGCTCGAATTCAAAAAATGCTAGTCAATAGGATTTGATGAAATTACGGATACACAATATTGAATCTTTCATCTAAAACAACTTATGAGTATAGACTGTATAGTTGCAGTTATATTTCAGTTTGGTTAATCCTGCAGGTTATTCTTCTTCTTAAGCTTTGATGTGGCTGTCTCGGCTCTTGGTTACAAAGTAGAATAGAAATGCAACCTCTGCTTTTGGAATATTTGAAGCTTCTTTACTATAGACACAACATAAAACTAACTTGGCATTAGGAGCAACAAGTGGGGTATGGGCAAATAAGTCATACATGTCATTTACTTTTTGAAGATAGGAGTTTTGGTTGCCACTTCATGGTAATTGGGACAAAGTAAAACTTGGAGCATTTCTAATGGAGGTACTATAAACTTGGAACAGTCCTCAACTATTACCCCAAGAACTCAAACAGTCAAATGAAAACCGGACGAGTTGCAAACAATAGCCAAAACAGGAAGTTAAATAAATGTGATGAATATTGATTATTGGATACATCACGCCCTTTTATATCCCCTTGATAAAGAAGGAAATAATGTATCTCCTAAGATGATATGCTTGAAGTCATTCTATGCAAGAAAGCTTGAGCCGATTTTCATATGGTAGATTGAGATTTTCCCAAAAGAATAATTAGGAGGTTCAGATGCTGTTTGAGAAAGAATTAATCCAACCAGTGAATAAGTACTTCCACAAAGCACTCTGATTTTTATGCCACAACTCCCTATATCAGTTTCAAGGTCATGGTGGGCCACGTCATATTTCCAGATTCCCTCAATTTCTTTTCAACTTTCAGAAACACCAGAATTTTAGGAAATGAAAGAAATCTAGAAAGGTTTTTCACGGAAGTTATTTCAAATGTCTCGCCTATCATTCCTTTTTTAGATAGTACGAACCCAAATCATATCAGTTTCTTTGTTGCATCTATGTCACATAAACACTAGAGTTGGTTTATGGAAAAAAACACACAATTAAAATCTTAAATTTGCTACCATCACAAGGAAAAATATATAAGTTCTCCCATTTTAGAAAGCACAATAGAAGGATGATTTCAAGCAGCAAAAGTATAAATAAATGACAAAACAAATAAAATGAAAAAAACTCGAAAATTGAGTCTTTTAGACTCATTTGTCTCAAGGAACGATGGCTACCTTGTCAAAGGAATCTAGCTCTTTCTCAAATGAAGAATTCAATCCAGAAGTAGTCTCTAGACCCGAACGTTGTGCAATACTCTCCTTGTCGTTCCTGCAGCATTTATAGGTTTAGGAGTACAGAACACTCTAAATGCATTGTTGGAAGAAAATGGAAAATTGCCTTCCAAAACAATTTAACTGTCAAAAGCAACCTGAAATATATGGATCATTTTTGCAAAACTTGCACCGCTGCTCAAGCCATTTGGAAAAATTGGGTGAATCTATTGTATCAAGGGTTAATATGTAATAGAAGTAATTTGGAGCAAGTATTAGTGGCATTAAATTGTGAATAAAATATACAGGTTTTAGCTGTGTTACAACACATTTGGAAGGAGGAATTTAAGAATGTATAAGAGACTAAGCAAGCCAATAATACAACAATAAGTGACTGGGAATTAGCAAAGATTTTTATTCAGTTCTTTGGATGGCGGCAGTTAAGAATGCCTTATGTTGGTCTGTGTCATATTGGCAAATCTGATGGGACAACATTGTTTAAAATTTTCATAGGCCTGCTAGCTCCTAAATACGGTGTTGTTTTCTGTTTAGCTTTTTTGTAGTTTAAGATCCTTTGTAGATCTGCAAAGTCACATTTCTTATAAAAAAAGCAACTAGTAAATGTTCAGTGTTCACAAGCTATTAATTTGAAGCCCTTCCATTAGATAGGAAAAAGAAACAAATGAATAAGATTTGAAGAAAAAGTCACAAACAAAGAAATATAGCTTGGTAACAGGAATCAAATAACCTACCATAGGAAACCTAGTTCTTGCATGCACCCCTTTAACTTGCTGTGCCTGCAAGAGAGAAGATGCAACCCGGATCAATCAGAAAAAAGTGATTAAATACTAATAGACCAGCGCTTCAAATGATCAACTAAAAGATGAGATATTACTTTTACCCTCTAGAAAGGAATCTTGCTGCCTTAATGTTGGAAGGACTCTCCACCCATGTACTGTACTTAATAAAGCTTTCCATCCAGAAAGAACACACATCTAACACGTGGGGAATGGCTTCTACATTTGGAGGCTTTTCTTCTTTACTTTGATGATGAGAATGAGATGGCCCTGACATACCTCGAATTCCAGGATAGAAAGGAAGCCACTCCAACTCTTCACAGACTACCTGAGACTCCCAAATTAAGATCAGGTCCAAACATCTAAATAAGGAAATGTAACTGCATATACAATATATATATATATATATATAACAATAGAAAATGCAAATATGCTTACCTCCACATATAATTGGTAAGAACTTATTGATGATAACTGAGGATAGTATAACACACTGCCACCTATGAGGTACCTAAAAAATTATAAAAATGAACAATGCTAAAAGACACTAATAGAACTGATTCATTAAGCAATATCCTGAATAAAAGGATAAAATGAAAAGCATGAATATCCCCCATTGGAATGGACCTAAAACCAGATAAGCAAGAACACTTGCATTCTTCAGTGTTCATTTCTCCATCTCCTTTCACATTATTATCCCTTCAATAACTAAATAAATAAATTAAAAAACAAAAAAAAATGTGACACTCCATACCTCATAAAGCTTTCAATAGGATCATCCACAACATCGAAACCATTGGCAGATAAGTAGAACTTTGAGCTTCTCCCCAATGCAATAAAGAATCCAAATATTGCTAGATCCTTTTCTAAGACCTGTGAAAATAAATACGATTTGGCATGATACAAAGACAAGAAATTTTAATAATGGTTTTGAAATTAGACCTATATGCCATATCTGTCCTTTACCATGAAAGCATACTCAGAAAAGACCATGAGTTTAAGAAAATCACATGAAAGCCATTGTAAGTGAAATACATACATAGATACATGCACAATATAAATGATTCAACTAAATAAGTATGTACGAAGGTTGCATGCACACTAATAGCCGAAAGGCTAGAAACAATGCCTGCTTACAGCATTGACTGTGTACAATTTAATTATGTATTGTAACTTTGTAAGTGGATTACTATGATTTAAGAAATGGGACTGGTGCTGATCTTGTTGTTTGGAACCCTCATCCGAAGGGTAAGAAAACAATGGTGTGGAACAAGAAAACTCAATTGGTCTTTTGGTGTAGAGGTTAGGATTCATTCAAATAGGGATTTTGCAAATGTCACCTTTCCCAAAGGTAGTTACGAAGTCACAAGGAATGCATTGACAGAAGTTTGTAGAGCAGCATTATTGAAAGAACAATAAAACTGATGATTTGATGGTTGGTTTCCTTTTCTACAAATTCAGGCTATATATCATGCCTCGATGGGCTATTAATGTTGTTATCAATTATTTATGACAGGTATTATTTTGCTATAGATGCCCCAAGTTTAGGATGACTCTAGAGGTCTTCTAAGCTATAGTGTATGAAGTTACAGAATCACATTTCATCAAGTCCAAGAAAAAAAATTAAACATTTCATAATAAAGAATTCAGCATGCGTGACCACAGATGCAGATAACTGAATACTTAAATGAGTAAGCCGTCACCCAGTGCTGTAGCAGTTAGAAGTTTTTCGAGGAGTCATACACTAGAAAGCCCATAGATTCTAACCTCAATACTCTCACATGTCGTCAGCTTTGACCATAACTTCTCCCTATCGATAGTCTGTTGCAGCTGCTTCTGGATAAGTTCAACCCAAAATGCAACTTCCTCCGTTCCACCATCATCTTTGGTGCTACAGCTAGCAGCACGAGGACCGAAATGGATGAGAAACTCTCTGCATAGACCAATATCCTTCACACAATAATAAGCTTGATGAATTGGAACAAGTTCAACGAGCTTATCCATCAATCTTCCAGTTACATCTGGGATCATGGAGAAGAACTGAGAGCAACAAACTTTTGCAGGTCCAAGCTTCAGTATTGCAGCAATGCTGGTCAAAGCAAGAATGAGAATGGAAACATCACTTGCATTTCCAGAACCAATGTGTAGTCCTCCCCTGGATCTGGCAATAAAGAAAGGCAACATTCTTCATCTTCCAAATGATTTCATTTATGCAATTGTAAAGTCTCCACATGCATATGAGTTTCCATACACTGTAGTAGCCGCCAGAAAACGTGCATCCTTCTCGAAATGATCAATGAAAGTTTCAACAACCATTGGCAGTTGCTCAGACCAAAACCATTCTGAAGCTTCAGGTCGTTTTGCTGAAAGTTCCTCCCTGATTAAGCTCTCCAAAGAGGTTGATTGTCGAAGAAGGCTGCATTTAAGGCACCAATGCTAAAATCTTAAAGATAAAAGATATTAGGCAAAATAACTCAAGATTGAATTACTAGCAGCAACTAACAATAACTATGATAATCCCTATTCTCCAGTAACAGAAACTTTACTGTGGGTGCTAAAAAGGTGAACATTTGATTTAAGGTAAAAAGAGTGTTTTAAGAAATTCCACTTATATGATCAAGTTTCTAAGGTAGAGGCAACTGTGCCAGCATAATTTCTTTCATCCATAATGGAGAAGCCTCAATCGGAGCATTTTGTAGCATTCACAAGTTATAACCAACCAAAACACACCAATTTGTTTTCCCTCAATAACACCAAGTTCATTAGTATAAATTATAAAAACCAAAAACCAAATATCAACACGTGCAACACAGAATTGTAATAGAAATGGTTGCACAGGATGTATTTGTTACCTTCGATGAACAAACACATTTACATCCCTGTCTCTTCCATCTCCTCTAGATGAAATCTCACTTGCTGCTTGCAATAAAGAATATACAGAAGCCTGGATAGTTTATAAAAGAATTTTCAGTGACTTTTGATTAACACATTATAATGCAACATGGAGTATGGATTGCATGTAAAATCAAACCAAGGTTACCATGCACTGTTAAAAAAATTCAGCAGTAAACATAAGATGATACAAATCTTACATTATGAATTCTCAATTCACCAACCTGATATGATAATGTCTTGAACCATGCATTTTTATCTACACCGAGCCATGAAGATGAAAACCAAGAGATTTTTGATGAAGAGTTCTGCTCCTTAAATGCCAACTCAAAAACTCTGGCTGCATCATGTAAGGACTGGATAAGTCCATCACTGTAATTGCCTTTCAAAGACTGATTAAGTTTAGCCCTCATTTCTTCCATGTCATTGCCAGTACTGGTTTGGGGAATCCCATTAACTGTAACTCCTTCGTCAGAAGAAGCTAAGGGATAAAGGTGATTAAGCCGTCTTGATCTGC
Source organism: Stephania japonica (assembly GCA_039657345.1). NCBI lineage: Eukaryota > Viridiplantae > Streptophyta > Magnoliopsida > Ranunculales > Menispermaceae > Stephania > Stephania japonica. Next base: position 16,784,333 of record CM077556.1, read on the forward strand.
TGAAGCTTGTGTAGGTTTCCCCCAGATCCACCCACATGCAATGCTGATGACACTTACCAAACTCCAACAAGAAATGCCTTCCACGAAATTTATGCCTTGGATATGAATTTAGTAGGCGATTTAGGTAAACTACTTTATTAAATTGAAAATGAGGTCTAGACTGCCTGCATGAAAAACATGGATTCAAGCTGGTGCAAACAAAATTTTCAGCAATAAGCACAAGCAAAAGTTGGATTAAAATCATAGTAATATGTAAATTATTTGGTAGCAGGATTATATGAAGATCAAGAAAAATAAGGTATCATTGCAAAAGCAAACAAATTATGGGGAATGCCCCAAGTTGAGCACATCGAAGTAGAATCTTTTTTCCTTGGCAAGGATTGAACACATGACTTTGTGCAATAAGAAAGTCACATAAAGTATAGAATTAATTTTCTTAAAAAATATTTAACATCTCAACATGGAATAAGCCTGTAGAACTTTAGCAAGGCCCTTGTAGTGCAGGATACTCCTCCCTTACCAGAAACTCACAAAAGATGCAAGTCCTGTGGTCAGCCAGATCGTCTGAGTGACCTGATCTAGTGGCACTTTGTTGCTTGCCTAGATTAGGATTCATAATTCTAGTTTTATTAGGAGTTTCTGTCACTGACTTGAAATTCTATAAATTATTTACCTTGTAAGATTTTAACATGCCAATTTTCAAATGAGTTGAAACCAACAAAACTTTTATTGTGTGTTCTATCTCAAAAGTACTATTTTGTTGCACCATAAAAATGTCTTTCTGATCATAATAAATGAACATGACCATGACATTTGGAGTTTGAATATAAGAGCTTCTACATAATCTCAATTTCCACAGTTTGATATATGGTGTTTAAAGATTATTTATCCCTCCTTTACTCATTCATTACATTACAACAGTTAAAGACTTTTTTATACACATAGCGTAAGCGTAAGGGGTAGAAACACTTCTACAGTAACTTCTGCTTCAATCTTCATCTCCTAGTGCAATATTGCAATTTGAACCTTTTTATAGTCGTTTGAGTTCATAACAGTAGGAATTCGATCAGACTTATCCCCTTTCCATTCAATTAAGATTTGTCATTGACAGCCAAAGCATCTCTAGTGAGATAGATGAGGTATCACTAGCTAAAGGCAAGATTGGGGAGGTTGTGGGCTCAACTTAGCTGGTGTCAAGTTGTTGGTTTTTTATCCAAAATAAAAAGAAGAGAAATTTGTCATTGGCACCCTGCCATTCCCAATTCCTATATCCTAAGGGGCTCACCTATCATCCCATCCCTATTTTACGCTATATGAAATAGGAGAAGCTGACTCAGATGGTTTGCTCAATCTGAGGCAAATATCAAAGTCTACACGTAGAAGAAACGCAGTAGTTCAAGTTAAGAACCATGTTCATCAAAACATTTCAAATACAAAGTTATCCAAAAAAAATGTATAGGAAAGCTATCAGAGTGAGGGCAAGAAGAGCGCGCCAATGATTACATTCCTAAGATCCAATGCTTCCTTCAAACATCTTGACCTCGCAAAATGCAGCCACGTTTTTCTACTTGTGGAAGATGAATTATCTCTATTTATAAGCAAACATGTCCTCCAACTACAAGTAAAATATCAGCAACTAAAGAACTGAAATAATCTCGGAAAGAACTAAGAACACAATTAGGGCTTAACATCAATGTTGAAGACAAAATTAGGGCTGCACTACGGCTCGAAAGCTTATGGCACTCTCTTCCAATTGGATTGTCTGAATGAACACCACTAAAGTAGGCTAAGTAGCAAAACAAGTTAACCAAAAATCATTATCCACCAAACCACAAGCTCTCACCCAATAATCCTTGCCTCAATTCTCAGTACCGCGCGACGACACAACCGAAAATCGACAAATCAACCAACCTAATAACCTAACAAATCATCAAATCCACCAAATTCACACAAAATAATCTAAAAATCTTCAAATCTACCAAATTCAGACAAACTAAGTTCCTTTCAAGTTTCCATAGTTTCTCATGATTCATCACAAACGAATTGCACAAATTACGACCTAAAGAAGTGAGAAGAGTCACCTGGACGAGATTGAGCACGTATTCTGCAACTTCAAAGCCATTAAATCGATCGGTCGATCGCCAAAGCTTTCCGATTGAGAGCGAGAGAGGTTTCAGTGGAAATATGGATAGAACCGAACAGAGAGAGAGAGAGAGAGAGAGAGAGAGAGAAGGGAATCGGCTTACGTGGCGTCTTTGGTCTATCCGTCGACGTGGTGCCGCGGCTGATCACAGAAGCAATCGCTGCTTCTCGAACAACACCTCCACGCACGTACCGTGTTCTTCAAGTGGCTAATGTGTGTAGCGACTGTTGTGTGTGTCGGGTGATCGGACGGCCGAGACTTGTCCGATTGCGTTGTTGGGTTTGATCTTGTTGAGTTGTGAATGTGGCCGTTGGGGCGTGGGATGCGGAGGTAGGGAGGAGTGCAGGGGATCTAGAGAAAGGACCTGACACGAGATTCATTGACCAAGATGGCCACATGTGCAGTGGCTAAGCTCCGTTTGGTTCATTTCGCTAATTCTGAGGAAGTGTAATTCTCAAGTTTGTGTTTGGTTCAACGTTCTACTTCTTTCTGACCATGGACCTTCTACTTTTTAAAAATCTTTGATGTCTGAAAAACGGCACTTTTTTTTGTCCATGGACCTGGCTTTTTTTTTAAAGATGATTAAATATTTTGTTTATCATTATCTTAAAAAAAACCCCTCTAAATCTCTAAACTACAAATCAAAAAAATAAATACATAATATCACAATTTTTTAATTTCCAATATAAACATCACAAAAGTTTTTTTAAAAAAAAAGAGATATCACCTCAAATTCTCAATAGTCCAAAATCCAAATTATCAAAGTATATCTTCACCTCATGCATCAACAACAACTACATAAAAAAGTTCATGACACAATTTTAACGGCAAATATACCCTTCAAATTAATCACAAAATCGGTAATTTTTAGTTTTTTTTTTAATTTTTGCCCAGACTTATCCGTATTTTTAAACGGACAAAAAATATTGTCCAAATCCGTATGTTTGTCAAAAAAAAATTGCCGGTCAGTTTAAAATGGGACCGTTTTTTGGACTCTCTAAATCTAACCAATCAATTGATTTGATTAAGAAAATATTGAGTCACTATACTTTTTGTTCAAAATTTTATTTATAAGAAATACTTCCTCAATTGAATCAAAGTTATAAGCTCTCATTCTCTCCAAAACCCTAAAATTATTTTTTTGATTCACTTTTATGATTTTTGTTCTTGAACCACAGCCGATTCTCTCAACAATCGGTAGTGGTTCCAATCAAATCCTTTTTACTCTTTGTTCATTCAATAAATAACATATCTAATCAGATTTGTAGAGATTGATTTATCCTTATTGTTGTGCATCTTCATCAACAATCCTTATTGTTGTGCATCTTCATCAACAATATTGCGTGGATTTGTACGGCGTGTTGGATTGATTTATCTTTAGTTTTCACTTTATAGTTAGTTTTCTTCCCTAGTTAGAAGTTTTTGACTTGTCTTTTCCTTGTTGGGAAGTTTTTAGGTCTTCTCCTTGTTGAAAAATTTTAGATTTTCTCCTTGTTAAGAAGTTTTGTTATTATTTTTATGGTTCTAGTATTTTTGTTTATTGTCATGAATTTTAACGTTGTAGAAAATAGTCCATAATTGTCAAACTGTTTCAATTTTGAAAAAGAAAGCTAAATTAATGGCAGTTTGTTTGCACAAATAGGATTAGCGAATCAATATACTTGATTATATGTTTAGTCCTGTATTAAGCTATGAATGATTAATCAAATTTCGATTTCTCTTCAATAAAAAAGAAATACTTCCTAAATTTCTATTGAAGTGCAATTATTCACTGAAGAGAATGATCTTATTTAGCTGGGAGCCTTAGATAATTAATTGTACATTAATTTGTTCTTATATATGTTGGGTAAGCCCTAAGCCAACATCGAGTGTGTGCATAAAAATCGATGAGTATGTGCAAAAATCGATGAGTACGTGTAAAAACGGTAGTGACTTTTTTGGAGCTACACGTCTAGTTGATCTTTCGATCTTCTTTCCTTTGAGCCATGACTCTAGTGTTTTTGTTGTTAGTTAAGATTGGTGCCCGCCTATGGCTTGAGTGATGATTTCTATGTAAATTTCCACCTTAGAAGGCTTTCAATTCTTAGTTGTTTTTAGATGTTGCAAGTTATTTTCCCTCTTGAAGGGTCATTGCCCTTTTGTCTGTCTTCCAATGCTTAACCGATATTTGTCTCCCATCAATTGTGCCCAAAAGGCCTTCGATGGTAGTTTTGATGAGGCTTCACTTTGCCTTTGTTGTGCTTATAGAGACCGTGTTTTAATATTATATCACCCATACAAGGGATGTCACAGTTACCTCTCCTTCAGTCACAAGCCACAACAGCAAATGAATTTGGATTAAATTAGAGTCCTGGTAAATTACGCAATCGACCCTCCTCTCTCTCTAACTCAGGGTTTATGGGGACCAATCGTAATCCGTATCAAGCGTCCCGAGATTCTCTCTCATAATCTTCGGATAGGCCCTTGAGATCGTCAAATTCAAAATCTACCCACCAATACGCGCCCAATCAACCAACTCATCCCAACTACATTTTCATCAAACACAGTGTACATTCACCAAAAAAAAAAAAAAAAATGGTTGAAGCTGGTATTCAGAAAGCAGACAAGTCAGAGTACTTGCAATGCATTCGTTTGTCATGGACTAGGCCCTACATTCTTCGTCTCGCCCTCTTCGCCGGCATAGGAGGCCTCCTCTTCGGCTACGACACAGGTTCATTCAGGCTCCTCATCCATATTCTTCTTTTCTTCACATTGTTTATTTGGTTGTTCATTCATTTTACAATGTGCTTTCTTCACTTATATAATAAGGGCCTAATTCAACAAGTAAGAAAGTAGGGTTCGCTCCAAAATGTCAAGGCAAGATGGAGTGTCCACCCCACGTTTATGACCCTCTTTTTTATTTATAAGTAGTCGACGTGGGACTATTTCAACATCTCCAACAACTTAATTACTTGTTTGTAAACTATATGTGCTTTGATCTAAACCCAGACGGGTGTGGCCTAGTGATAAGGGCGATGACGGGGTTGTATGGGTTAGGTGTACGACCTCGGTATCGATTCTGGCGACAGCCAAACGTCGGACCACTGGTGGGAGTTTGGATACCTACGGTTATTAAAAAAAAAGTGCTTTGGCCTACTATTAGCTGTTTTGTTTTGTTTTGTTATTTTTTTTGGACAAAACTATTAGCTGTTTTGTTAAAACCTTAACTCTTGTCTTTAAACATTGTCACATGGTGGCTTGCTTTTTTGCATAGCATATCCTACAATATTGCTACAATTATTTGTGCTTTAAAAAAAAAAGAGTTCCCCAATTTTGCTAGATTGAATATTGATTTAATTAGTGTGCTTTTTTGCATAGCATACCCTCCTATATTGTTCCAATTATTTGTTACAATGTGCTTTCTTCACTTAATTACATAAATGCATTTGAGTAAATAGAAATGTCTATCAATTTTGCAGATGTTATTATGATTGATAGAACTCCATGTCTTTAACTGTAGGTGTCATTTCTGGCGCCCTCCTCTACATTCGAGATGATTTCCCGAGTGTTCAAAGGAGCACAACCCTGCAGGTAAGTTTCTAAATACTTTCACTCATCAAGTTTGAAAAACTTAAATGAAACTAAGTTTATTCTGATTGTTGCATTCTTTGGCAGGAAACAATTGTTAGTGTGGCCGTGGCGGGTGCTATTCTTGGTGCTGCGATAGGAGGCTGGATAAATGATAGGTTTGGGAGAAAGCCATCTACATTGGCCGCGGATCTCTTGTTTTTTGTTGGTGCGATTGTCATGGCTCTTGCTCCCACTCCTATATTGATCATTCTTGGAAGAATTTTTGTTGGATTAGGAGTTGGAATGACATCTATGACTGCACCTCTCTATATATGTGAGGCGTCTCCTGCTAAAATTAGAGGGGCCCTTGTTGCGACCAATGGCTTGTTGCTCACAGGAGGGCAGTTCTTGGCTTACTGTATTAATTTAGCTTTCACAAGGGTATATTTAAAACATGTTTTGAACTTTTTTTTAGCTAAGTCAGGTAAACCATAGCATTTGATTAATAGTTTCTCGACAGATTTCTTTTAATTAGGCCCCGGGTACTTGGCGTTGGATGCTTGGAGTAGCAGGACTCCCAGCACTTGCTCAGTATTTCTTGGTGATGTTCCTTCCTGAATCTCCAAGGTGGCTCTACAGAAAGGTTTACTACTAAACTCTTACCTTAATTTATTTTCAAACGCACCGCGAGATACAAAGGCCACAATTGAGCCTAGAAAGCTTTGGTCATCTTATCACAACAAGGGTTTTAAGGTTGAGTATGCTTGGTCATGCACATATGGCTATATTTCGGCTAATTTTATAAGCTATGAAATAATCCTTTTGATTAAACACAACATTTTTTTTTCTAATCTTCTTCAACACTTTATGTTTCATCTAAAACATTTTATATAACTTTTCAGTTGCTCACTTTGTTTATTTATAAATTTGGACAGGGTAAGAAAGATGAAGCCAGGGATATACTTAGCAGAATATACCCTACTGAGGAAGTTGCGGAGGAGGAGGCCTTGAGGTTATCAATCAAAGAAGAAATGGAAGAGGAAGGTGGTGTGGATGATGGTAATGTGTTCATTAGAGCAAAGAATGCTTGGAGGAACCGCGCTACCCGCAGAGGGCTTGTAGCTGGGATTGGTTCTCAAGTTGCTCAACAGTTTGTAGGCATAAACACAGTAATGTACTACAGTCCTACTATTGTGCAATTAGCAGGGTTTGCTTCGAACAACACCGCAATGACGCTGGCTCTCATGACTACTGGCCTTAATACTTTCGGAACTATTATCAGCATGGGCTTTCTTGATAAATATGGAAGAAGAAAATTGCTCATCATCAGTTTGATTGGTATCATAGTGAGCCTTTATTCCTTATTTGCTGTGTTCGGGGTCGCAGCACATGAAGCCCCTAGAATTAATCAAGTGGATACTATACATTTCGGGATTAACACATGTTCAGCTTATACAACTTCACCTAACCCTTCAAGATGGCACTGCACGACATGCTTATCTGTGTCGCCGCAATGTGAATTCTGCGCAGATGCAAAGAATAAGGTGCACGTACTAATTAATTGTCTCTTTACATTTCAAAATTGCAACTTACTCGTTGTATTTGCATATACGCAAGATTTGCCAAAAACTAATTTTTTAATTTCTTTTATCGATTATTACATCAGCTGAGACCTGGGGCATGCTTGGGTGCAAATGTTATTTCAAAAAACGCTTGCCATGGCGAAAGTCGTCAATGGTACACACAAGGATGTCCAACCAGAGTTGGCTGGCTTGCATTGATTTTCTTAGCATCATATATCACCACCTATTCACCAGGAATAGGAATAGTACCTTGGGTTCTAAACTCCGAGATATATCCTTTGAGACATAGAGGCATTTGTGGAGGAATGGCCGCAATGGCAAATTGGCTCTCAAATCTTGTCGTAAGTCAATCATTTTTGAGTTTAACAGAGGCCGTCGGCCCCTCATGGACATTCTTTATCTTTGCTAGCTTTTCCGTTGTCGCAATAGTGTTCATAGCCTTATTTGTACCGGAGACCAAAGGCTTGTCGTTTGAAGAGGTCGAGAATATGTTGAAGGAATGCTGGGTAGTACGGAAGAGAGAGAAGATCAACCCGCCCGCGAATATAAGTGCTAATGTAGAACAACCTGCTAAACCTTAAAAGAGTGACCCTATCCATGTTATGTACTTCAGTTCATCAGCAGTCCATATGTTAGGTTCTTTTTCAGTTGATGGATCTGTTTTAGTCAGGATTAAGTACTGATGAACATGTACGTACAGTTACTACTAGCTAGCTAGTATTAATGCTATACATATTTAGTTAGCCTTAATGTAATTGAAGCATTAATAAATTTTACTTGAACAACTAATGCTGTATAGATTTTGATTTTTGTATACATCACATTCACATATCACGCTTATCTCATTATTTATTCATTTTGCTTGAACTCTTGATATTTCATATAAAAGAGAGAGGGTTTAACAAAATATGGAATTGCTACCCTTACGTGTAGACATCATATATGCATTCTATTTTCTGCTTTGATCATTGATTTGCTCCCTTTCTTCAAAAGTAGTCACTGGAGCTTAAGAGCCTTGTAATATTTATTATCCTCGTTGTGATAGATTGTTGTACATTTTTTTGGATGTTAGGAACATCAATACAACAAATTTGACAAAAAACAAAAAAACAAAGCAACTTATCAATGACTGATCAATCAATCCCAAATTTGTTCGAGTGACTACATGGATCAAATTTATTCACTATTTCACTTGATTCAAGCGAAACTACCGGCCATATCAAATTCTCATTAAGCGTAAAAATAATTATTAGAATAATGATTCAAATATAGTAGGCAATATCAACACCTCAATAGTTGACATTGAAATCCTGTTTGCATATCAACCTTCTTTTTAAGTGCTAACGGTGTTTGATATAGCTTTCTCCCCATTAATTAGAAAAGTTCTTTACCAAAAAATTAATTAGAAAAGTGGCTTTTTAATATTAAATATATAGTTTTACAATCAAATTAATCCCATATATTAGTTAATGGTTACTTTTGGTTTACCACTTGCTCCATTAGGAGGGCTACAGCTAGGTACACAAGCCTCCTCAAAACTATTGATAACAACATATTATGAGCTGGTCAAGGTCGACTCCACGGTCATTCATGCGTGAAATAGTTGTGCCATTTAAGTCAATGCTGCGCTGGGATCACATACCGTCAACATATATGACCTAATCTACAGTATTAATTAATCTATGGCATAATATTCCAGTTGCCAATACAAGTTGCAAACTAAATTGTCCTAGTTGTTTACAGACTCTTTGAAAAAAAAAGAAATTTGGTTTCTTAGGCGCCAACTGCACAACTAATCCACATTTGGACATTGTCCATATAACAACCCAAATTATTAACGTCATTATTTATTTATTATTTTCATACTAGGATGCCAGCTCATATTCACTTGGACACTGCATATTGGCTAGGGCACGTCTGACTTGGTATTAATTATATATTTGTCTATTGATCTGTTTTTATTGCGGTGTTTATTATTATTTCATTGCATAAATCATCGCATGTGTGTATGTATTTGCTATACCACGTGAGAGTGTGTGACGAGTACTTATCTCGTAAAGCGTGTCGACGTGGGTATCAGGTAGGCAAAATACGGGTATATAAAGTTTAATATATCACATAAATAATTTAATGAAAACTAAGGTAATGGAATGCATTGAAGGGTATTAAAAAAACACTAGGCTAAGTTGTATCTATCAGGTACACAAGTTAGGGCACGCCTCATAATGCATGTCAGGATGCAGGGCACCGAGTGTCGGGTAGTCGGGGACTAGTGTAACCTTAAACATGATTTGCAATGCAATGTTAATGACTAAGATGCTTATCTATGATTTTATTAAATCAAATCAATTGATTTCCTATAGTTGGTAGGAATTGTTTGAGACCATTAATCAACATTGGAATGATCTTGGTTGGGTTAATCTAGGCAAGATGAAGCATAAATGGTGTCAAAATGTGAGTCATTGGGAGTATGGGCTGGTTTAAATGATGGTCACAAGATTATCCTTGAGATGAGAGCACACAATAGATCTAACCCACAACTATATATACTATTTTTAGGGCTCAAGATGAGGATGCAAGACTTGTAGAAATTTCTGAACTTGTGAAAGGAAAATCGGTGAAATTCTGAGGGTTTGGAGGCTGGATTTGTGAGGGAGATTGAGAAATCAAGCTAGGAGATCAATCAAAGGGTTTGAATTCAAGATGAAAATCTTCCCTTTCTTCATTTCTTTTACAAAAATAAGCTTTGGAAACTTTGGGTTTTCGTCAAAATGTATTTCCAGTGGCTGATCTTTGTTTGTACTGAGATTTATTGGTCTTTTAAGTCAGATTAATTTAAGCTATGAATTGTGAATCTTAAATCGATTTCTGTTAAATTAATGAATTAGGAATGTTATGAATGGATGCATGAATGATGATCTTAGGAATTTGATATAATTGTTGTTGTTGAGCCTCTGACATTTGTCTTGGAGGTCTTCGATTCCCCGACGAGGCGAGGATGGGGTTGACAGGCTAAGAAGAAGGCCTCAAAGCAGTGGGGAGCAGGATTCCTGAGTTGGGAATCTTGCTACTCAGGAATCTTGCTACCCAGTGCAGGGTGCGTGTTCTCCATTCTGGGCAAAGAGCCTTGGGAAGGTCACGCTTTAAGTGACGCCGTGGAGAGTTGTTCTCCACAACGCCACTCACGGTGTTTGGGGTAGAGGGCACCCCAGACTCATGCTTTATGTGACGCCGCCAGGCTTGAGCCACACGATGCCACATGCGGTGTGACATTATTCACAAGCCCATTTTTCAGAAAATTTTTGAAAAACTTCGAGGATATTTCGGGTATCCAAATAGGTTCGAATACGACCCAATACCCAGATAATCGATCCAATTACACAAATGGGTAAAATTATGGAAAATTGGAAAAATCATGGAAAATAAACGGAAATTGCAATTAAATAACTATCAGGGGATTTTAGTCAGTGCCGGGCATACGGGGATTCATAGGGGATGAGTCAGAGTTGTGTGAGTGTGTATTAGCATCAGATACAGGTAAGTAAACCAATGAGGAATTTTACAGTTATTTCATTGAGTTTTAATTTGTTATTGTTATTGCTCTATTCCTGTTTTGGAATTCCATTCTGATTGAGTTGTCCGAGGGCAAGTGAGTCAATGTGATCCTTGGGAGAATGGGTTATCTAAGGTAATATGTCAGAGCCAGGAACTCGGGATCCATGATATTGTTTTTGGTTCTATACAGGGTGAGAGTTCTTTGCTGGAATATTAGAAACTCTCTCATCCGTGTGGATTTAGGATCGTGTGAGTGTACCACGTCCTAAACTTTGAGTCTTGTAGGTGTTTTCCTCTACTCAACGACCGTTAAGTCGGGACTACTTGCGCCTCTCTGTTTGATTTCATGGACAATCATCTTCGATTGATTCACAATCATTTACAATATTTATTTATTCATGCATTCCCTGTACATTTCTTTCTATTGGCATGAATATAGACTGATTTATTATTTCGAAATATTGTATATATGTCTTATTTGGCATTATTTACCTGGGCTCGTCATTCTTGTGTTTGACCGACTGCAAATGTGCAGACGAACAAGGGAAAGGCTCATCATATAGGCGATCTACTTTGAGGATACCGAAGTGGTTTTGTAACAACTCTCAAAATTTCACCCGACTTATATGACACTTGTCAGGACCGTAACCCGGCTATGTGATACTAGACAGTATTTCGAACCTCGGGAGTCGACACCAAGGTGATTTTATGATTCTTTGATGTGTGTAATAGTATTATAATCTAATACGTGTCTAGAGCCGTTTGGGTGATTTTTAATATGAGTGAATTTCCGCCTAGGTAAACGGGGGAGTAGAATACAGTAAAAACATAATTAAATGAATTATTGGATAATTTAAATAATTATTTGTACGAGACAAGGCACAATTATGCGCATGACGGAGAAATATAGACCGAGGAGGCAAAACGAATTGGGGAAAGTTGTTGGAAACCCGGGTGTTGGATAATTATACAACAAATGGACTATGGGGTAGATTGTTAATGTGACACTGTCCAATAGTGGAGAGCCCTTAGATCAGCCTCGAGATGCATGGTTAGGTTGAGAATGGCTACAAATGAGACAACACATCACCTAATCTACTATTCACCACTAGTTACGCCATACTTTTTGTTTTTAAATACATCACACCCTCTTTACTTTCACTCATAGCCTCTTTATTCTCTCTTCCTCTCACCGCCACCCTCCTCCTCCTCTCGCCGTTGACTAACTGGCACTTGTCCTCGGGACCCCAATAGTGGTCGAGTTCACCGTAGATCCATCACCGCCTCTCCCTCTCTTGCATTCTCTCGATCTCTCTCCTTTTTTCTTCTCGGTCAAGCCAATCTCCTCCTCCACGGCTTGACAGCACCACCGCCAACCACCAGCGAATCTGGACAGTCTGTCCTTGTCGGCAAACGTAAGGATATCTCTCTATCTCTCTCTCCCTCTCTCCATCTCTCTCTTTTATCCTCTCACTCCCTGTCATGCATGCTATTCGGACATGACGGCTCTGTCCGACTGGTGTGGGACCTTAATAGGTTGTGGACGACTCTAGGAGGTCGCTGGAACCTTGGAAACATCCCTAAGTATACCGTCCGTGACTAGTAATGTCGGTGGCTATATGGACTTTTTTTTATTGTTTTTGTATATTACATTTGTTAGATTTGTGTAGACTTTTGACGGGCGGTGAGGGGGTACGTTGAGACTAGGACTGGCCGGAGGCCTACTCCAGTGGTTCACTGATGTTTGAACAAGTCTTGGTGCACCCCATCTTGCGGTAAACGCATGGAGGCACTTACTGTAACAACCCAATTCTCGATGGCCGTTATTGGTGATGTCATTGCGGACGTGGTCGCCAGCGGGGACATTCGTGGGTCCCACAGCGAGGTTGGAAGACATCTGAACTAGGTATACAGTCCGTTTCTTATGCTCTTGTGGTAAATTGTGATGAAAATGTTCAAGTTAGTTAGACTTCATCACAATATGTGTGTTAATATAGTTTATTGATGAGTAAGGTGGTGAGATGCGGTTTCGCCGCGACGAGCGCATTGGCGCGCGGACCGAGTGTCGGACAAGGGGCACGGGGTGCCGGGTAGTCGGGGATTAGTGTGATCTTATTTACAAATTATGAAAATTTATTGAGTGAATTTGGTAATTTATATAGGCCAAATCAATTGAAGTTGTAAAATGCTATAGTTATAGCTGGATTAATCAGGATCCATCGGATGGTTCTCGAGATGCACAACAGGGTAGCTAGTGTCATGATAGGGTGTTAGTGAGTTGGAGTGACACAGGGTGGTTAGAGACCACAGAATTATTCTCGAGATTTGTACTCACACTTGATCAAAACCAAATATATATATATATATACATGGTTGACCGATCAAACAAATGAGGAAGAGAGGAAAATAGGGGAGATTGAGAGAGATCGGTGGAGAGGAAGAGGAGAAGAGGGAGAGACCATCAACTGAGGTGTGAAGTGTGATTGGGGTGTTCAACCACAAGATCTAAGGTATGGATTCATCATAAGTGAGTTTTTATGAAATTTTAGTGTTGGTTGGAAATTAAGAAATTTGAATTTATTAAGGAGTAAACTCGGTATTTTTTTGAGATTTAAGGTTTAAGAGTGTGCTATGATATGGGTTTGTGTGGTTGAGCAAGTTTGAGTGAAGTTGGGTGATTTTGAAAAGTGGGTTTTGAAAACGTGATTTCCATGATTTGTGGATTTTGGTGTTTGATTATGGTAATTCATGTTTAAATGGTGTAATTAAGGTTATTAATGTGTTATGGAAAGATGAGAATTGAATTTATGGGTTGGTGAGTTGTTTGGAGTTCAAAATTTTAATTTGGAAATTTTCTGGACAGCGAGCAATTAGCGCTATTGATTGGAGCAATCATGCATTGATTGAGAATCATCAATGCGATTGGAGAATCGAATAGTGATTGAGATTAATCAGCGATTGGAGCAATCATTGATTGAAATCAATGATTGGAGAAATCAGCGCGCTAATTGTTCACTGGACTCTCAAAAATTGAAAAATGAGAAAATGAGTCAAACTAACATTATGAACCCATTAATTGATCATTAACCCTCACAAATGAATTCTAAGAGTCTCGGAATAGTAATTGGAGTCGGGGATTTGGAGGAATCGGACTGGGGTTTGGTTTTCGGGTAATCGGAGTGCGGTATAGGTGCGTAAACCCCAACAGAAACACATCTGGAGTATTTAATTCTTTAAATTCTTGCGTTTATTATTCTTGAAATTCATATTCATTGTGATCATGTGTTGGTCTGGTTATTGGTTGGTGTTGCATTTGTTTTCATGATCGGAGTTTAGTCGGGATGGTTGTGGCACGTGATCAAGCATGCTAGATTGTAGCACGTGTACTTGCGCCGCCGGTGGATAGTGACCCGAGCCGCGGGGTGCACGTGTCCGGTGGATCTGTGAGTGTTTCCGGTCACCGTTAGTGGTTCGGGTGGATCCCAGGTGTGATGTGTTTCCTCTGGGCGCTCGGATCGACGAAGTATGATCTAGTTTGTGAGCTTGCGTTCTATTTCTGTCTGGTTTTACCGGAATTGTTGTTGAACATATTGATTTCAGTATGATTATTCGTTGATCATCTTGCATGCTTGTTACCTACACATGTAGGGTTTTATGGCTACCCATACTCTTTGCATGTGTAGCTAACGTTAGTTATTGGCCTCTGAATCTGTTTATTATTTACTCGATGGTTTTCTTTGGGAGTTTACTCACTGGACTCGTTACCGTATGTGTTGGGTGACTTGAGTGCAGGATTTGATATGTGAAGGGGCAAGAAGACACTTGAAGATTATTTGTGACTGACGACAGGGTCTACTTCTCTTATACGCCTGGTTGTTTGTATGTATGTATTTATTTGTTTTATGCTGGGTTTGGGATTTGAGAGATAGGTTGTATATTTTTGATATTTTGAGGATCTCGGATGATATATGTATGATGTACATTTGGTATGGTTTCCACTTATGTATTATGCTCATAAAATTCAGGTTAAATCTTTATGTTGTTCATATAATCTTCCGCTGCGTAATTTATGGTTAAATGATAGCTCATAACATCAAAGTTAACCAAAAATTGATTAATAATGGATAACTGGGCGTGGGACACAGATGGTGGTAACGTGGTCAGTTGTGGGCTCGCGTGGCCTCCCATGGCAGACCAATGTGGAAATTGGGGCCGCCACATTTTGGTATCAGAGCGAGGTTAAACTTTGGGAATTGGAGACTGAATAAATGTATAAACTTAATGAATAAATCTTAGAGGTGGAAACCACAAGTAAATGATTAAAGTCTTAGTTGGGAAGTGATGCGAGGCGGGTAGATTCAGGAAATTATATATACGTGTATGTTTTGATTGTGTATTACATATTATACGCGTATATATACTGAGTCTGATCCAATGCACGTTGGTTGTGCAGTTTATGATGGACGAACAGACTCCTACTACTCCGCCGACTACTCAGCAGGAGATTGGGGAGACTAGTGACCATACTACTAGTGAGGTAGCTGATTTGCGAGCCATGGTGCAGAGAGTAACTAAGCACCAGTTATTACAGCAGGCACAGATGGCTGAGTTGATGGAGTATATCCGGAGTTCGAGGATGCCAGCAGTGGCACCGACTGCTGAGCGTGTTGCACCTACTACTACTCGACAGCCTTAGCACCAGCTGTTACCACGCAGGCAGATGGGTCAGAGACAGTGATAGAGAGGGTCGAGCCAGTTGTAGTGCCAGCAGAGACTACTGTGGTGACCCCACTACTACAGAGCAGCAGATGGGGGCTTCAACTGCTAGGAGTAGGATGTCAGAGGCAGCGAAGATGGTGAAGGATTTTATGAGGTTTAACCCTACATACTTCACTGGAGTCAGTGATCCTGAGGTTGTAGGACGTAGGTTGATGACCCACAGACGACTACACCAGTTGCTAAAGGCACCCGAGGTAGACCAGGCACGTATTTCAAGTTATTGTTTGAGGGGTCAAGCCGCAGTTTGGTGGACCACCTACACTGACATACATGGTACGCCAGCGACGTGGGGGGAGTTTAGATAGTTATTTCTGGACGAGTATATTCCCACGGAGGTGCAGTTGCGATTGAGGGAGCAGTTCTTGGATTTGCGACAGGGTACCATGTCGGTATCACAGTACATGGATCTATTCAGGTACCTGATGATGTATGCCATGGATGTGGCGAATACCAAAAGACTTCAGATCTACTACTTCATCCGGGGACTAGATGAGAGGATCGGAGGTGTGATAGTCGCGACTGGTGTAGAGACACTACATATTATTTATGATAGGGCGTTGGCTCGTGAGACATATTTGCTGCAGAGCGAGGAGCAATCAGATCATCGTACACCCAGAGATGATTTGCAGTTGGATCATGATTTCAGTGACGATCGTGATTCGAGGGATGATCGGTACGACTATGATGACGGGCAGATAGATTGGAGTCGCGAGGAAGACTAGGACCAGACTGATGATCAATTTAATAATGACGATCGCTAAGTGGTACATGAGATTGTACCTATACCGATACAGCAAC
Source organism: Stephania japonica (assembly GCA_039657345.1). Classification (NCBI taxonomy): domain Eukaryota; kingdom Viridiplantae; phylum Streptophyta; class Magnoliopsida; order Ranunculales; family Menispermaceae; genus Stephania; species Stephania japonica. The sequence goes on from CM077556.1 coordinate 16,800,740, forward strand.
CGAGACAGTCGTACAGACAGAATCAGGATCAAAGGGATCGAAGTTGGGGTCAGCGCTCGAAGGACCGACAGTATGGAGTCAGGGACAGACGTAAGTGTTATCGGTGCGGACAGAGAGGTCACATCAGTGTGAATTGTCCTGGAGCCTCTCCAGCATCAGAGATTCCACAGACCGAGAGAGAGTTCACATTATAGTACCGCCAGTCAGAGAGACGACCCGACAACATGAGTAGGGTACGTTGTTTTACTAGTCTTTTTTCATGTATTCGTTGCATATAGGCTGGTTAGTTAATTTTTGAACCAGCGTATTCTAGTGGATGTGTTCACCAGGGTTATTGTGAGATTGTGAGATTAGTAGATGTATTCACTAGGAGGTGGTTGTGAAACTGGTATATATGTTCACTAGGAGGTGGTTGTAAAACTAGTAGATGTGTTCACTAGGAGGTGGTTGTGAAACTGGTTGATCAGTTCTCCAGGAGTCCATTTGCAACTTGTTGTTGTGGGATTGGTTGATGTGGTTCACCAGGGACTGGTCGATTGTGTTCACTAGGGACTGGTTGATATGGACTGGTTGATGAGTTCACCAGGGATTGATTTGTACACCAGGAGTGAGTGGACGACTGGTTGATCGGTTCACCAGTGGCAGATTGATTTTTCTTCACCTAGGTTGAGGTTGATTTGTTTACCAAAGTTAGAGGTTGAATAGTTCATCAAAAGTGTTAGTGGAATAGTGATTGATTAGGTTGGCTACATTTGTTTAGGTTGGTTGACCTGATAGGTAATTGTATCTACGTTGCAGTTCTCTGAGACGAGATATTAGTTATCTCAAATTTCGGGACGAAATTTCTAATTAGTTGGGAAGAACTGTAACGGCCCAATTCTCGATGGCCGTTATTGATGATGTCATTGCGGACGTGGACGCCAGCGGTGACATTCGTGGGTCTCACAGCGAGGCTGGAACACACCTGAACTAGGTATACAGTCCGTTTTGTATGCTCTTGTGGTAAATTGTGATGAAAATGTTCAAGTTAGTTAGACTTCATCACAATATGTGTGTTAATATAGTTTATTGACGAGTAAGGTGGTGAGATGCGGTTTCGCCGCGACGATTGGCGCGCGGACTGAGTGTCGGACACGGGGCACGGGGTGCCGGGTAGTCGGGGGACTAGTGTGATCTTATTTACAAATTATGGAAATTTATTGAGTGAATTTGATAATTTATATAGGCCAAATCAATTGAAGTTGTAAAGTGCTATAGTTATAGCTGGATTAATCAGGATCCATTAGATGGTTCTCGAGATACACAACAGGGTGGCTAGTGTCATGATAGGGTGTTAGTGAGTTGGAGTGACACAGGGTGGTCAGAGACCACAGGATTATTCTCGAGATTTGTACTCACACTTGATCAAAACCAAATATATATATATATATATACATGGTTGACCGATCAAACAAATGAGGAAGAGAGGAATATAGGGGAGATTGAGAGAGATCGGTGGAGAGGAAGAGGAGAAGAGGGAGAGACCATCAACTGAGGTGTGAAGTGTGATTGGGGTGTTCAACCACAAAATCTAAGGTATGGATTCATCATAAGTGAGTTTTTATGAAATTTTAGTGTTGGTTGGAAATTAAGAAATTCGAATTTATTAAGGAGTAAACTCAGTATTTTTGTTGAGATTTAAGGTTTAAGAGTGTGCTATGATATGTGTTTGTGTGGTTGAGCAAGTTTGAGTGAAGTTGGGTGATTTTGGAAAGTGGGTTTTGAAAACGTGATTTCCATGATTTGTGGATTTTGGTGTTTGATTATGGTAATTCATGTTTAAATGGTGTAATTAAGGTTATTAATGTGTTATGGAAAGATGGGAATTGAATTTATGGGTTGGTGAGTTGTTTGAAGTTTAAAATTTTAATTTGAAAATTTTCTGGACAGTGAGCAATTAGCGCGCTAATTGGAGAAATTAGCGCGCTAATCATGCTGATTGAAGACAATAATGAACAGTGATTGAGATCAATTAGCACGCTAATTGATCTCATTAGTGCGCTAATTGTTCACTGGACTCTCAAAAATTGAAAAATGAGAAAATGAGTCAAACTAACATTATGAACCCATTAATTGATCATTAACCTCACAAATGAATTCTAGGAGTCTCGGAATAGTAATTGGAGTCGGGGATTTGGAGGAATCGGACTGGGGTTTGGTTTTCAGGTAATCGGAGTGCGGTATAGGTGCGTAAACCCCAACAGAAACACATCTGGAGTATTTAATTCTTTAAATTCTTGCGTTTATTATTCTTGAAATTCATATTCATTGTGATCATGTGTTGGTCTGGTTATTGGTTTGTGTTGCATTTGTTTTCATGATCGGAGTTTAGTCGGGATGGTTGTGGCACGTGATCAAGCATGCTAGATTGTAGCACGTGTACTTGCGCCGCCGGTGGATAGCGACCCAAGCCGCGGGGTGCACGTGTCCGGTGGATCTGTGAGTGTTTCCGGTCACCGTTAGTGGTCCGGGTGGATCCCAGGTGTGATGTGTTTCCTCTGGGCGCTCGGATTGACGAAGTATGATCTAGTTTGTGAGCTTGCGTTCTATTTCTGTCTGGTTTTACTGGAATTGTGGTTGAACATATTGATTTCAGTATGATTATTCGTTGATCATCTTGCATGCTTGTTACCTACACATGTAGGGTTTTATGACTGCCCATACTCTTTGCATGTGTAGCTAACGTTAGTTATTGGCCTCTGAATCTGTTTATTATTACTCGATGGTTTTCTTTGGGAGTTTACTCACTGGACTCGTCACCGTATGTGTTGGGTGACTTGAGTGCAGGATTTGATATGTGAAGGGGCAAGGAGACACTTGAAGATTGTTTGTGACTGACGACAGGGTCTACTTCTCTTATACGCCTGGTTGTTTGTTTGTATGTATTTATTTGTTTTATGCTTGGTTTGGGATTTGAGAGATAGGTTGTATATTTTTGATATTTTGAGGATCTCGGATGATATGTGTATGATGTACATTTGGTATGGTTTTCACTTAGGTATTATGTTCATAAAATTCAGGTTAAATCTTTATGTTGTTCATATAATCTTCCGCTGCGTAATTTATGGTTAAATGATAGCTCATAACATCAAAGTTAACCGGAAATTAATTAATAATGGATAACTGGGCGTGGGACACAGCTGGTGGTAACGTGGTCAGTTATGGGCCCGCGTGGCCTCCCGTGGCAGACCAATGTGGAAATTGGGGCCGCCACACTTACCTTTCTCTTCATGAACTGTCGTGATGTTTTTTTTCTCTTTGGTTGTTTTTGTGGGACTTTGCTGCTGGCCGAAAACTGCCCTTACAACGGTGCCGCCACTGGACTACCATGACTGGAAGTTGTCAGGGATCCCACCGAGCCTTGGCTTGGGTCTCACAACCCTCTGGAGTGATTAACAACAGTGAGGCGAGCGCAAACTTTGATATTTCATGTTTATGTCGTCATTCATGTATTATATGTGTTTCGAGTTTTACCGGGAAACCGCCATGGTTGATGGCACTACTGGCCGGACCATCACATGTGGGGTTTGTCGGGGATCTCACCTAACCTTTGTTGAGGTCTCGCAACCCTTGGTTGTGTTCGAGATTTTAATATGTTAGAGTAATTGTTATGTTTTTATGAAATGTTGAGTTTGAGTCTTGTTTGTGTGGGTGTGTTTAAATTCCGACTAGGTAAGGTGTTTCCGGCCATCCCATGCCAAGGAAACCCCCTCCCAATGTCGGACAATACCACTATGTAGCCATGACAGTGTCTTTATTGATTGGTGTTTGGTTATGGAGGTTTCGCGATACTTTATGACCAAACCACTTTACGTTTTTCCTATTTGGTTTTAAGGATTTGGATTGGCTATCTTGATGAACATACGATGTGTGTGAGAGATATATGGTTTTGATTTTAGTACCATTGTATGGGATGTTAGTGGTGATGATGTCGTGTTCACGCCACCGGTCCTTGAGACCATGACGTGACCTACACACGACTGAGTCGAGCCTATGAATGTTTGAATAGGCTTACATATGTTTTGTGATCTTAAAACCTAAGAGAATTGTTGTGTTTTCATTTGGTTTTGATCGATTTATCAATTGATATATCGAGTTGTCGAGTCATGAAAAAAACACTAGGAACATACTAGGGATTCAACCTAGGTTTAGTTAACGGCTTGACTTATTAATATGAGTTTCCGACCTTGTCAGGTAGTGGGAAACTCGGGGATACGAATTAGGATTCACGGTAGTAGATACGATTTGCGATAGTTTAGGTAAGTACACTTGCCTTCAAGCTTGTGTACATTAGTAAGCCAGTTAAAAAAAACCATGTAATTCATTTTCATTCCGTTGTGTTTGCTATTATCTACTTGTTGGCATTCCATTCCATATTCCTTGTATGTGTGTTCTTGGCATAAGTGTGTGTCTTGAAGGTACATGCGACCTGCACTAGAAGGGATAAAACACGGGCACTCGTGCGCACAAGTGTTTGACCACCTCTAGTGATTGTGTGATACCATGTGCTGGATTGTTGTGGATATTGTTGTGGATTTCGATGTTGCAACATTGTTGTTGTGGATTTGTTGTGGATTTTAGACCACTTATGGCCTCTCTTGACTCGTAGAACACGTATGTTTCGATTGCTATTATTTCCAGTCCGTCTATCATGCATCTTGTCTATTTATATTTCTGTCTTTCAATTCCCGCATGATATTTAGACTACCTTGTTTGATAATTCATGAATTACCGTTATATTCTTCTGGCATTACTTTCGATTTTTCTTAGTTACTTACTGTCTAGTTTGTGACGGTGGGTGCAGATAAAGCGGAGTGCAGTAGGGGAAGGAACCTTCCCTAAGAGACTTTTTGTGAGCGGCTGGACTTGAGGTACCTAAGATTAGGCTCATGTTTATTTTTTGTTTGTATGATGTTTTATACATATGATTGTAGTTTTTGGACTGGGGATAAATTTTGAGGTGGATACCATAAATTTCGTTACGTTGACTTGGACATGAACCTATCGGGGTTTCCACATTTATATAGATTCTTGATTTCCGTTTGATTGAGTTATTTCCTAATAATTGATTAGTATTAAATTTTCTTCCGCTGTGTTATACTAGCAATAACTCTTTTATAAAACTTGAAATTTGATGATTTGAGTCTGACTAGGCTCGTCAGGCTCGCTGAGCACCGACTCGGGACCTGCACGGGTCAAGGCCGGACGTACCCAAATGCATTGAGAATTTGGGGTCGTCACAGTTGGTATCAGAGCATATGATTTAGAATCTTTCAGACATAGTATAGAGTTGTCTAAAAATTGTGATACCAACATCATAGTTGGTATCAGAGCCCAAGGTTCTAAAGACTTGACTTTTGATTTAAATTCATAAAACACAAACCATTAAACCAACAGAAGTTAGGAATGGTTGAACTTAGAAGTGAAAACCCTATGATCCTCTAGAAACTTAGCTGGGGGAGTAATGGGTTGAGTCAGTTAATTTTTATACATATTATGATTGTTATGTGTATTATTATGGTATACGGTAGCTATAGACTAATCCGAGGAGTTCGTTCTCGTGATTCAGACGACGATGGTGAATTAGACTGGTCTGGGCGACGATAGCGGCACATCCGGCACACGATATGCTAGCGCGGACGATGTGCATGTCTTGACTCAGAGAGTTGCGACGCAGGACCAGCAGTTACAGGAGATGTTACGCCTGTTGAGGACACTCATACCAGCTAGCAAAAAAAGATGAATGTATATGATTTCACTCTCTTCAGTCCTCATCGTATCATGCTCCCTACTGCCACTGCGGTTGATGACAGAAACAATTTAAATCATTGCTACGCATGTACTTCCAATAAGTACCAAATGGTTAACAAATATTGATTTCTTCACTATTGGCAGTTGGTTTTCTGATTTCAATCTCACTTTCAATGCTTGCTTTTTTTGGAATCTCTCAGTCAGTTGGGATCAGTGACAAATACTTATAGAAACATTTTATATGGCACTTACTTTCTAGTGTAAGCCCAAAGGAAAACAACAAACCTCGCAATGTTTAGTGTCAAGTTCTTCAAACTTAGCATTGGCCGATCAAAGACATAAAAGCAGCCGCTGAGAATTACGTCTGTCCATTCACATAAGGAAAGAAACATTCAAGTTATGCCAAAAAATAAAAGGAAACAATCAATGACTTGATTTTTTTTTTTTTTGAATAAGAGAGATGCTTTATTGATTCAAAAGTCGAAAGAATAGGATGTGGAATTTTGTTTCCAGCACCTCGTAGACATAAATATTTGAACAAAAAATGTGCAAACCCTCAACTTACCAAAAAGTGAACAGAATGTGTTACTCCGTAGAACCCAATATGAAACACAAACTGAAGTCCCAACAAAACAGTCTCACTACATCCCCAACAATTCTACTCCATTACCCTTCAAAGGGAACAAAATCCATAAAAAGTTGAACACGATAATAAAGGCATATTCGTGAGAACACGTTCCCTCATGAATGAGATTTTGTTATGCCGAATTTACAAATCGCGCGGGCAATTGCAGATTGTTGTTTTGCTCTCATTATAAACAATGGAGTATTTGTTGCATTCTGCAGAGGGGTGAACATGTTCTTTATAGAGGCTCAACTTTTGGGGAAGTGATTGGTTTCAATTTTGAGAGAGAGAAAATAGAGATGGGGTAGTTAAGATAACTATAACGAAATTAAATAAGAGGATGATGTTGGAACAATTAATTATATTATTTAATTGTTTATAATTTGAATGAAAATTATGTGAAAAGGTGTGTACTATTGTGTAGAGACATAATAGACCAAAAGGTGTATCTATTCACCAAGAGGTATTGTGTAGAGACATAATAGACTAAAAGGTGTATCTATTCACCAAGAGGTGTGTCTTTTTCTAATAGACACATAAAAGTCTATATATATTCACTTGATGGATTGTTTTAAAATATAGATATATAATTAGAAGGAAAAGCAAATAGGTCAAATCAAAATGTTTTTCTCTATTTTACATGCTTTTGAGTCTCAGAGAGTATTGAATCATAGATTGGTTCGTAGACTAGTGATTCGGAGTGCTACAAATCACTAGTATGATCGTTGTATCTTGGGAGACTATCGTCATTAGACCGTGAGCACCGTAGCGGGGCGAAATAGTCTTAAGGACATTGAGTATAACTCAAGTCTCGATCAATTGCATCAAGTTTTTCTTCTATTTCGCACCAAGTTTTCGGAAATCCCACCAACAATCTTAAGACTATTTTTTTGGTGAATTTGTGAACCCGAAGACTAATTCTCGTGCGTGGTTTCGGTTGGTAGCATTTAAAATCACAAATTCTAGAATTATGGTGACGATTACGACAGGTATGATTTTTTTTTACAATATATATTGAGTGAATGCTTTGATGCGAGAAAGGAAGACATTGATTTGATTATAACTTACGTGGTACATAAAATTGTGAATGCTTCATGGTGTATCTAGTGTTTTGGAATCATCTAGTGACACATGGCAGCAAAACATGAATTTACTATTTTGATGAATCAACACATGGTACACTGTTTTCGTGGTATGTATATAGTTGAATCAATTGACATTGATCTACTATTGAATCGATACTAACATATCAATAGATGTTGATGAATTGGTATGGCGGCAATATATGACTCTGGTGAATAACCAATCTACATTTTTTAATAAGGAAAACTAAATTGTGTAAATTCTGATTCATTACTTGCTTAAGTGTATTTGTGTTGAATATATTGATCAAATCTGATCATATTTATAATTTAGAATATTAAGGTGCCATGACACATGATCACATTGATGAACAAGATTTGAGATAACTATAAGGCAATTAGAAAAACTACAATAGAACAGGTATGGTTCTTTTGAATCGGTGCATGCATGTGATCAGTGATGTGATTAAAAATTTTGTCTTATCCGATTCAATGTATGTGCATTTGTTAATGATTATGATATGTCAATGAATTTTTATGAAAACATGTATCTTAATACTCCCATGAAGTAAATTGACATTTTGATTACCCTCTGCAATTTGAAGATATGTGTGAATGTCCCCAAAAGTGTAAAATTGGGTTGCAACAACTTCAAGAAATAGAGATTATGATGCATACATTTGCATTTTGTGAAAAAAAAAAAATTAGAATCTCTCTATGGCTGGAGATGGTTGTTGTTGCGGTTGGTGTGGTCTATTTAAAAGGATTAATTTCTTGTTGCACAAAGAGGGCAAAAGATCGGGTCAAACAGAGGCATGCAGGGCCTTTGTGCCATTATTTTGAGATTGTGGATGTATGTATGTGATTGTTGCTATCTCATATATGATGTCCATCAACCGTGCTTGTCATGGGGTTAGAAAGTTATTTACATATATTTATTAAATCAGTGTATGGAAACAATGAAGGTATATATTGGTAGACTATATATGTGTGGGTGCCACACAATAAGGATTAATGTTGTGTGGATCACCATAAGAGATCACTAAAATTGTGGGAGCCTGAAGCAATTTAGTTGTACGCAATCCCTAATTTTGATAGTTATATCTTTTAAGTTGAAGATATATTATTAAATGTTTATGAATACTTGAAAGATGAGGGGGTGGGCATAAAACTCTTGTCTTTATTTTTGAATTAAAGAAAGTAAATTATGATCCCCAATATAGTATTTGAAGAGACATTTATTGAATAGTGTATGGTTTAAAAAAAAAAAGTTATCAATAGTGAGATTGAATCCATCAAGTTGAATCCTTTAAAGAGTAAATGGATTTTAAAATCTAATTCAAGGTGGATGGATAAATTGCTTAAAATGTAGCAAATTAAATTGATAACTTAAGGATTTATTTGAGAGAAATGGAGCCTTGATTTCTCAGAGAGAAATTCACTAGTCCCTAATGACATGTAGCATGTTGTTTGCTAATAAAGCACGCAAAAGATGTTGAGAGACACATCTTAAATGGTGAATTTAGGGAAGAAATGCTGGTATGAATGGAAATCCTCAAAGAAATAAGAGTATTGTTAGATTCACAATGGAATCTAAATGATTGTGTGCACATTAATAAGCTATAAAAGTAACATTATGGCTTTGAAAGAGCTTGGAGGATGTTCCATATTGCATGCAATTGTCTCGGTAATGCATAAGATGTATGCCGACTAATAATCACAAGTGACAGAATAAAATGATGCATAAAATGGTAAATCTTGACTTATATGTCGAAGATTGTCATTGAATAGTTACTTGATTATGGAATAATTTTCATAGAAAATGAGAAATGAGAAGACAAACTTATGGTCATCAATTGAAGATTTGTCAATATCAAGTAAACTGATATCGAGGGGAATGAGTTTAAAAGCCTAAAAAATGAATTAAGTCTGGCGGAAACCTAACCTGGCTGATTGGAGATCCCATGTACTAGGTTCAATAGGCAAACTGGTTAGATGAAACTCGAGAGAAGAACACACCTATCTCATTCCTAAGATAAAAAATGTGTTTAGAAGAAGTTAAGGATATGCTAAGCATTTAATGACAAACAAAAATGTCACCTATATGATAGTAAATGTGGGTCGCATTTATGAGAACGAGACAGGCTAAATTCTCTAAATCTATCATGAAACCAGGATTGTGTCCAGGACCAAAATGGACAAAACCGTAAGAACCAATAATGATAGGGATGAAGTTATGTGAGTATTATTGTCTCGATTTACTACAAAAAGTGAACAGTTCAAAATTTTCTATATCCACTGCGTCACTAAGTAAGTCCGATAATATTTCACTAGGGTAAGTTCAAGTCTCTATACGACACTTTTCCTGATGTAACTTTATTCCGCCAATGCTCTCTCAAGTGTGTCTGCATTAAAATGATTTTTAAAATCCATTTATGTGGGGGATATATAAAGACTTGATGATCAATTTTCATTTATGTGGGGGATATATAAAGACTTGATGATCAATTTTCATTCATGTGGGGGATTGTTGGAACAATTAATTATATTATTTAATTGTTTATAATTTGAATGAAAATTATGTGAAAAGGTGTGTACTATTGTGTAGAGACATAATAGACCAAAAGGTGTATCTATTCACCAAGAGGTATTGTGTAGAGACATAATAGACTAAAAGGTGTATCTATTCACCAAGAGGTGTGTCTTTTTCTAATAGACACATAAAAGTCTATATATATTCACTTGATGGATTGTTTTAAAATATAGATATATAATTAGAAGGAAAAGCAAATAGGTCAAATCAAAATGTTTTTCTCTATTTTACATGCTTTTGAGTCTGAGAGAGTATTGAATCATAGATTGGTTCGTAGACTAGTGATTCGGAGTGCTACAAATCACTAGTATGATCGTTGTATCTTGGGAGACTATCGTCATTAGACCGTGAGCACCGTAGCGGGGCGAAATAGTCTTAAGGACATTGAATATAACTCAAGCCTCGATCAATTGCATCAAGTTTTTCTTCTATTTCGCACCAAGTTTTCGAAAATCCCACCAACAGATGACACGTTAAAAACTTGTAACATTTGAATTTTTTAATCTGTGTATTTACGTGATTACCCTTAATTTCAATGATCTAAGAAATAAATTGGAGGGCATTCTTGAGAGTTTTTATCAATAAGGCTTCACCGTCTACTCGTGAATCCTTATTTTTGTTGTAAAATAAATTGGAACTTGCTAAGAGCTAGATAAGAAAATAGAAGACTAAGAACTTCTACTACTACAAACTACTACTACAAAGGAGAAGAGAAGAAATGAGATAGTTGGAATGAGAAGTTTTCATTCAACTTTGGTGTGTTTTTACAATGAGGTTGGCACCCTTTATATAGGCCCTTTGGTGATGATGATAAATGTACTTAGACAATGTTTACAAGTAATACATACATCACATGTCATACAACTCTTCACAAGCAACATTGACAATACATGGAATAATGAGTACATTTGATATGGATACAAGTAAGGGCCATGCTTGATACTACCACTCAATGTAAGAGCCATGCTTGACAATGATTAGTCATACAAAATCTTGATCAATTGTTCATCCATATCATAACACTCCCCTTGGATGACAATTATTGAGAGAATGTGCCTCGTTAAAACTTCTACTAAGAAAAACCCCGCTGGGGAAAAAATATAGTAAAAGAAAAGAGTACACTATTCTCATAAATATTAAGATGGGTATAATATTGTTAAGATTGCCTCATTAAAAACCTTGCATGGAAAACCCAATGGGATAAAACCATAGCTAAGGGAAAAAGAGTGCAATACATTAATCAATAACTCCCCTCGTGTGAACATGGGTGAAACTTGTTCGCTTTCTTTACTTGCAATGTCTTTAAGTTTACGCAAGCCAATACCATATGTAAGCCTTTTAAATGTCGTAGTTGGTAAGGCTTTTGTGAATAAATCAGCAAGATTATCACTCGATCGGATTTGCTTGACATCAATTTCACCATTCTTCCGAAGCTCATGCGCATAAAAGAATTTTGGTGAAATATGTTTTGTTCGTCCTCCTTTATGAATCCTTCACTTAATTGTGCAATACATGCTTTGCATTATCTTCATATAATATGGTTGGAGAATCTTTTATTGAAGGCAATCCACATGATTCTTGTATATGTTCAATCATGTTTCTCAACCAAACACATTCACGACTTGCTTCATGAATTGCAAGTACTTCGAATGATTGGAAGAAGTGGCAACCATAGTTTGTTTTATCGACTTCCACGATACAAAGATATTACCACAGTGTGAATACATATCCCGTTTGAGAACGGGCCTTATGGGGATCTCGATAAAAATCCAAAGATCAAGATAACCTTGGAGATTCAATTTTACCCTCTCGAGTAAAATAAACCCATGTCACTTGTTCCTCGAAGATATCGGAAAATGTGTTTAACACCATTCCAATGTCTTCGAGTTGGTGAAGAGCTATATCTTGCAAGTAGGTTGACAAAGAAAAGCAATATCGGGTCTTGTACAATTTGCAAGATACATAAGTGCACCAATTGCACTTAAATATGGTACCTCCGGACCAATTAGCTCTTCATCACTTTCTTGAGGTCGAAATGGATCCTTATCCACTTCAAGTGATCTGACAACCATTGGAGAGCTCAATGGATGTGCCTTGTCCATATAAAATCTTTTTAATAATTTTTCAATATAATTTGATTGATGGACAAATACTCCACTTGAAAAATGTTCAATTTGCAAACCAAGACAAAGTCTTGTTTTTCCAAGTTCTTTCATCTCGAATTCCTTTTTCAAGTATTCGGATGTTCTAACGATGTCGTCGTGGTTTCCCACTATATTTAAATCATCAACATATATAGCAATAATCATAAATCCTGTTGATGATCTTTTAATGAAGACACATGGGCAAAGCGGATTATTTACATATCCTTCTTTCAGTAAATAATCACTAAGACGTTTGTACCACATTCGTCCGATTGTTTCAACCCGTACAAAGACCTTTGTAATTTTATAGAATGCATGTTATGAGGTTTTGATTTTATTTCATCGGATATTACAAATCCATCAGAGATTTTCATATATATCTCACTGTCTAGAGATCCGTACAGATATGCTGTAACGACATCCATTAAATGCATATCAAGCCCTTCGAGACTCGCAAGGCTTATCAAGAACCGAAATGTGATTGCATCTATAACAGGAGAATATGTTTCCTCATAATCGATGCCAGGTCTTTGTGAGAAACCTTGAGCTACAAGTCTTGCTTTGTACCTTGTAACTTCATTTTTTTCGTTTCTCTTTCGTACAAAATACCCATTTATATCCAACAGGCTTTACACCATCTCGGCGTTTGGACAATTGGTCCAAAAACCTCTCGTTTCCTTAACGAGTTTAGCTCGCTTGGATAGCATCTTGCCATTTTTGCCAATCGGGTCTTTTTTGACATTCGTACACGATCGTGGTTCGGATCATCATCATTTTCACATATTTCAAAGGACACATTGAAAGCAAATATATCATCGGGAACAATTTCATTTCGATCCCAAATCTTACCAGAGTTTAAATAATTTATTGAGATCTCATTATTTTCATCTTTTTCCTCTTTTTCTAGAGGAAGTTGTTCCTCATCAGAATCAACTTGTTTTGACAAACCCTTATCAAAGGATTCTTGTGCTTTCTCGAGTATTTTGATTTGTATTTATTTTTACTCCCGTTTTCCTCTTTCGAGGAATTGTATCCTTTGAACCAACCGGTCTTCCACGCTTTAAGCGTTTCGTTGGTTCTTGTGCATTTTGTTGCACGGAGACATCAATTCTTGCAGGAGCATTTACAGCTGGAATATGTAATTTTGTCACTTGTTTTGCATCATTAAATGCATCTGGTAATTGATTTGCAATTTGTTGCAAATGAATGATCTTTCGAACTTCAAGTTCACACTGATTTGTTCGAAGATCATAATGTGATAAAGTTGATGCATTCCAAGCAATTTCGCGCCATTCCTTTTGAATTGACTTCTTATCTCCCCCTAATGGTGGGAAAATTGCTTCATCAAAGTGACAATCAAAAACGTGCAAGAAATAAATCCCCTGTTAAGGGTTCAAGGTATCTTATAATGGACGATGAGTTAAATCCAACATAAATCCCAAGTTTTCGTTGTGGACCCATCTTAGTTCTATTGGGAGGTGGTATAGGAACATACACTGCACAACCAAAAATTCCTAAGTGTGAAATATTTGGTTGTTGACCTAAAATGAGTTGCATGGGGGAATGTTCATGGTATGCAATGGGCCTATAACGAATGATAGATGCTTTGCATGAAGGATCGCATGTCCCCAAACCGAAGTTGATAACTTAGTTCTCATGATTAAAGGTCCGGCAATTAATTGAATGCGTTTGATCGAGATTCTCGCCAAACCATTTTGGGTATGCACATGTGGAACAGTAATGTTCAATGGTAATTCCTATAGACATGCAATAATTTTTAAATGCTTGAGATTGAAATTCCCAAAGATTATCAAGACGGATGGTCTTGATTGGGTTGTCGTGGAATTGTGCTCTTAACTTAATGATTTGCGCTAAAAGTCTAGCAAATGCAACATTGCGGGTCGAAAGCAAACAAATATGTGACCACCTAGTTGATGCATCTATCAAAACCATGAAATATCTAAATGGTCCACAGTGAGGATGAATAGGTCCACATATGTCTCCCTGAATGCGTTCTAAGAAAATTGGGGATTCCACAACAATTTTACTTGGGGATGGTTTAACTATCAATTTACCTTGAGAACAACTAGCACAATTATAATCACCAGCTGAAAATATTTTGTGACTCCTTAAAGGATGTCCATGCGAATTATTAATTATTCTTCGCATCATTGATGATCCTGGATGACCAAGCCGGTCGTGCCATAAAATGAATGTCGTTGGATCATTAATTTTCTTATTTAAGACGACATTCGTTTCGACATGCCTTATATGAGTAAAATATAATCCAGAGGATAAAGCTGGAAATTTTTCTAACACTTCTTTTTTCCCATTTGAAACCAATGTGACATAGATAAATTCTCTATTATTTTCGTTCATGGTTTCAATGTGATATCCATTTTGTCGAATATCTTTAAAGCTGAGTAAATTCCTTTTGGATTTTTCAGAGTATAAGGCATTGTCAACATGAATTGTTGTTCCCCCAGGCAACATAATATTTGCTCTTCCAGAGCCATTAATCAAATTGGAGATGCCAGATATTGTTTGAACATTAGCATCGCCTAAGTTCAAATTGGAGAAATATTCTATGTTTTTAAGAATTGTGCTGTAGCACAATCAAGCAAGGCACATATCGCTCTTATTTGGTTCATGACTTGAACACATGATTTGTTGATCCATCTGGACAAATAATATTTGACAAATCGAAAAAGAGTCATGATAATATTCATAATATTTTGCCTTTGATTTTAAAGGCATGGTAAAGGTCACAAAAATACTCGGGCATATATATGACAATATTTAGGCAAAATAGCCTTTCATATATGACTAAAAAATGTCACAATTATGAGCGCTCATTGTCAATAATTATTTGCCCTTTGTAGTGGTGCACCACTTTTATTCCAAAATTTGGTGGAATTGTCAATACGACCTTTACCTCGATATTTTCACCTTTTCCACGTCCATAAATTTATTGCGATCATGATCATTATATGCAACATATGCTTCTTAATTTGAAGTGAACTAATTGGACGGGAGTGATATTATATTTATAATATCTCATCATTTTACTCACTACCATGAGACAAGAAATCAATCCTTAATTTATTGGATTGACGTGCGCACTCGATAATTTGTTGCGAATACATCGAGGCGAGCCACGTGGCTTTTATTTGTCTCATCATCATATTTCGCATAGCCTCAATATAGAGGTAATTGAAATTGCGAATAATAAATGATATTTGACGATATAAATTTTTGTAGCATGAGACCCAAATTTCTCATTTTGAGCCTTTTGGAGCATTACCCTTTTGGTATGTATAACTCCATAAGGTGAAAATATATATAAAGTGAAGTATTCACTTTTCAAATCTCCAAAGAGAAATTGACGAATGATTATGTATAACACACAAATTTCTTGCATAGAATTATCATGACAAGAATTATAATAAGGTAACAAATGCAAACTATGGTTGAAAAGAATTTTGAAAATAAATTTAATATAAAAGAGTTTTCCCTTTATGTAAAAACATAACATATGATTAAATATATGTTCACAACTTGATTATTAGTATGCAAAATGTATTACTTGTATGAGTTGGTGGGACAACCTCCAGTTGGGTGGTGAGACGAAGTCTACTTAAAAACCATGCCACCTCGAACGGGATAACCCGTCTCCCTTTCAATGTTTAGCTTTACCGGGGACAAGGCTTACCCACTATCAACCCAAACTCATAACACTATTTGCAATATAAAAAATCAAGAATAGAGCATAATTAATCGTTTGTAGTATAGCGAGAAAACTAGTTATGTCACATATTGATTTTTGATTTCTGATGTAGAAGATCGTACAAGACGCAACTACAGAGCATACTTTCGCAATCGGTGACGTTATAATGGTATATGAATAAAGTATGCATATAGAAGTTATGCATGTAATAAAAGGAAACAACCATGGTAATTTAGAAATAAATTGAACTTATTTAAATAACAAAAGTTATACCTTCTTAGCTTTTTCTCCTTAACAAGCCTTCTTGAACTTCAAGATCTCCTTAATGCTAGAGCAAGCTCGTGCTGATAACGTGTTGTAAAATAAATTGGAACTTGCTAAGAGCTAGATAAGAAAATAGAAGACTAAGAACTTCTACTACTACAAACTACTACTACAAAGGAGAAGAGAAGAAATGAGATAGTTGGAATGAGAAGTTTTCATTCAACTTTGGTGTGTTTTTACAATGAGGTTGGCACCCTTTATATAGGCCCTTTGGTGATGATGATAAATGTACTTAGACAATGTTTACAAGTAATACATACATCACATGTCATACAACTCTTCACAAGCAACATTGACAATACATGGAATAATGAGTACATTTGATATGGATACAAGTAAGGGCCATGCTTGATACTACCACTCAATGTAAGAGCCATGCTTGACAATGATTAGTCATACAAAATCTTGATCAATTGTTCATCCATATCATAACAATTTTATATATATATATATATATATATATATATATATATATATATATATATATATATATATATATATATATATATAACAGTTAACGTTGCGTGCATGGTCGCATTGGGCCGACCTCTACAAAAAAAAAAAAATGATGTAACGTCAATGCAGTCCCATTAGGCATTTAGGCTATTTGATCATGTCACCATACAATTGAAAGAAAAAAAGAGGACAATTTGATGACGTGCAGGAGTTATCTAGTATTTATACGTACCATTGCCATCATATTTGGTGATCGGATTAACACAACGTCAATGCACAATACTTTATTCAAAAATTAAAGATGAGAAGTTAAAAGATAATACACTTGCAATTTTTTTTCTCAATCGAAAATACTAAAATGAAGCGGGATAAGTTAAAAAGTTTGAGAACTCCTCAAAATGGTTTGGTGTCTCTCAGTGAATTTTTTTCAGTTAGACTACGGGGTTAATCAGACCTAAAGAAATATTGGCTCACATGAGCCGTTTATACGACATCGACCTATGTATTATGCATGGGGATCTATGCATTCCCACATCTCAAGGTATGCACGGACAACTCAAAGATTCGATGTGACTTTTCCATTGTCATTCTAACCCTTCACTTTTTTTATTCGAGTTCACGAAGAGGCCCCAACATATTTTCACCAACCAATTAGATAGCTCAATGGTTTGATACCTTTTTTTTAATTTTTTTTTTTAATTTTATACGAAAAAAACTTCTTTGCGCTCAACAAGAATTGAACTATTGACCTTTTACTTCCAAATCTCATACCATTGAGCCACCCAATCAGTTGTTTGGTACATTTTTTGAAAGTAAGAGGTTCTGAATTCAAACTTCAGTGGAGGCAAATTGTTTGTTTCTTATCAAAAAAAAAGAGGCCTCATATTTTCCGCGAGCAGGGCATGCATGCATAATATCAATTAAAAATTTAAATTCTAGTATTTACTATGACTCCAACACTTTGTCCTCGTTTGTGGAGGGATAGATATATAGACTTTAGCCACAGTAGTTTTTTTCTTGTTAAGTGGGAGACGAACGACCTCTCCTGACCTTGCATTTTTGTTAAGTGATGTCTCTACCATTTTACTAGAGATGTTTTTGACAACTTTGGCCACAGTAGTTACTGTATTGTGGTTTAAGCAAAGAAAATTAAACTTTGTGATGAAACAAACATTTATTAAAAGAACATATTGGACTTTAGTTCATTAATGAATTAAGGATAATTCCTACCAAAGAAAAAAAAATAAGGATAATAAATTTATACGTTATGGGATCGTAATTATTTTCATGCCCACTTGAAGCGCAGCATGTAGTCTTTCATGCCAACGTGTTCCAATTGATGACCAATTGTGCATGGCATGGGAGGCTTGAAAGGAAACCATGTATGGTCTGTGAAGAAATTAAAGATCGCTTAACAAAAAAAAATCACAAAAACATGAAAAAAATCAAAAAGGGATTTCCATTAATATATAGTTGCATGATTGCATCTATAAAAAGGGATTTCCATTAATATATAGTTGCATGATTGCATCTATAAAAAGGGATTTCCATTAACTGACAAAGTCAAATCACACGAGTTGCATGCACATTCCTAAACAAGTACTCTACACAACTATCTCATAGAGCAGCAGCTGCAGCAGCAGCAAATCGTTGTTTTGACAACAAAAAAATCCTCCAATAGCATTTCATAAATGCTGTTGCCTTGGATCCTTGCATGGGAATCCCATATCAAATCGTTGATCATCTACTAATTAATTAGCTAGTTGATTATGAAAATGCTTTTAAACCTATAAGAATTGAATGCCTCTAAGAGGTGCGGTGATGTGACAAAAATATAACAAAAGTCTAATTGAGGCAAATGTTAAAGTTCGATTCTTGGTAGCGACATACATTATATTCTTTGGGTTTCCTTAAGTTATGGGGTTGAGGCGTTCGACTAATTCTTATGGGATTAGTCAAAGTAAACTAAATAGACGTTGAAAAATATTTAAACACCTATAGTTATAAAAAAAATCAATAAAAATTGAATTTGTGGCTGAAGCAAGATTAATTTCTTTTTGTTTTATAATCATTTAAATGCATTTCATAATTTGTGGAACTAAATATGTTATGTGGCTTAGATAAAAGCCTCAATTTCTAGTAGAACATTAAAATACAAAAGAAAAAAGAAAAAACCACGAAATTTTGTCTCCTTTTGGCAGTCATAGGACTGTGTGATATATGGGTACATAGTCATGGTTTCTTTTTTCACATCTATCCCTTGGTAGTAAAAGATCTTCACTTTTAACACCCATCTTAAAAAATTTGCACTTATAACTCTTTTGACTGGTCAACTGACACTTTTTTGCCACACAAGCAAACCAGAATAAAGTATAACAATCGAAGGCACATTTTAAAAATGCGCCTTTAGATCAAAACGTGCCTTTCAAGAGACGTTTTGTGACGGCCTCAAATCTTAAGGCCTGCCATGTGATGCCCCGTGGGCCTACAATCTTGCCATATCACCGCTTAGCTGTATCACAAGCGCAATCGACGTTCTTTATTCCTCATTCATCACTTTCTTAACATTTAGATACAATAATTTAGCAGAAGTCTTAAAATAAGGATTTAGAAATTTCATATCATTAAAATCTAGAATATCATCCTAATGTGGAAAACCTAACAAAATACCATATATATAATTGAGGCGAAATATAACCAAAAATCCATATACATGTATTTGGTGTTATACAGTTCCCAAACCCAACAAAAACAATATATATATATATACATATTGTATTCCAAAACACAAGCCGTAGCAACAACGATATCAAAAGTAGTCGCCCACTAATTCCTTACCCCTGCTCTTGCTCGTTGAAGGATCTGCACTCAGTTGTCCAACAAATACTGTAACGAGTTCAGTGAGTAAATTCCCAAGAAAAGTCCACACAATAATCATGAATAAAACTGATAATTTTATATGACATGTAAATGTGACCTCTGACAACAGAAAATCACATTCCCATGGCTGCATGCAACATACATCATCAAAAAAGTAGCAACGAGAAATATAAAACATCTTAAAATGCTTAAAAAATAACAGTAATTAAGTAAACTGACTCGACGTTATGTAGTAAATAAATCACCAATTGAATAACCATGATAAATTCCCTGACTTACCCCAATCGGATATCGATAAAACAAGATAGGAACCACTCATATATACTATTCAGGAATCCAGTGACTAAACACCAACTTCAGTAAACGACATGGTCCCTCCGACGGTGTTACCCGTCGGGAACCACCCTAATCCCTCTTGACGGTCGCAAGTATATCCTAGTGTCGTCGACATGAGTGTAGCGGCCCCAAAATCTGAGACCGCCACGTCATGCATCGCAGGCCCACAACCCTGCCTAAACCTGGCCCAGCTGTGTCCCACGCACACCTTATCACAATTTTCACCTCAATTACCGCTAACTTTCTTAAAATTAAATAATTTAGTTAGTTAGGACTTCAAATCATATGTTTATCTTCAATATATTCAACGAAATACTTAAATAAGTAAATCATTAAAATATAAAGCGTAAATCATGTGAAAGAGCATTTTTCCTAGTGTGGAAAATCCAAAGTGTCATCAATATATATACCATCATCCATGTTTCAAATGTTTCCAAAACATCAAAATAAACCTCAAGCAGGTTATATACATGTCCAAGTAACACTCAAGTCCCAATCCCAATATAAAACAAGATAAAATAAACAAACGTACGAGTAGGGAATACGCAATCAAATTACAGGAAGTCCTCTAGCTTGCCCTTCTCTTTGCTCGTATTAGGGTCCACACTCAGCCATTACAACAAAATATATGACGAGTCCAGAGTGAGTAATCCCAAAGAACTTCACTGAGTAAATAATATAAATAAATGCTGGAATCAAAATATTATCAAATAAACATGGGGAAGAAAAGAATCAGACAACTGGGAAGGACACTCTCATGTATATATATAATAGTAGTGAATCAAAGTGCATGCACGATCTAGGTCAAACTAGCACTATACTTTGAACTATCACCCAGGCATCGCTAGTGAGTAAACTCGAACTGACTGAAATCCCTGAGTCCACTCAGTAGTCGGTGTAGACCATGACGCACCGACATGTGTATAGAAAAAATCAGCAGTCGGGTCGACTATCCACCGACATACCCCTAATACACATGCTATGGCCTATTGTGCCACAATGCCAACGCAATAGAATAAACTCGGTGGGAGTAAACTCAACCATTTGTAAATAAATACTGAAAATGAGTTTAATCGAAACAATAGGACATGAATTCAATAAACAAACAGTAAATACTCAAAGTGAATTTCAGTTGGAATACTACAGACCTCAAACTACACTCCACTAGCTCGCTAACGCCAATGCATGCCACCAACCGCATGTCAACTACCCATCAAATCAACCTAAAAACCTAATTTTTGATAAACCTAATCAAACTCCAAACATTGGAAATCCTCATTCCATACCAAATCATCGTAAAAAATACCCATTAAACCTTCCATATAGGTTATACAAACCCCTAGGTAAACCCCAATAGGCCAAATTTATTTTTTTGTTACTATTTGGGACGTCGTCGTGAGCAAAGACTTACAGCATGCCACGCGACGTCTTGGGCGTTGTGACCAAACACCATCACGCTTCCATCCCCACAATGTGAATTAAAATGTGGAGTGGAGAATGGCCTTTGGTCTGGACGCCGCGAGTGACGCCGTAGGCTTAAACGCCTCTAACGCCCCTAGCGACATCTGAATTAGAGACGCCTCTTGGGATTCTCGGACCCCCTCGGCTCGTCGTGGTGGTCTGCACTCATCCCAAACACACATCAAACACCCAAATAACCATAACCAACCAAAAACCTCCGTCCAAACTTGTCTGAGACAGAAACCTCGACTTTTCTCAGCCAAAACCTTAAAATCTGATCAAAACCAAAGCAACAACAACAACACCACAAACCATCCTTGTTGCTTCAACACTACCCTTTAAACCATAGAAACACCTTACAAACCAGTGCGCTCAATTCCTGACTTCGAAACCCTCATCAAAACCCATAGAAAATACGTCCGATAGATAGAGAACGGAGAGGAGAGTTCATATCTAACCTTATTTATTGATTTTCGAGCTTCCTTATGCTCCAAACAACCTCCCCAAGTTCACAAAACCCTAGCTTTCCTTAGAATTTTTGTCCAAATGAAGAGAGGAGGGAGAAAAGGTGGTGAGAGTGTGAAAAATGAGGTATTTATATGGAAATTGTCATCTTGTGCATACCCATATCTCAAAGCTTGATTCTAAGGCCAAGATGAAGTCAACAAGTCCGTCCATTGATGACTTGTTTGTGCAACTTGTTCTCTTGAACTTATCTTTTTTAACACAAACACACCAATCCTCGGGCATTCCGGTACCCAGTTCTGGACTGTTTCGCGTGCCAAACGCGTACACTCACGTCACTAATGTATATACGACATCTTATATTAATTATTTATCGCATTTTATCATTTATTGTATGTATAAACCCTTGGCCTATTGTACTAGTCATTGCCCACCCGGTACCCGCATCTACATGCTACTTGCGGTGAATACCCGTTACACTGTCTTGCTCGCATTTCCCAATATAAACACACATATTGTAATGCAGTTTAACTAAATTGAATATATACATTGCAAAACACAACAAAAAGCACACAAAATGGACTGTATACCTAATCTGGGAGTGCTTCGACCTAGCTGCGGAGTCCACGAGCGTTTGAGCTATCTGTAATGATGTCATAAATAATGACAATTAATAATTGGGTCGTTATAATGATGTTGTTCCAAGACGACTCAAGTATGGAATTTAGCCACCACCAATATATATATGCAACCGAAGCTTATGGATTGAAATTCATGTGTGCCCACCAGCAGACACACATAAATACAATACGATAATTGATTAAAACCACGCCATTAATAAGGGGAAGCATTCTTAAGGGTTTTACATTGTAACGACCCAATTATTAATTTTCGTTATTTATGACGTCATTACAGACATGGATGACAGCTCAGACATTAGAGGAACTCGCAGCTAGATCGGAGCACGCCCGAATTAGGTATACAGTTTGTTCTTGTGTGCTTTTTGATGTGATTTGTGATATAGTTGTTTAAATCAGTTATTTGCATCAAAATGTTGTGTGTTTATATTGTATATGCCGAGCGAGATAGTGTGACTCACCTCAGGTAGCGTGTAGACGTAGGAACCGGGGAGACGAATGATTAGTACACTATGTCTGAGGGTTAATATACACACAATAAATGATAAAATACGCTAAATAATCAATATGAAATGTCGTATATACGTGAGTGACGTGAATGTACGCGTTGGACAGGCGAAACAATTCGGGACGGGGTGTCGGAACGCCGGAGGAATTATGTGTTTGTTAAGAGAAGGTTGAGCATTGAGGGTTAAGTCACACATGAAAGTCACCAAATGGAGACCATTTGACCTCATCTTAACTTTCAAAATATGCCTAGAGATTTGATCTACACATTTGATGAAGATTTTGATATAAAAAGTCAAAAATCTCATATCTTACCACTTTTTCTCTCTCATGCTAATCACTTGGACGAAAATAAGGAGGGTGGTGAGGGTTTGTTGTGTTTTGTGAGATCATTTGGAGCACAAGGAAGCTTGAGATTCGATTAAAAAGGTTAGATCTTCCATCCCCATCTCTTTCTCTACGTTTCGAACTAAATTTCTCAGGTTTTGACGAGGTTTCCAGGGGTGCGAGTTGAGAACGCCAGCCATTTTAGGTGGTGCTATGGTTTCTATGTGATGGTTTTGATGCAACAATGGATGGTGTTGGGTTTGGTTTAGTGGTTGCCATGAATTTCAAATGAGTTTTATGGTTTTGGCAAGAAAACTTGGGGTTTACGTCTCGGACGATTTTCGTTGAGGGGTTTTGGTAGTTTATGGTATTTTGGACATTTGAGGAGTGCTTTGGACAAGCGTGGACCGCGACGATAAGCCGAGGGGGTCAGAGAACCCCAGGAACTTGTTCTTGCTAGGACGTCGCCAGGCGTGGCCGAGGTATATTTTATATTTGTAATGGTGTATTCCTAGTGTTGTGCATGTGTGTAGACTAATTAAGTCAGTTCTTACAGCTACAGACATAGAGACGCGAGCGGGGACGCGCCTCGAGTTGGGTGCGAGTCGAGGTACTGAATAGCTAGACTTGTGGTAAGTCTACACTTAGTAAATACAATTTAATTTAATGCACAACGTATGATATATTGAATTAATGCACAAAAATTAAGTAGCCTGTGGTTACTAAATAAAAAAATCACATTTAAATGTCCTATAGTTAGGTTTGAATTTAAATAACCAAAGGACTGACCTCAGGATCTGTGTTGCCACACACTCCCATGTTGAGAGTCACCTACTTTATGCCACCAAGAGAACTGGACTGCCTAGTTAGTGACCCTCATATTTGCCTCGAGATGCGTGACACACACTAGATCAATACAATCTATATGTATAGGGAGAGACTAGTGGATTTCTCATTTGATTCCTCAACCAATTTTCATGCAAACAGAGAGCTGAGTTGAGAAAGAGATTCTGGAGTGTTTGTGAGGAGATTTTCAGACTAAGAGTGAAGAAGGCTTGGAGATCTAACAAAGGTAAACACAACACCACTCTCATTTCCATTAAAATGATACCAAATGGGA
The DNA here is from genome assembly GCA_039657345.1 of Stephania japonica. Taxonomy (NCBI): domain Eukaryota; kingdom Viridiplantae; phylum Streptophyta; class Magnoliopsida; order Ranunculales; family Menispermaceae; genus Stephania; species Stephania japonica. The sequence goes on from CM077556.1 coordinate 16,825,215, forward strand.
TTTTTGAATAAAAATCGGATTTTGAGTTGTAATTTCGGTTTCGAAGTATTTTTCTTTCATATTAAGTTTGAATCGAGTGTTATTTATGATTTTGAATCGAAAATTTGAAGAGAATATGATTTTTTTTAGAGAATTTCAGATTTTTGATTTTTGGGTATTTATTTGTGATTTTTTTGGATTTTAAATAAAATCAATTAAATTGGTATTTTGGAGGTGGTTTTAATTGTTCTTGAGGTTGAAAAGGAGTTGAGAGAGGAGTGAAAAAAATAAAATTATCAGAGACGATTCGTCTCTGGGAGACGATAAGCACACGCACGCTCACGTGTAGGGGTGCACACGGATTGGATCCGGTCTAATTAGGGTTAATCCGCAATCCAATCCAATAATTGCGGATTGAAAAATTACAATCCAATCCAGTCCAAATAATTCATCAATCCAATCCAATCCAATTTGTAAAATGCGGACTGGATTGGATCAAGTTCCGCGGATTGACATTTTTATATCCAAAGATTTATAAAATTAAACTTAATCAAATGAAATACACAAATCATACATTTCATTAATGACAAATTAACAAATACATCTCACAAAATCTATAACATATTTTTCAAAAACTTGTCATCATAATAAGCTTCAATATGCAAGTCTTACATGAATAAACATAAAAATTTAGTGCATGTTGCAAACATAAAACTCACAAAAAAAGGTTTGAAACATAACAAAAGAATTGAGAACAAGCACAGTCTTTGAGTTCTTATGAAAACCTAAACACAACATACAAGTGAAGTGATAACAAAATAGGAAACAAAAACTTTCTTCTATTGCTAATCTCTATTTTCTTCAAGCCTCTTCTCATATCTTAGTTATATGCTTCCCACCTGAGTTTTTCAAATTAAAAAAAAAACACACACACACACAAAACAAAAACAAAGAATAGAAAACATGAGTCATGATCAAGTACAGTAATTTCATATCATTGAGAGAAAATATATACAATGCATAGCAATATATACTTGCCTCGTTCAAGTCAAGTCATATTATCAATCATCGATTTCAGTTTGAGATGCTACGTTCAACCCTTTGAATTCTGAAAGAAGATATATAAATATGAAGATAATATATTTTAAAATATAAATACCACAAGTTTAACTATGTAAATGAGTTACCTTGCTCAATGCTTTCATATAAACTAGCTTCTTCAAAATAATCGCATGACTCATTTGGTTCAAGTTTTGACTTTAACCAATTTTGCGAGCAAATCAAAGCTTCAACTGTGATAGGGCTTAATGAGCTCCTAAAACAATCAAGTACACGTCCTCCAGTGCTAAAGACAGATTCAGATGCAACAGTGGACACTTGAATTGCCAACACATCTCTTGCAATTTGAGATAAAATTCCATACTTGTTGCTATTTAGTTTCCACCAACCCTAAGTATCAAATTATTCTAGTGGATCTTCCGTTGGCTCCAACAAGTATTTATCAATGTCATTCCTCTCCGTAGCACTTTCCCGTTCCTTTTTTCGCATCACAAATTGAACCATCATATCATCAACATCTTCATCAACAACAACCTTACTCAAACTTGTTTGAGATGAACCTTGATTAACTTGAGTACTCGAACCACTCAAACTTAACTTTAAGTACTGTTGATACATTTGATGTAATGTCATTTCAATTTTTCTGATCATCCCTTGAACAACTGATTCAATAAACAACTTTTCCAATGTGAACTTCACATACTCCAATTTGTATCTAGGATCCAAAAAGTGGCAACAAACAACATACAATTAATGTTTTCAGTATTTCCCCAGTACTTGTCATATTTTGTTTTCATACTCGCAGCCATTTCCCCCAACAAAAGATCTCCGGTAGCACTGAATCTCATCAACTGATTTTGAATCTTGCAAAATTCACGATAATAGACATTAGAAGTGGGAGATAATTTTTGTTATGTCATATAATGCCATCAACTGATTTTGTTATGTCATATAATGTCTTCAAGAATTTGACAAAAATCTTTGCATTTTCATAATCACATTTTGTGGGAGGTCCCACCCTTTTCTTTTCCCCTTCACCATTACCAAGAAAATATTTAATGAATTGACTATCTTCCTCATCCAATCTCTCCAAAGCACTCTGAAATTTAACTGCACATTACAACATCAAGTAAGTGGAATTCTACCTAGTAGGTACATCCATTACCAAAGAGCCCTTGCATTCACTCTTTACTTTTTCTACACAAATCTTAATTTTCAATCCTCTTGCAGGAGATGATTTCACATAATTAACGGCATTTCGAATGCTTTTCACTGAATGATGAAGTTCTTTCAAACCCTCTTTCACAATTAAATTCATAATATGAGCGCAACACCTCAAATATAGAAACTCTCCATCTAAAATGGAACCTTTCCATCCATTAATCCTCTTTCTAAGATATGCAATCGCGGTATCATTTGCACTAGCATTGTCAACTGTAATAGCGAAAACATATTCAATGCCCCATTCAAGTAAACATGCTTCTAGTCTTCCCTATGACCTCTCCCGTGTGACTAGTAACTTGACAAAAGTTCAATATCCTTTTTTGCATATTCCAATTACAATCAATGTAATGACAAGTGAGATACAAATAATTCATCTTTTGCGTCGACGTCCAACAATCAGTAGTGAGTTAAGGTTTTTCATATGTGCTTATGTAAACGGATTGGATTGGACTGGATCCGCGGTTTTTCATTGAAGAATCCATGATCCAATCCAATCCGACCGGATTACTGATTTTTCAATCCAATCCGGTCCAAGGGATCAAAAAATTGATCCAATTAGTGATAATTGGTTTGAGTTGGATCGGATTCGCGGATTATGTCAATCCGTGTGCACCCCTACTCACGTGTGTGTGCTCATGGGTCGGGCCGAACTGGCCTAGGCCCGGTCCAACAGGGCCCCCCTTAATTAAAAATTAATAAAAATTAAATAAAAAATATTTTTATATATTAATTTCTGGAAAATAAGGAAAATACTTGGAAAATTCTAGAAAAATTGGAAAAAATTATATAAAATATAAGAAATTGAGAAAAGGTAGAAAAGTGGTTTCAAAACTTTTCGAGTGTTTTTGGTATATCGATATAACTCGAAAAATGTGCCACACCTAAAAAAAACTGGAATAAAATTTTAAATTTTGGTTAAATATTATAAATCCATTTAATGTGGCTTTAAATCAATTAAAATAATATAGAATGAACTTCATGAACTAAAGAGAATTCTCGAGAGTTCGAGTGCGCGAGTCGGGGTGTCGGGAGGTTGGATTGACTAGGAAATTGTGTGAATTGTGAGTAATCCTACTTGAACTTTTTACTTTCATTTCATTTCTAATTATTATAGTTGGACAATCTATACGACTGTAAATGGGTGTCTTGTACACTTGATATCATGATTTATTGTTATTATCTCTTGTTGAGCTTGGCATCATGATATTCCTTTGTGTTAAATCTATTTGATTCCTTCCATTACTCGCGTCTCTTTTCATTTAGTATTAAGGAGTTGAAATGAATAACATGCTATTAGGAATAGACAATAATTAATTATGAACTTGTATTTCTTTGTTTATTGTGTTTCATAGCATTTCCATTTTTGGATTCCTTTACCGAGTTATTTCTTGATGTCTAAAAGTGGTTTTAGAATCTAGGGACCTCGGGGATGTCGGCACTCTCCACTATACTCGCGCGACTCACGGCGTAATGAATCGGGGTGTTCGGCGAGATTTATGATAGATGAGTTATGCGTGTAGAGCACAGCTCCGCCATTTGAAGTCATTAGAAAATGATAATATGTAGAGCACAGCTCCATATAAATAGTGGAAAAGGCTAAGTGATAGTTCTCACTGCCGACCGGACCTAGATCAGATTACTTAACCTATGTCAGTTTCATTTGAATTTCTGGTATTTTCTAGCATGTTTATTTAGAGCTTTCCTTGACTACCATTATGCTTTTAAATACCGTTAATTTATTTTGGAAATGTGAGTAAATAAGTCATTTGGGAATTGCTGTTATACTTTTGTACTCATCGTCCTTTCTATGACGTGAGTGCAGATCTGTCGAGCAATAGACCCATCAAAGAGAAGATTGACGACCACTACTAAGCTTGCGTACTACTGTCTGATTATAGGTTTTGATATTTTGTATATTTCACTTACTTATGTCTTTCATACTGTTGGGATGTATATATTGGATTGAGCATTAGTTCCCCGACTTTTAACTATCACACTGTTTATATGTTTCGCCACATAGTTCATATATATATATATATATAGTGATCGTTATTCCTGATTTCCACACTTAGGTTTATCAAATTGTTTCCATTTATTTAAAAAAACTTTCACTCAATGATTAAAAGACTTCCGCTATAAATTTTTAAGACTTTCGCTAATTTATTAAATTGTAGAGCTTGTAAATAACTCAAAAATGTTGTAGTTGTTAGGGTTAGTGTATTATTTATCTTGAATGCGATCAAGTTGGCAATTGGGTTAAAAAGGCTGACTAATACGTAGTTAAGTCCTACGGACCGAGTTATGGCTTAATTACGGGATTAAGCTAGGCGGTGCCCTAGATTAGAAGAGGATTCTTAAGTCCATATTAGTTGGGCAAACGTGAGCACTGCCTGCAGGGGTGTTGTCCACCCCTTAATAGTGGGTTATACCCCGAGTACTGGATTGTTGTGGATGCGGATGTGGATTGTTGTGATTATGGATGTGGTACTATTGTACTATGTGGAAATTGACCACTTATGGGCCTCTTTTGACTATTTGGACACTAAAACTTCGTTGTTATGCTTGCCAGTCTGTTTACCATGCAATTTGTTATATTTCCTGTTTTTCAATACCGCATGATATTTGGACTGTTTATTTAGTAACTCTTGAATTGCTATTGTAACAACCCTAAATTTTTAACTGACTTGTGTTGCACTTGTCAGAATTGTGACCCGGCTACGTGAATACTGGACAGTATTTTGAACTTTGGGAGTCGACACCGAAGTGATTTTATGATTCTTTGATTGTGTGTATTAGTATTGTAGTATTTTACGGGTTTCGAGCCGTTCGGGAGGTATTTAATTGAGTGAGGTTTCGACTAGTTAAACGGGGGAGAAAAACAAGTAAAACATACAAATAAATGAATTTTTAATTTATTTAATTAATTAGTTGGCGAGACAAGGCGAGACTACGCGAATTACGAGAGTCGGAACAAGGAAAAATGGACCGAGGAATGTCGTTTGAACGCGGGAGTTAGTTAATTACGCAACATATGGTCTATGGAATTGGATTTGTTAAATTGACACAGTTCAATGGTGAGGAACCATGAGATTGACCTCGAGATGTGGGTGTGTTGAGGTGGAGAGTTATGCAAGTGACAACACACACACACACTTTAATGTGTAATAAAGAGAAATAAATAGAATGGTTACACACTTTAATGTGTAATAAAGAGAAATAAATAGAAAAGTAAAAAGACCCATAAGGGTAGTGTTTTAAAAGTGTGTAGGAATTAAGTTGGGGGTAAAAATGTCATTTGGCCTTATATATATATAAAAAAAAGAAAACCCTACACTATTCACCTCCTTCTCCAAACACCCACCGCCGCCACTTATCTTCTTCCTCCCTTCATCTCTCTCGTCGGTCTCCCACTCGGTCTCCCCTCGCCAGAACCCTCACCGGAGGTCCGCTTTCTCTCTCTCTTCCACTCTTTCTTACGTTTTTCACTATTTTTTTTAATTTATTGTTGTTTTGGTTTCACCGGAAAACACCAAGCTTGGCGGCGCTCCTGGCCGGACCGCCGCACCAGGGAGGTTGTCGGGGACTAGATCTCGCCCATACTAATGTCCTACAACCCTTCGGTGTGTCCGAAATCCAGTTGCATTTTAAAACAGTTTTATTATTTCATGTGATTGTTTTTATGTTGTATTTTATCTTATTTTTATTCTTTCTTTTGCCGTAAAATCGCATGTTTGAAAGGATTTGCTGGTTGAACCATCACTGGTGTGGGGGTTATCACGGATCTTGCTCATGTCCTCGATGGTCTCTCGCGGTTTTGGTTCATCTAAAATACTATTAATATTGTTATTTTGACGAATTACTTGTTACGATTTTTATTAAACAATTGGACTCGTTGTAGTTTCTTAATAATGTTGCGTGGTTTCGTGTTTTGATCATTCTTTGTTGATGACGTCGGTGTTGAGTTTTCAGTCAAAGTTTTGTCAATTTGGGTTTGATTTACCGATTGAATTGTCGAGGTTTTCGAGTCATTTAAAAGGATGGGAAAATGTGAAGGGTATCGACCTAGGATTAATTAATGCCTCGACCCATTAATTAGAGTTTCCAACCTTGTCAGGTAGCGAAAAACTTGGGAATACGCATTAGAAACGAGAGTTTATTTCGCGGGTCGCGATAGTTCAGGTAAGTACATTTGCCACAAGCATTTGTACGTTTGTAAGCCAGTAAGAAAATGCCATGTGATTCATTATCATTTATTCAGTCTTGTTATGCTCTATTATTGGTATTCCATTCCATTTCTTGTTGTGTGTTTCCCGGCGTAAGTGTTTCGTCTCGAAAGTACTAGGACCTGCACTAGAGGGATAAAACGCGGGCACTCGTGCGCACGAGTGTGTGACCACCCTTAGTGACCGTGTGACACCGAAGTACTGGGTGGATGGGTTTGAGTCCTTTCCAGGTCATATAGCCGTGCCTTCGCTTGTGTCGATGCCCGGGAAGATCTCGCGAGGTCTTCGCCGTTATGCTATGATTTAGACCACTTATGGGCCTCTTTTGATTCCTTGGAACACACTTAACTTTCGATTGATATCTATTAGTCTGTTTATCATGCATCTTGTCTATTTAATTTCCTGTCTTTTATTTCCGCATGATATTTAGGCGCTTTACTTGTATTATCATGAATTACTGGTTGTTTTCTGCGGCATTACATTCATTTTTCTCCAGTTGCTCACCGTCTAGTTTGTGACGGTGGGTGCAGATAGGACGGAGAGCAGTAGGGGCAAGGGACCTTGCCTAGGAGATTTTTTGTGAGCAGCTGGACTTGAGGTACCGAGATGTAGGCTCATGTTTATTTCTTTTTGTATGACGTTTATATATATATGATTGTTTTGGAACTCGGGGAATATGTTTTGAAGTGGATTCCATCAATCCATTTTGTTGACTTAGAATTGAACATATTGGGTTTTTCCACATTTATATAGATTCCTAATTTCCTTTGATTGAGTTATTTCCCAATTCTTGAGTAGTAGGTAATTTGCTTCCGCTGTGTTATAATTGCAATAACTCTTTCATAAAATGTGAAATTTTGATGTTTTGAGGCTGACTAGGCTCGTCAGGGTCGTTGAGAACTGACTCGGGGCTTGCACGGGTCTAGGCCGGGCGTACCCAAATGCATTGGGAATTTGGGGCCGTCACAGCTATTTAGTTTCTTTTAGCATTACTTTCAATTTTTCATGCATTCACCGTCTAGTTTGTGACGATGGTGCAGATAGAGCAGAGACGAGAAAGGGAAAGGAGTTGATGCTAGGTGATGTCCTCTAAGGACTCTCGAAGCGTTTCTTTCCTTTACTCACTGTAGGTTTTGCTTCTTTTTACTGTGATTATTGTACATTATGTTTTGTATAACAATGGGACATGTATTGGGGATTGAGAGACTAGGGATATTATGTATGATCGTACTGTTCAGCTTTGATCACCAGACATACATGTATTTATCCATTTCTCAGGGTTCCTACGCGATAGGTTATCTATTTTCCTGATTCTCCATTTACAAGTTATAGTTGATTATAGTAATTTCCGCTACGAATTTCCTAATAACTTTATAATCCTATAACTCACACATTTAAATGTTAAAATAATGTCGTATATGAGGGTTTGAGGCTAACTAGGATGCGTAGACTTTGTGAGTAAGGACTCGGGGGTCCACATAGGTCTAGGACGGGCGAGACCCAGTTTTATGGGGAACTGAGGCTGTCACATCAACAACCTCAACAAATCCATAAACAAAGCTCAAAACCACACCCAAAACCATACAAGCAAACACCAAAAACCAGTGAGCTTTGCTCACCCTTCGAAACCTTCGCCAAAACCTGCAAAATTACACCCGAAAAATGAAGAACGACAAGGAGATAGTAAATCTTACCTCGGATTACCGATTCTTAGCTCCAATCCTCCTCAAATCACCAAGCTAAGATCACAAAAATCCCTAACTTCTCCACCAATTTTTGAATTTTCTAATGAGAAGAGAGAAAAGTTGGTGAGAAATAAGTCAAACCTCATATTTATACTTCAAATTTGATCTTGTGTGATGCTCCCATCTCCATGCCCATCAATTGTCCAAGATTTGGTCAAAACGTCCATCATTGGTGACACAAATGTATGACTTGGTCTCTTGGTCTTATCCATTCAACACACTAATCATTTGTTCCTTGGACGTTCATATACCTGGCACCTCAACCTGCGTACTCAACTTTGACGATACAGTTGGCCTACGCCACGTTTCCATAATCATTATTTGTCACATTTAATTATATTTGTCTATGTGAACCCTTTTTCTGGCCTAATGTTTCCATCATTTGCCCACTTGGTACCTGCATCGACATGTTTTTCTAGGCGAATACCTATCACACTATCTTACTCGGTAACATCAATATAAACTAACACATGCAATGTAATAAATCAAATAATAATAATTACCATCGCATTTATGAAATCAATAAGTCAAAGATAACATATCTCGCCAACGTGGCGTCCCCGTGGACCTGCACTAGCGTCTACGTCCAAAATCCTCAAACAATAACGTCAATTAAAAATTGAGTTGTTACACATTGGCTTACTTTACTTAAGGCACACTTTGAAAACGCGCCTTTACAAGCCACGTTTTCAAAACTTGCCTTCAATTCATCCTTCCCAATTAAAGGTAAATTTTTTGAACTAGCTGAGGGTTATGTAAGTCTTTTGAGCAAGGGGAGGGTCAAAGTGTAGATCTTACGTCGCCAAATGATTAATGTGCAACAAAAAATCTATTTGGACACTAAGGGTCCGGACTCAAAGGGGGGTTTTTGAGATTTTTGTAAATATTAAAGGAGTGTTACAAGTTATAATTTTGAAGTCATTGATTGCTTAAGGATGACTTTGAAATAAAAAATTTTCAAAAAACTTCTTAAAGGTCCGGACTCATAAGTCCAAGTAGCACTAGTCAATGTGCAAAAAATCCCGTAGTCATGTTGTGACGAATTCAAGAAAAGAAAAGTAGTACATTAATTGGTGCACCAGACAAAAATGATCAATAAAATTCAAGATAAAACGAGGTGTCAGTGGCCCGGCCCACGAAGCGTTAATCTCGTGGTTAAACCAACGGCGGACCATTTGAATTGAAAACAAGATTCTTAACTTTTTGCTTAAAAGTCCTCGTTACTATTTGTACTTTACTTTTTGTACTCTTTTTTTTTATACAATGGTTGAAGTCAAGAAAAATAAGAGGATTGAAGGGTATTGGAGTGATGTTAAGGGTATTCTTTTGGTCTAGAATAAAAAAGTGAGATATTTAAAATAAGAAAATGAAGTACAAGAAGTAATGAGGTCCTCTGAGCAAGAAGTGGGGTTCGTTTAGCCATTACCTTTTTTTTAGTAAGAAATCATTAAATAACTTTAACAAGAGTCAAACTCATACCTCTTCCATGCCCTAAGGCCTTAAACCTTATCTTATTGGCAAGTGATATGCCTCACTAGGGCAAATTAATAATAAGATTTTTATACATCTTGAGTAGGTGAGTCTTATGTTTGAATTGATAATAAAGACAACTATAGTCATCTCCTGCTACTAGAGGTGACGTACGATGGTGCTACCTCAAGAATGTCGCATTCGATGTCGAGTGATTATAGAGAACAGCCTCGTGCCCGTGTTGTGAAATCGGGTTCAATGCTATAGTAAAATCTTTATAAATCAAAAGTATGCGTCTTCTATTTGATTTTGAATTAAGAACCAAAACAAGTACAACCAATTAATATCGAGTTACTCAGGACGAAGATCATACTACTTATGTCTCATTTGATGCTAGTGGTTGTTGATTTCAATGCTACAGTACTGTATAATCGAAATTAATGTAATGAATGAACATTGTAATATCTCCTTGCAATGAAATAATTTAGGGCAAGGTTGACAAGGCAATTCAGACAACTAACCCTAATTATATATATATATATATATATATATATATATATATATATATATATATATATATAATTTTCTATTAAAAGGATCACGTCAAGATTAAGTAGTTTACATTAATTTACTTTTTTCTTTTATCTTCTTTAAAAGTTGAGATCAATATTTAAGGCATTATTGACTTATTTTTTCAGAGATTCAAAGGACAATTGATGATGAAATAGATTGATTTTAGTACTATTTTAGATTTTATTTTTTTTTGGTAGGATTTTAGATTATTTTTCATGAACTATTTTAGATTATTTATCTTCTTTTGAACTGCAGATATTGTAGCAGCTTTGACTATAAACAGGCAATTATGGGGTGCACATAGCCTGGCCGACTATAACAGGCAATTGTGACGCACTTTTCAATAATGTAATCTTACAATATTTGAAAATGAAAGTACTACTTTAGCCCATATTTTTCTAAGAAAATAATTTTTTGGAAGCAGCTAAACCAACCCCACTTCTTGCTAACGGATACTATTTTTTAAAAAATTTTTAATGCACGTTTGAAATGACCCAACTGCTCCTCCATATAAAAGGGTTTTTGCTACCCCGGTCACTTCACTCACCCATACCCCACTCACCCCTCTCTCGAATTGCACTCTTACCTCTGGTCCAAATCAGACAAAAGCCAAGCGAAACCACATTGATTCGGTCCGTGGGTGCATTCCCCCCTTCTTTTCGATGTCAATTTTTGGACTTTTTTTGTTTTATTTTTATTTTATTTTTTTGTTTTTTGAGTTGGCAGTGTTTATGGTTTTGTTGTTGGGTTTAGGGCTTCAATTTAGAGTTTGAATCTCGCATTTTTGGCACAAAATATCGATGGAATTGATAATATCTTGCGATTCTGAGCAAAACTCAATAATGTTTTTATTGTTTTCATGTATTTTTTTAAAGTTATGAAACTTTTTTTTTTTTCGTTCTTGTCACTCGTGGGTTTCGAACACACAGGGCCAAGACCTCTACAAGTCCGAAATCGCTTTGGAGGTCTCGACAAGACCGAAACCCATGGGCAACCCTTCCACACTTCTAGGGCACCGACAACACTAGACTAACCTTGTTTGACAAAAAAACACTTTTACGCCACTTTTAATCTAGTACAAGTGCTTTACAATGGCAAAAAATTGAGAAACATAGAGGGTTGTGGGGTGATGGGGTGATGGTGAGGGTGAGGGTCATGGGGTAAATAAGGGTATTTCTTAAGTTTTTGAAAAAAATAAGGTGGGGTAAGTTTAGCAAAATCAAGGTATGCCTGAGTAATGGAGTACGTTTTGCAAGAAGGGAGACCCGTTTATCCGCTTCCTATTATTTATAGGTGATTCAAGAAAGTTAAAATAGCCTCAAAACATGTCTGGTGAGATAGGCATCACTTGCTAAAAGAAAGAGTTTGGGGAGGTCGTGGTTCGACTCAATTCCAAATTAATTGGGGCGGCTGCATGGGTCATACTCTTTCATTGTGCTCGATGTAGTACAATTGACGGTGAGCTTTCCAAACCATTTAAATCCCTCATAATTAATGTATCCTAAGTTAACTTCGGTCTATCCTTACCTTTTTGAATTAATTTCTTCAGTTTCTATTGAGCCAAATTTTTTTAGCAAAGGCATCTTTGCAGGTGTCCAAACCATCGCAACCGCCCTTTCCTAATCTCTGCGTTAATTGGTGCTACTACTTTTTCTTGAATTTTTATATTTCTTATTCTATCTTTACGAGTTTTACCACACATCCACCTAACCATCCATATTTCTGTTACGTTCATTTTATGTAATTGTTATTATTTTACTATTTAACATTCACTTTTATAAACCATAGCTAGCCTAATTGTAATTTTATATACATTTTTTCTTTTTAATTTAGTAAAAATATTTTGATCATAGATCACACCTGTTGCACTTCCTAATCCAACTTAAATTTTAAATATGATATCGTTCTTAATAGTTTCCTCCATTTCTATGCTCTCTAATCGAATTAGTTTCGAACATGCATGCACGTTTACCTTGAAATAAAAATAAAAATAAGGACATGCATACACGTTTGAAGTTTGAACCATGGCCCACAAAACTAAAAAAAAAGAAGAAAGGATTCAGATTATAACTGTCAACGAAGCCAACTGAAACATTAATTGGTACCCCCATTGTGGAAAATAGGAAAAAAAAATCCCTATATAAGCTTAAAAACTAAAGAAATTCTACCGACAGGTATAGGGTAGACCAAATCTAACTTAGGGCACATTAATTAGAAAAAAATTAAATGATTTGGATTGTACATCAATTGAACTAAATTGAGTATGAACCAATAAATGAATGACTCACTAGTTTGGTATGAAGTTACTTGGGTAAGATGTTGAGAGTTCAAATCTCATAATGGACAAGTTGTAGTTTCTTTCTTATCAAAAAAAAGAAAAATAAACTAAATCGAGTGTAATGGAAGAATTTGATTCATGTAGCCGACCCAAGCTAATTTTGAAATTGAGACTATGTTGTTGATATAAGCTTAAAAACCTGATATGTATTATCTATATAACCCATTTAGACTTAGTAAGAAAATTTTGATTTCTAACAAAGTTCTTCGCTGAAATACAAAAACAAAAAAACAAAAAAAAAAAAAAACAAAACATTGTTCTTCGCCTGAAATTCCCTAATAGGAAAATTGCATGGGTGAGCTGGAAACGATTGTGCATGCCCAAGCAAAATGGTGGTTTGCGGTTTCGAGATACTGTGCAATTCAATAAGGTCATGGTGGCTAAACAAGCATTGCGGGTGTTTCAATTTTCGGAGAGTCTGGCGAGCAAGGTACTCTAAGAGTCTAAAGCAAATATTTTCTCAGTAGGTAATTCCTTCAAACAATGTTCTTAAATACATGGAGAAATTTATTTTTTGAATTTCAACTATTCATATATTATTAACACATTATTCAAATAGAAGAGTGTCGACATTAAAGAGATGAGAAAGAGGCCGGAGACGAAAGCATGTAAGGAGAGACAAAAAAGGGATTCGAAAGGCGGGATCGTGTAGGGGGTAGGGGCGGGGGCAGGTATCAGGTATGGGGTGCCTATAGGGAGTCCATATTACCAACCAAGTGGATAACTCATTGATTTGGTATGAAGTTGCTTAGGTAAGTTCAAAAGTTCAAGCCTCATAGTAAGCAAGTTGTGATTTATTTCTAATCAAGAAAAAAAAAGGCAGCGGCTAAACGGATCCCAATTTTCGCTAAACATATCTCATTTGCTAACCATACCCCAGTTTTTGAATTTTAATTGCTAAAAGTACCCCACTTTTTGTTAAAATTCTCCAAAATACCCTTACTAAATGTACCTCACTTTTTGCTAAATATACCCCATTATTCAAACATACCTGTAACGACTCTAAAATTCTAACTCGTGTCACGTGTTATTTCAGGGTCGTACTGTGAGACCCAGTAGTTGTGGTGTACTTGTCAAACTCTCGAAAGTTGACGCCGAAATATTTTATTTTTTGTATGGTGTTTGTATTATGTATTTTATACTCAAATGTCGAGTCCAATTGTCTAAATATGTGAGGACGTGTGCGTCAACGTGTTGGAATTACGAACCAATTTGCCTAGGGAAACGTGTCACTACAGGTGTCGGACGAATGGGGAACGGGTATACTGAGTCTGGGAAATGTGTTACACAGACAAATATAATAAAATATGACCAATACTAAATATGAAATCGTACGTTGGTCGTTATGTAACGACCCAATTTATAATTGCCGTTAATTATGACGCCATTGCAGATGTGGACGCCAACGAGGACGGTTATGGGTCCCACAGCGAGGCCGGAAAACACTCGAACTAGGTATACAGTCCGTTTTGTATGCTTGTTGTGGTAAATTGTGATAAAAATGTACAAATTAGCTAATTTCATTACAATATGTATGTTAATGTAGTTTATTGGCGAGTGAGGAGTTGCCTCGAGGTGCGTGCGGACATGGGACACGGGGCACGGGGTGCCGGGGAGTCGGGAGACTAGTGTGGTCTTATCTACAAATTTTGGGAAATTATTGAATAGGTTAGATAATTGATATAAGCTAAATCAATTGGAAATCAATAAGTCCTATAGTTAAGGTGGATAAAACAACAATCGTGGGATGATTCTCGAGATACACAATGGAGAGAATCGAGGTGTTGAGTGTCATGATAGGGTGTGTGAGTTGGAGTGACACAGGGTGATCAATAACCCTTAGATTATTCTTGAGATGGGCACACACACTTGATCAAATGCCAAGTATATATATATACATGTTCGATCGATCAAACAAGGGAGAGAAAGAGAATGAGATTGGAGAGAAAGCTTGGAAGAGAGAATCGGTGGGAAGAAGAGGAGGAAGAACAACCACTAAGGTGTGAAGGAAGTGATTTTGGCATCCAACAACAAGATCAAAAGGTATGGACACAACAAACTTGGGTTTTGTGAGATTGTTGGTGTGGGTTAGAATTTGTGAAATTCAAATTTGTTGGGAGATTAAACACTTTGTTTTGTTGGGAGTGAGTGTCTATGAGAATGGCATGAGATGGTTGTGATTTTGAGCTAATTTGAGAGAGATTTGATGATTTCATGAAAATGGGTTTTGAAAATGTGATTTTGATGATTCTTGGATTTTGATGTTTAAACTTGACGAATTTGTGTTTAAATGGTATTTCGGAGGTGGATGATGAGTTTTGGAGGTGTTAGAACCAAATGAATGAGTGTATGAAGTGGTTTGGAATGTGGATTTTTGAACTGAAATTTCTGGACAGAGCGCGATTAGCGCGCTAATGGGTGGACCTAGCGCGCTAATTGCCCTCTGGAAAATGATGATGAACAATGACTCAGACAAATCGCGCTAATTCATCTCATTAGCGCGCTAATAGTTCACTGGAATCTGAAAAATTGGAAAATAAGAAAATGAGCCTAACTAATATTTTAACCCAATTAATTGAATAATAACCCTCATAAATGAATTCCAGGAGTCTTGGAATAGTATTTGGAGTCAGGGGTTAGTCGGAAATCAGACCTGGAGTAATATCGGGGATTTGGAGGTATTGAGTCGGGGTTTGACTTGTGGAACGAGGAGTGCGTATTGAGGTGTGTAGTATCCCAATTGAACTTCACTTTAGTATTTACCATTTGATTTATTTGAATTCAGTTCTATTTATTCTTTACTCCATTTCGTTATTGCTTTACGGTGGCTGAGTACTCTCACCTGGTGACTTTACGGTAGTGGAGTTACTCCTACCTGGTGTCTTTACGGTGTTGAGATCACTCCCCACCTGGTGCTTATTCGTTACGGCCATAGAGTCCACTAAGTCATAGCACTTGTCTAGGCATACGCCGGTGAATAGGCTACCCGGGTATGGTAGGCTTGTGTGGGTGCGTCGTGGGTCTACGCCGATGTGACGGCCCCAAATTCCCAATGCATTTGGGTACGCCCGGCCTAGACCCGTGCAGGCCCCGAGTCAGTTCTCAACGAACCTGACGAGCCTAATCAGCCTCAAAACATCAAAATTTCACATTTTATGAAAGAGTTATTGCAATTATAACACAGCGGAAGCGAATTACCTACTGCTCAAGAATTGGGAAATAACTCAATCAAAGGAAATTAGGAATCTATATAAATGTGGAAAACCCAATATGTTCAATTCTAAGTCAACAAAATGGATTGATGGAATCCACTTCAAAACATATTCCCCAGTTCCAAAACAATCATATATATAAACGTCATACAAAAAGAAATAAACATGAGCCTACATCTCGGTACCTCAAGTCCAGCTGCTCACAAAAAATCTCCTAGGCAAGGTCCCTTGCCCTTACTGCTCTTCGTCCTATCTGCACCCACCATCACAAACTAGACGGTGAGCAACTGGAGAAAAATGAATGTAATGCCAGAAGAAGATAACAGTAATTCATGATAATACAAGCAAAGCAGTCTAAATATCATACGGTAATAAAAAGACAGGAATTTAAATAAATAAGGTGCATGATAAACAGACTAATACATGTCAATCGAAAGTCAAGTGTGTTCCAAGGAATCAAAAGAGGCTCATAAGTGGTCTAAACCATAGCATAACGGCGAAGACCTCGCGAGGTCTTCCCGGGCATCGACACAAGCGAAGGCACAGCTATGACTGGAAAGGGACTCGAACCCATCCACCCAAGTACTCGGTGTCACACGGTCACTAAGGGTGGTCACACACTCGTGCGCACGAGTGCCCGCGTTTATCCCTCTAGTGCAGGTCCTAGTACTTTTGAGACGAAACACTTACGCCGAGAAACACACAACAAGAAATGGAATGGAATACCAATAATAGAGAATAACAAGACTGAATAAATGATAATGAATCACATGACATTTTCTTACTGGCTTACAAACATACAAATGCTTTTTAAGGCAAATGTACTTACCTGAACTATCGCGACCCGCGAAACAAAACTCTCGTTCTTAATGCGTATTCCCAAGTTTCCCACTACCTGACAAGGTCGAAAACTCTAATTAATAAGTCGAGTGATCGACTAACCCTAGGTTAATTCCCTAATGTTTTTCCAACGTTTTAAGAAATCAAACATTTTAACAAATCGATAAAATAATGAATACTCTTTCTCAGTTTGAAAAACTACAACAATAACTACGACTATGATAATACAACATCAATAACCATGACACATGTAAGCCTACTCATAAATTATAGGCTCGGTTCGGTCGTATGTGGATCACGCCATAGTCTCGAGGACCGGTGGTGTGATCATGACGTCATAACCGTTTGAATATACCTTAAACAACCAATAGTTCACCCATGCTATGTCTCGCAATGGATCTGGAATCACCATAACGTGGACATGCCGTGACATCTTCAAACTAAAACCATATTCACCTATAATACCATAACCGAAACTCGAAACCATTCCACATAAATAAGAAGCTACAACGAGTCTGGTTATTTAATCAAAATCAAGTCAATCGACTCGATAATGGGATCACATGAAATGACAACACTAATGAAGAACCTCGATTAAATATTACGACACTTCTCTACGTCGTAAAAGCCAAGTTGGAAGGACCCAAATTTTGAACCACAAGTATGAGATCTCATTTTCATGGATTATATACATATATATATATATTTTTTTTCATAAACTTTTCTTTCTTTTCTCTTTCTTTCTCTTTTTTTTCTTATATGGTACACCCCAGCCGTGGGGTGCACACGCCCTATCACACCCCAACAGTGGGGTGTAAACACCACATAACATACATTCCAACAGTACACCCCCATCATGCACCCCATCGGTCACACACAATCACACACACACCAGTTGGTTGTCCACCCCATTCCATCATCACGCACCCCACCAGTCACCACGCACATACGTTCATCACACCAACACCACACCAAACTGTCCACACACACCACACATCACCTCATGCACCCCACTAGTGAGAATAGAGAGCACAGACCGATAGAGAGAGACACACACACACTTACCCCGGTGACGCAGTAGAAGGCAGTGGTGGTGGCTGTTCTAGCCGGGAGAGGAGGCCACCGAGAGCGTGAGAGGGCGTGAGGCCGAGGAGAGTGAAAGATCGAGAGAGAACAGCGAGAGTGAGAGAGAGGAGAAGCCGAGACCGAGAGAAAGATGGAAGGCGAGAGTGAGGGAGAGGAGGACCGAAATGGAAGAGGAGAAGGGTGGGCGGCGGTGGTGTTTAGAGAAGAAGGTGAATAGTGTAGGGTTTGCAACCCACGTTTTGTATATATATTAGCCAAATGACCTTTTTACCCTCCTCTTAACACTTGTTCATTTTTAACTCCTTTGCCCTTATGAGTCATTTACTTCATCATCACATCTAAACATAATTACACATCTTGATGTCAATCTCATGGCTCCTCACCATTAGACTGTGTCACTTTAACAATTTAGCTTCCATAGTCCATATGTTACGAAACTATCTAACTCCCACGTTCAAACGACGTTCCTCGGTCCGTTTTTCCTTGTTCCGACTTCCATAACGCGCGTAGTCTCGCCTTGTCTCGCCAACTAATTAATTAAATTAATTAAAAAATTCATTTATTTGTATGTTTTACTTGTTTTTTTCTCCCCCGTTTTACTAGTCGAAACTTCACTCAATTAAATATCGCCCGATCGGCTCGAAACCCGTAAAATACTAAAATACTAATACACACAATCAAAGAATCATAAAATCACTTCGGTGTCGACTCCCGAAGTTCGAAATACTGTCCGGTATTCACGTAGCCGAGTCACAATTCTGACAAGTGCAACACAAGTCAGTTAAAAATTTGGGGTTGTTACAGCCGACCACCTAGAGGGTCCAGGGTCACCCGGTAGAGGTGTTTTCATGGGGGAAAACCCGAAGTATGACTTGGTCTGATTTTACTGTGCACGTGCTTTGTTTCATCACTATATTTATGCATGCGATGATCCTTTTACAGTTGTCTGTATTCTTTTGTTCCGCATGTTTAATTATAGTATTTTAAATTCCAGTACTTTTACTTCCATAATTACTTGGTGAATTTTCTTGAGATTACTCACTCTGGACTCGTCATCTGTCTTTTTGTGATGGCTGAGTGCAGACCCTAGTACGAGCCGGGGAAAGGGCAAGCTTGAGGACTATATCGATTAACAGCTCTAGCCCTACTCGTACGTATGTTTATATTTACTCGTTTTATGCTGGATTTTGGGCTTTGAGAGACAGGTTGTATATTTTGATATTTTGAGGTTCAGATGATATGTATATGATGTACGTTTGGTATGGTTTCCACTTAGGTATTATACTCACGAAATGCAAGATAAATCTTATGTTGTTCATTTAATTTTCCGCTGCTAACTTGAGGATATATGATATGAATAGAATCAAAGTTAATAAGGATTGATTGATGATGGAAAATTGGGCGTGGGACACAGTTGGAAGTGACGTAGCCAGTTATGGTCCCGCGTGGCCTCCCGTGGCGGACCAATGTGGAAATTGGGGCTGCCACACGTTAGTTTCGCGATTGTACGCAACAATGCGAGTTGTGGTACAAGCCGGGTACCAGAACACCCATAAGCACTAATGATTGTGCTTTCGAAAAGATAAGACTAATAGACCAAGTCAAAAAAGTGAGTCACAAATTTGACTTTGATGGAGGAAATCTCAACCACAAGATGGGTCTTGAGATCCACACATCACACAAGATTAAAATTTGACTATAAAAAGGACGTTTTGAAAATTTTCTCATCAACTTTTCTCTCTCCTTTTGAGAAATCAAAAGATTTTAGAGGGTTTTGAGTGAGATTTTGGTGATTTTGAAGGCTTGGGATCTACCAACGACGTTGCTTAATGTAAGATCTCGATAGAACTTTCAATTTCCAACGCTTTGAGTCAACTTTTCAACAAAAAATGTGAGCAACACTAAGTCCTACTGATTTCTAGGTTGTTGCTATGGTTTAAAAGGTATTTTGAGCAAAGTTTGTAAATTGGTTATTGGTGTAGGTGGATAACACAAAAATTGTAGATCTTTGGTGAAAAATTGAGTTTTTTTTTGTTTTAACTGTAGAAAATTGAATTGTGGATTTGTATGGACATTTTGGTATGATGAATGGTGTTGTTGGAAGTCCACATAAGGAGTGAAGTGAGCTCGAAAAGCGAAAAAAAGCCGGGGAAAATTCAAAAAAAATTCCTAGAACAACCCAGGGCTGGCTCCGTCAGGGGCGTCGTGAGGTGTAAAACCTCACAACGCTAGTCACGACGCTAGGGCAGGGGGTTCACTACTCTGGTTACGCCGTGACAGACACCGTGGAGAATTACTCCCCACGATGCAACCCACGGTGCCAGGCCAGAATATTGGATTTTTTTTAAGTTTAAAAAAAACATTGGGACTTTAACTCGGGTATAACCACTAGTCTGAATACGAATAAATACCTAAAAAACACTCTAAACATTGCGAAATGGGTGACAAGATTGGACCGAGATTTTTTAAGAGTTAGTTGAATATTAAAATAAAATGGTAAAACAAATAAAATAAAACGCTAACACAACCAATATGTACTCCCTTCTCGTTCAAATAACCTAGGGTTTAGGTAGTTTACTAGGAGAGAGGAGTCTCACGTGTTTAGCAGCCAACATCATTTGTGGCTTCTCGTTGAGCCTATAGGGAGGATTTAGCATCCGACTACGACTGTAGCTTTCCTTCGGTAGTGTATTAGGGATTAAGCATTCGACAATTATTGTGTCAGACATTGGAGGTGACCTCCGAGCCCACTGGGTTGCACATAGTTGAACAATGGAGGTGACCTTCGGGCCACTGTGTCAACTGCAAGTTGAGGTGGTCTTGTGACTGCACTTTGAATTGGATTACCTATTCGCCTATCTATTTATTTTCTGGTCACTTGATTATCGTTGTTTGTGCTATTTAAGTCTGTTTATCATGCAAATTGTTGTCTGTTTCCATTTCTTTATTTACCGCAAGATTTAGAGACTCTTGTTTATTTTTATTCATAAATTATGTTGAGATCCCTATTGTCATTGCTTTTCTATTACTTTTTGTAGTCATCGCCTTTTTATGGAAGTGGATGCAGATCCGCACATGAGTCAGGGCAATGCGCCTATGCTTTGTGACATCCTTTAAGACACTCTCAGAGTCATTGGTGTTACTCATACTCAGTAGGTTTTTTGTTGTTTTGTTGTATATTGACTATGTATTCATATGTTTTATATACTTTTGGGTTCTTGGGAAGTTGAAATATTTTAAGGATACATGTATATACTTTTGTGGTTGTTGTTCATTATATATATATATATATATATGTACATGAAATGTTTCATTGTTACAAGATTTTCCACATCTAGATTGTCGTGAGTTTTAATTTGTTAATGAAGTATTGCACGTTGTTTAAGATGCTTCCGTTGCACATGTGATAGGTTGGTATTTATAGGATTTAATAGTCTATTTTAATATAGTTTAGTGTGGAAAGTCTTTAAAATATAGATCTAATTATATTTAGTTTTGGTTTTCAGGAGAAACGGAGTGCACGGTTGAATCCGGGGCAAAAAAATACTCAAAGTAGAGTATTTACTTGCAGTAATTGGATACCGGGAGAGTTTGTCTCGAAACATACACTGACAGTGGAGTAATTAGAGTCCAGTTGATGCCACATGTCGCTTCGCGATTGGTCAGCAAGTTAACACAGAGTTTATGCACACCAGCAGTGCCACATGTCGGAGCCCCATTTGCCAGGCCGTGTTACACATGCCATCTTTGCCAATTAGCGCCTGCCACGTCTCTCTCACCGTCTCCTATCGCTCAGCACGTCGATCTGCCTCGGGATGTGTGCCCACACGAACTCCCAGATCTTCGCATGATTCATGCGAGCTTCGTCCTTCACACTCGGCCCGCCACGTGTCCACACCACACCCCTCATCCGCACGTCACCAGCACTCCTCGGCACCAATTACATTCTGCCACGTCACTTGGCACCAGTTTCTCGGTCAATCCCAGCACGACATGTCAGCTGATACCAGTTTCTCAGCCAATCACACACTGACACGTGTCCTGAACGCCAAGAATGCCCAAACCAGTTTTCTTTCTCTTCCAGAGCAATTTTTATTAGTTTTATATATTAGGACTTTAAGTATTATTAGAAGAACATCTATTATTCTTGAGAGAACTCTCGACATTATTTTCTTTTGGGTAGCCATGTCCAACTAATCAAATCATTGCCTAGGTCGAAGGTAAAGCAAGTCAGGATTATGAATTTATGGCATAACTTGTAAGATCTAATTATTTTTGCTATTTTATTTAATTTAATTTCTTCTGTTTCTTTGTTGTTGGTTTTCATGAATATGGTTTAAATCTGGGGTATGTATGTGGCCAGTGCATGTTTCTAGGTGGAAAATCTATAGTCAATTGCTTAATTGTATCCGTAATGATACTTTTGGGACAATAAAAGTGACAAACATTCACCCGATTGCCGTAAAAACCTTTCGGTTCTTGAGTGTGCAACAATTGAATCTAGGTTAAATCGGGAGCAGACGCGATCCGGTTATCTAAGATTAGTATTCCCATAGAATTTTATTAATGTGGTTAGTGTTTTAAACCTTATGACGGATGTCTAGGGTTATGCATTAATTAGGAAAGTAGTTAGTGGCAGATGTCCTAGCTATCGAGATTAGGGGAATTAAGAATTTCTGGCAGATGTCAATTTTCCATGGCTAATCTAGGGGAACTTGAATTAATAATTGTTTTAGAAAAGATTGACGACCATGATATGCCATTGAATCTTGATCTTGTCTTGTGGAACCGTAAACCTAGGTATTTCTTTTATTTATTTAATTTCTTAGTAATTAAGTTATTTTCTCTAAACCCCATTTTTTCTTTCTTTTAGAATCTTAGAAAGATCACCAATCTCTGTGCGATCGTCCCTTTACCACTCTCTGCAAATAGTTGGTTTAAGGAATTATTTTATTGAGGCGTTCGGCGCGCGTCAATTTTTGGCGCCGTTACCGGGGATTCGTTTTTTTTTCTTTGATTTTATTTATTTATTTTTATTATTTGTAGTTTCTTTATACCCTTGTCTCTAGCATGTTTGCAAGAAACTCCACCATGGCCACCTCTTCACAATATTTTTCTAGTTGGCGTTTTGCTGTACAACAAGAACCTATCAAAGCTTGTAATCTTTTTAGTGGTTGTCATCATTTACCTAATGTATGTCCCTTTGACTACTGGCGTAATTCATCGCCACAGCCTGACATATTAAGTTCCATGCAGAATCGACCTTCAAGGGATATAATAAGGTTTCTTTTAGAGACAGAGCAAGACATGTACCTCACCGAACAAGAATTAGACAATTGGATTCAACAAAAAGATAAAGAAGCTGAAGAAGAAATAAAGTCAATTCTCAAGAAGAGATCAGCGAAGTCCATGAGTGCAATTCCATTAAAGAGTGTTGAGGTGAAAGATGAGAAATATTGGAATGATCAAGAAGAGTCAGAGGGGAAACTTGAAGTGTCTCAATCAGAGTCAAATATCGGTATGGCACAAACTCATGAAGAAGAAGCTGAAAATGAAATTGAAGCACTTTAATAAGGCTAGAGGTACTACAACATGAGAGCAAGGAAGACCAATCCTTTGTATTGGTGAACCCACCCACCCTCCCGTATATATTTGAAGATTTTGACATAGAGGTGGACGAAACGAAGCGTTCGAAGACTTTTTGCGCCGCCGACACCTTTGTGTTGGACTATTCAGAAATTATAGATTCATTTGTGTTAGAAGTTCCGGAAAAGCTCCCATTTCTGAACAAGGGCGTGTTTGTTTCATTGCCCAATGCTAGAGGAGGAAGTATCATTCTTGGATACTCTTTATTGGAAGGCATCACGTGAAGACAACATATGTCAAGTCAAGCCAAAGACTTTTGTAACGGCCCAAATTTAAAATTGCCGTTAATTATGACGTCATTGCAGATGTGGATGCCAGCGAGGACTGTCGAGGGTCCCACAGCGAGGCTGGAGCGCACGCGAACTAGGTATACAGTCCGTTTTATATGCTTGTTGTGGTAAATTGTGATGGAAATGTACAAATTAGCTAATTCCATTACAATATGTATGTTAATGTAGTCTATTGACGAGTGAGGAATGACCTCGGGGTGTGTGCGGACACGGGACACGAGGCACGGGGCTTGGGTAGTCGAGGAAACTACGGTGAGTTTATTCATAAATTTTGAGAATTTATTGAATAGGGTAGATAATTGTTATAAGCTAAATCAATTGGAAATCAATAAGTCATATAGTTGAAATTTGAATAAAACAATAACGAGTTGGATGATTCTCGAGATGCACAACAGGGGGCCATTAGTGTCAAGATAAGGTGTATGGAGTTGGAGTGACACGGGGTGATCGGGAACCCTTGGATATTTCTCGAGATTCGTGCACACACTTGATGGGAACCAGTATATATATACCCATGCTTGACCGATCAAAAGGAGAGAGAGAGAAGTGTGGTTTTGAGAGAGTGAAAGAGGAGAAGAGAGAATCGTTGGAGGAGAAGAAGAGGAGGAAAAACAGCCAACAAGGTGTGAAGAAAGTGATTTTGGCATCCTACAACAAGATCAAGAGGTATGGATACATCACTTTTGTATTTTTATGAGATTTTTAGTGTGGGTTAGGGATTTGTGAAATCCGAAATATTGAGGTGTTAAACTATGTATTTGGGTGAGATTTTGAGCTTGGTAATCCATTGTTGTGATATTTGATCAAGTTTGGGAGAGATTGGAGGAATTTGGGAAATGGGTTTGAAAATGTGATTTCCATAAATTGTGGATTTTAGTGTTTGATTATGGTAATTCAGGTTTAAATGGTGTAATTAAGGTCATTGATGTTTTATGGAAGCATGGAAATTTACTTTATGGATTTGGAGTTCAAACTCTTAATTTGGAAATTTTCTGGACAACGAGCAATTAGCGCGCTAATTGGAGAAATTAGCGCGCTAATCACGCTGAGTGAAGAAGATGATGAACAGTGATTGAGATTAATTAGCGCGCTAATTGATCTCATTAGCGCGCTAATTGTTCACTTGACTCTCAAAAATTGGAAAATGAGAAAATGAGTCAAACTAACATTAAGAACCCATTAATTGATAATTAACCCTCATAAATGAATTCCAGGAGTCTCGGAATAGTAATTGGAGTCTAGGTTTAGTCGGGAATCGGACCGGGAGTATTATCGGGGATTGAAGGAATCGAGCCGGGGAATTTAACTTGTGGGACGAGGAGTGCGAATTGAGGTGTGTAGTATCCCAATTGAACTTCACTTTAAGTATTTACTGTTTGATTTGTTTGAATTCCATTCCATTTATTCTTTACTCCATTTCATTATTGCTTTACGGTGGTTGAGTACTCTCACCTGGTGACTTTACAGTAGTGGAGTGTACTCCTACCTGGTGTCTTTACGGTGTTGAGATCACTCCCCACCTGGTGCTTATTCGTTACGGCCATAGAGTCCACTAAGTCATAGCACTTGTCTAGGCATACACCGGTGAATAGGTTACCCGGGTATGGTAGGCTAGTGTGGGTGCGTCGTGGGTCTACGCCGGCCACCTAGAGGGTTAAGGCCAACCCATTAGTGTGTTTACGGTTGGTGCCCGGGGAGAAAACCCGAAGTATGACTTGGTCTGATTTTTATGTGCACGTACTTTGTTTCATCACTATATTTATGCATGCGATGTTCCTTTTTACAGTTGTCTGTATTTCGCTTGTTCCGCATGTTTAAATTATAGTATTTTCAATTCCAGTACTTTTATTTCTGTAATTACTTGGTGAATTTCCTTGGGATTACTCACACTGGACTCGTCATCTGTCTTTTTGTGATGGCTGAGTGCATATCCTAGTACGAGCCGGGGAAAGGGCAAACTTGAGAATTATATTGATTGACCGCACTAGCCCTTCTCGTACGTATGTTTATGTTACTCGTTTTATACTGGGTTTTGGGTTTGAGAGACAGGTTGTACATTTTGATATTTTGGGAATCAGATGAGATGTATATGATGTATATTTGGTATGGTTTCCACTTAGACATTTTTGCTCATAATATACAAGATAAAATCTTTATGTTGATCATTTAATTTTCCGCTGCTAACTTGAGGTTATATGATATTAATTGAATTAAACTTAATAAGAATTAGTGGATAAAGGATAATTGGGCGTGGGACACAACTGACGGTGACGTGAACAGTTGTGGGCCCGCGTGGCCTCCCGTGGCGGACCAATGTGGAAATTGGGGCCGCCACATTTTGGTATCAGAGCGAGGTCAAACTTTGAGAATTGGAGATTGAATAATAGTATAAACTCAATGAATAAATCTTAGATGTGGAAACCACAAGTGAATGATTAAAGGCTTAGTTGGGAAGTGATGTGAGGCGGGTAAATTTAGGAAATTACATATGCGTTCGTTTTGATTGTGCACTATATATTATACGCGTATATACTGAGTCTGATCCACTGCACGTTGGTTGTGCAGTTTAGGATGGACGGACAGGCTCCTACTACTCCGCCCACTACTCGGCCCGAGGTTGGAGAGACTAGTGATCATACCACTAGTGACGTGGGCGATTTGCGAGCTATGATTCGAGAGGCGATCGAGCAAGAAGATTGATTCAAGCAGAAGCGCGGCTATTGCAGCGAGCTCGAATGGTGAGCCGATGGAGTACATTCGGAGCTCGAGGACGCCGGCGAAGCACCGATCGCTCGAGCGTCTTTACACTACTACCACTCGACCGCATTAGCACCCACCGTTGCTACACAGCGGTGGGTCGAGAGACGATTATAGAGAGGGTTGAGCTGTGGTGGTACCAAGCGAGACTACGGTGGTGACACCTACCACTACTGAGCGACAAGTAGGGACTTCGACGCTAGGAGTAGGATGTCGAAGCGCGCAAAGATGGTGAAGGATTTTATGAGATTTAATCCTACGTACTTCACGGGAGTCGGCGATCCCGAGGTTGCGGGACGTTGGTGATGACTCACGACGACTACATCGGTTGTTGGAGGTACCCGAGGTAGATCGAGCGCGTATTTCGAGCTATTGTTTGAGAGGTCGTGCGGTTTGGTGGACCACCTATACTTGATATACATGGTACGCCACGACTTGGGGAGAGTTTAGACGATTATTTTTGGATGAGTATATTCCCACGAGAGGTGCGGCTACGATTGAGGAGCGAGCTTCTTGGGACTACGACGGGTAACATGTCGGTGTCACGGACATGGATCGATTCGATATCTCATGATGTATGCCATGGATGTGGCTAACATGGAGAGGTTACAGATCTATTACTTCATCGAGGCCTAGATGAGAGGATTGGTGGGGTGATAGTTGCGGCGGGTGCGGAGACGCGCTACGAGTGTTTTTGACGAGCATTGGCTCGCGAGACATATTTACGACACCGGGTGAGCTTGGAGACGGGGGTGGACGAGCTCTCGGTCGATCAAAGACCGAAGAGACAGAGAGAGCAGCCTGATCGACGAGACATGATTATCAGGGACGACGAGATAGACGTTCCGAGCATCAGAGAGGAGACGAGAGGCAGGTAGTGTACGTTCCTGTACCTGCACCAGCTGAGTAGCCTCGACAGCGTGTGCGAGATGGAGGAGGTCGTGGTAGAGGACGAGAGAGGTCGAGGTCATGATAGGGCTCGGTTCATATAGTGTCACGCGATCGATTGGCGGGATACACGACGATGTTTCAGGTGTCATCAGGTCGGGCATATACATAGAGATTGTCCGATGTCAGCTTCATCCTCACGACCACAGACTGAGCCAGTTAGGGAGAGGGCTCATGCAGCTGCTACACCTACTACCATACGACGAGCGTGATGCGACTCGTCGGCTCGTCGAGTCGAGGGTATGTTATCTATATGCGATATCTTCATGCATGTATTATTTGATTCGGCGGTACCTTGTCATTTATATCGGGACGTAGGGTCGGACAGTTAGGATTACAGTTGAGACCTTAGACCCACATCTTGTCCTCGATGCACGTTTCTTGGGGATAAGATTTACCCTAACCGGATATGCTTTGGAATTGTGTGGTAGAGATTGAGGGACACCGGTTACCTGTCGACTTTCGTGTCCTAGAGTATTTAGAGTTTGATGCTTTATTGGGTATGGACTGGTTATCAGCGTATCGCGCACACATTGATTGTTTTGGTAAGGTGATAGTATTTGATATTGAGGGCATTCCGGTATTTACTTTTGTTGGTACGGCGTCAGACTTACCGATTACTAGAGGTCGATTAGCTACGACACAGGAGATGGAGGCGTTTAGGACGGTGGTTGAGCCAGACTTGAGACCAGATATTAGAGTGGAGGATGTCCCAATAGTGTGTGAGTTTCCGGAAGTATTCCCAGACGATTTGCCAAGTTTACCACCTCCTAGGGCAGTTGAGTTCATTATTGAGTTAGTACCGGGGACGCAACCGATATATAGTCGACCGTACAGGATGTCAGCGTCGGAGCAGGGAGAGTTGAGGTCCCAATTAGAGGAGTTGTTGCAGAAGGGTTTTATTCATCCCAGTATGTCTCCTTGGGGCGCACCAGTTCTATTTGTTAAGAAGAAGGACTGGTTCTTTGAGGATGTGCGTAGACTACGGAAGCTTGAATCAAGTGACGATTCGAAATCGTTATCCACTTCCTAGGATTGATGATCTATTCGATCAGTTGGCGGGTGCTAAGTTTTTCTCGAAGATTGATTTACGATCTGGTTATCATCAGTTGAGGATTCGGGAGAGTGATATAGAGAAGACGGCGTTTAGCACGCGTTATGGATTGTTCGAGTTCACGGTCATGCCATTTGGGGTGACTAATGCGCCGGCTATCTTTATGGATTTGATGCACCGAGTATTACGGCCATTTTTGGATCGTTATGTGATTGTGTTCATCGATGATATCTTAATATACAGTAAGACTCGTGAGGAGCACGAGAGACACCTCAGAGATGTTTTGATGACGTTGAGGGAGCACAGATTGTACGCTAAGTTCAGCAAGTGCGCTTTCTGGCTGAGAGAGGTGAAATTTCTCGGACATGTCATTGGTAGTCAAGGAATATCTGTTGATGGAGACAAGATTCGAGCGATCATTGATTGGAGGACACCTGAGACAGTTGCAGACATTCGTAGTTTCTTGGGCCTTGCGGGCTATTACCGGCGATTTGTGCAGGATTTTCGTTGATTGCAGCGCCGATGACGAGGTTGACCAAGAAGGATGTCAAGTTTGAGTGGTCTGAAGACTGTGAGGCAGCATTTTTAGAATTGAAGAGGAAGTTGACTTCGGCGCCAGTGTTGGCTCTACCTGAAACAGGGAAAGGTTTCTCGGTCTACACAGATGCTTCCGGGACTAGATTGGGATGCGTGTTGATGCAGGAAGGACATCCAGTTGCATATTTATCGAGGCGATTGAGACCCCACGAGGAGAATTATCCGGTACATGATTTAGAGCTAGCTG
Organism: Stephania japonica; assembly: GCA_039657345.1. NCBI lineage: Eukaryota > Viridiplantae > Streptophyta > Magnoliopsida > Ranunculales > Menispermaceae > Stephania > Stephania japonica. Next base: position 16,854,443 of record CM077556.1, read on the forward strand.
CAGTTGTGTTTGCGCTCAAGGCTTGGCGACATTATCTTTATGGGGAGCGGTTTATGTTATTCACGGATCATCAGAGTTTGAGGTATCTGTTCACTCAGAAGGATCTGAATATGCGGCAAAGACGGTGGCTCGAGTTACTGAAAGACTACGATTTCGCGATTGAGTACCATCCTGGGAAGGCGAATGTAGTTGCTTGATGATGCATTGAGCGGAGTGGTGTAGAGAGTCGAGCCGTGTCTTTGCGCGAGATGACACATGAGCATGGATTATTGGAGGGCTGCGACGGTGTTGTGTTTGTCGATGCTTTTCTTGATGTTCATATCTGTTGCCGATGCGTGTTCTGTTGTGTCGTTAGAGAGGGTCGCCGAGTGGCAAAGGGTCGACGGACATTTTGCTCGCTTGTTGTGTCGGCTCAGATCGGGTTGCACAGATTGGTCTAATGGTACGGACCAGTGCTTGAGACACAGGGGCAGGTTGTGGATACCTGAGGTGCAGGAACTACGTGATAGTATTCTTGAGGATGCACACCATTCGCGGTATACAGTTCATCCTGGCAGGACCAAGATGTATCATGATTTGCAACGTTTATTTTGGTGGCCTGGGATGAAGGCCGATGTGGGTGCATATGTGAGAGCTTGTCATATTTGTCAGCAGGTTAAGGCCGAGCACAGGAGACCAGCTGGATTGTTACAGCCACTACCGATTCCACAGTGGAAATGGGAACATGTTACGATGGATTTTGTGAGCGGGTTGCCACAGACTGCGAGACGTCATGATGTCGTGTGGGTTGTGATTAATAGATTGACGAAATCTGCGCACTTCATCCCTATATCGATGAAGTATTCGTTTCCTCAGTTGAGCATTATTTTTGAGCGAGAGATCGTTAGGCTACATGGGGTACCTTTATCTATTGTGTCTGACAGAGATCCCAAGTTGACTTCGAAGCTGTGGGAAAGCATGCAGGAGCAGTTTGGAACGAGATCTAGCTTCGATGACGGCTTATCATCCTCAGACAGATGGTCAGTCAGAGAGATTGATACGGATATTGGAATACATGCTTAGAGCATGCATTTTGCAGTTTGGAGGTACTTGGGAAGAGTATTTACCGTTGTGCGAGTTCGCGTACAACAATAGCTATCAGGCGAGTATTGGTATGCCACCATTTGAGGCTTTATATGGCAGACCTTGCAGGTCACCAGCTTGTTGGGCAGCACCTGAGGACGTGGCAGTGATTGGACCTGAAGTGGTTGTTGATCATACCGAGAAGATTCGACAAATTAGGATGAGATTGCAAGCAGCTCAAGATAGGCAAAAGAAGTATGCTGATAGGTATCTTGAGGGCTTGAATTATAATGTGGACGACTTGGTATATTTGAAGGTTTCGCCCTGGAAAGGTCATCAGAGGTTTGGGATCAAGGGGAAACTAGCACCAAGATATATTGGACCGTTTAAAATTATAGCACGTGTTGGGACAGTAGCATATAGATTGGAGTTGCCAGCGAGTTAGCGGCGTTCATCCAGTGTTTTCACGTGTCTATGTTGAGGTTAGCTAAGTCGGGACCGAGACCTATGGTGGATATTAGACAGATTGAGGTGCGTCCTGACGTTTCATATGAAGAGCAACCTGTGGAGATCATGGATCGTAGAGTTCAAATTCTGAGGAACAGGGAGATTCCGAAGGTGTTGGTACGATGGCGGCATCACGGGACTGAGGAACTCACCTGGGAGCTCGAATCGATTATGAGGCAGAGATATCCTCAGCTATTTACTGGTGAGTATTGGTAAGAACTTAAATTTCGGGACGAAATTTCAAATTAGTTGGGAAGAATTGTAACGGCCCAAATTTAAAATTGTCGTTAATTATGACGTCATTGCAGATGTGGATGCCAACGAGGACGGTCGAGGGTCCCACAGCTGAGGCTGGAGCGCACACGAACTAGGTATACAGTCCGTTTTATATGCTTGTTGTGGTAAATTGTGATGGAAATGTACAAATTAGCTAATTCCATTACAATATGTATGTTAATGTAGTCTATTGACGAGTGAGGAATGACCTCGGGGTGTGTGCGGACACGGGACACGAGGCACGGGGTGCCGGGTAGTCGAGGAAACTATGGTGAGTTTATTCAAAAATTTTGAGAATTTATTGAATAGGGTAGATAATTGTTATAAGCTAAATCAATTGGAAATCAATAAGTCATATAGTTGAGCTGAATAAAACAATAACAGTTGGATGATTCTCGATATGCACAACAGGGCCATTAGTGTCAAGATAAGGTGTATGGAGTTGGAGTGACACAGGGTGATCAGGAACCCTTGGATATTTCTCGAGATTCGTGCACACACTTGATGGGAACCAGGTATATATATACCCATGCTTGACCGATCAAAAGGAGAGAGAGAGGAAGTGTGGTTTTGAGAGAGTGAAAGAGGAGAAGAGAGAATCGTTGGAGGAGAAGAAGAGGAGGAAAAACAGCCAACAAGGTGTGAAGAAAGTGATTTTGGCATCCTACAACAAGATCAAGAGGTATGGATACATCAGTTTTGTATTTTTATGAGATTTTTAGTGTGGGTTAGGGATTTGTGAAATCCGAAATATTGAGGTGTTAAACTATGTATTTGGGTGAGATTTTGAGCTTGGTAATCCATTGTTGTGATGTTTGATCAAGTTTGGGAGAGATTGGAGCAATTTGGGAAATGGGTTTGAAAATGTGATTTCCATAAATTGTGGATTTTAGTGTTTGATTATGGTAATTCGGTTTAAATGGTGTAATTAAGGTCATTGATGTTTTATGGAAGCATGGAAATTTACTTTATGGATTTGGAGTTCAAACTCTTAATTTGGAAATTTTCTCGACAAATGAGCAATTAGCGCGCTAATCACGCTGAGTGAAGAAGATGATGAACAGTGATTGAGATTAATTAGCGCGCTAATTGATCTCATTAGCGCGCTAATTGTTCACTGGACTCTCAAAAATTGGAAAATGAGAAAATGAGTCAAACTAACATTAAGAACCCATTAATTGATAATTAACCCTCATAAATGAATTCCAGGAGTCTCGGAATAGTAATTGGAGTCTGGGTTTAGTCGGGAATCGGACCGGGAGTATTATCGGGGATTGAAGGAATCGAGCCGGGGAATTTAACTTGTGGGACGAGGAGTGCGAATTGAGGTGTGTAGTATCCCAATTGAACTTCACTTTAAGTATTTACTGTTTGATTTATTTGAATTCCGTTCCATTTATTCTTTACTCCATTTCATTATTGCTTTACGGTGGCTGAGTACTCTCACCTGGTGACTTTACGGTAGTGGAGTGTACTCCTACCTGGTGTCTTTACGGTGTTGAGATCACTCCCCACCTGGTGCTTATTCGTTACGGCCATAAAGTCCACTAAGTCATAGCACTTGTCTAGGCATACACCGGTGAATAGGCTACCCGGGTATGGTAGGCTAGTGTGGGTGCGTCGTGGGTCTACGCCGCCACCTGAGGGTTAGGGCCAACCCATTGGTGTGTTTACGGTTGGTGCCTGGGGAGAAAACCCGAAGTATGACTTGGTCTGATTTTTATGTGCACGTACTTTGTTTCATCACTATATTTATGCATGCGATGTTCCTTTTTACAGTTGTCTGTATTTCGCTTGTTCCGCATGTTTAAATTATAGTATTTTCAATTCCAGTACTTTTATTTATGTAATTACTTGGTGAATTTCCTTGGGATTACTCACTCTGGACTCGTCATCTGTCTTTTTGTGATGGCTGAGTGCAGATCCTAGTACGAGCCGGGGAAAGGGCAAACTTGAGGATTATATTGATTGACCGCGCTAGCCCTTCTCGTACGTATGTTTATGTTACTCGTTTTATATTGGGTTTTGGGTTTGAGAGACAGGTTGTACATTTTGATATTTTGGGAATCAGATGAGATGTATATGATGTATATTTGGTATGGTTTCCACTTAGACATTTTTGCTCATAATATACAAGATAAAATCTTTATGTTGATCATTTAATTTTCCGCTGCTAACTTGAGGTTATATGATATTAATTGAATCAAACTTAATAAGAATTGGTGGATAAAGGATAATTGGGCGTGGAACACAACTGACGATGACGTGAACAGTTGTGGGCCCGCGTGGCCTCCCGTGGCGGACCAATGTGGAAATTAGGGCCGCCACATTTTGGTATCAGAACGAGGTCAAACTTTGAGAATTGGAGATTGAATAATAGTATAAACTCAATGAATAAATCTTAGATGTGGAAACCACAAGTGAATGATTAAAGGCTTAGTTGGGAAGTGATGTGAGGCGGGTAAATTTAGGAAATTACATATGCGTATGTTTTGATTGTGTACTATATATTATACGCGTATATACTGAGTCTGATCCACTGCACGTTGGTTGTGCAGTTTAGGATGGACGGACAGGCTCCTACTGCTCCGCCCACTACTCAGACATCAAACCAATAACAACACTCTCCGTCATACACAAAGTCCCACAACTTATCACAAAATCGAACCACAAATTCCAATTCACCAAACTAACTCCATGAACCCTCAAAAATAGTTCGATATGAACATGTAAGAATCACCATGGCCAAACCCTAACCAAAACCAACTAACCACTATGACCAAAACCTCCATGGCTACATATTGGTACTGTCCGACGTCGGGGATGGGTCTCCTCGGCATGGAATTGCCGGAAACACCTTGCCTAGTTGAAACTCGAATACACCCCCATAAATGAGAAACAAACTTCAACATCACATGAAATTGCGACAATTCGCATTCACCACACTGTTTTGGACACTTCGGAGGTTGCGAGGCTCTAACCACAGTTTGGTATAGTCCTTGACAATCCCCCACGAAAGGTGGTCCGGCCAGCAGCGTCACCAGTTGTGGTGTTTTCCAGCGAGGACACTAAATAACCCAAAATAGTTGAAAATCAATAAAACACAACACCTTACTACCACCGTTGTTATGGACCACTCCGGGGGCCGTGAGACATAAGCAGGGGTTTAGTTTGGTCTCCGACGTTCCCAAGGTCACGGTGACCCAGCGACGGCGCCGCCAAATCAATAACTCTAACCGTCCCAAACAACCAACAAAGTAGGGTATAATAACACAAACCATCATATATACACACATGTTGCAGTGGGGGGTGCTCTGGGATCAGTAAGACTCCGGTGAGCCTCCGTACAGTCGTCCATAACCGAATCCCTGGTCACAGCGCCGCCCACACCACCGACCAGACACGAAAAGAAAGAGAGAGAACAACGAAAACAGCTCAAGACATACCACAGTCGAACAAGAACCAAACAACCACCACAGTCCATGTCCCTCGCGAAGTTGGGGGTGCTCAGAGACTCCGGTGACCTTGTAGGGTCGTCTTCGGCGACAACAGTTCCTACCCCAGTCAGCTAGACGCAAAATGATAGTGGACAGACACAGAGAGAGAGAGAGAGAGAGATAAACGAACCTCCGGCGAGGGTCGAGGGCAGGTCACCAGGGGAGAGGCTCAGTTGTGAGAGAGAGAATGGGATAGGGTGTGTGTGGTTGGAAAGATTGAATAGTAAAGTGAGGTCCTATTTATAGACCTTTTGTTTTCATCACCACACATGCACGCATCTCGAGGAAAACTTGATGGCCCTCCACCTTTGGGCAGTGTCATTTTAACAATTCCTATCATATAGTTCGTGTGTTATGTAATTATCCAACTCTCGTGTTCAAACGACGCTCCTCGGTCCGTATTTCTCCATCAAATAAATATTTAAATTATCTAAAAATTCATTTATTTGTATTTTGCAATGTTTTAATTCCCTCGTGTACCCGTAACCCAAATGTCGATACCCGCTCGTCCAATTTTCTACTCGTTTACCGACTTCATTGCCCGGTCACTCAAATACGAGTATAAATACGTAATACACGTCATCATTCACAAATAGCCAAATTTTCGAGTCGTTATAGCTAGCACCGAGATTTTTAGGTCCATTTAGAGTGAAGAAAATAATAGGCAAGGTTGCATATGAGCTAGAGTTCCCGCCTCAATTGGTCAGGATTCACCTTGTGTTTCACATATCGATGCTTCAACTAGATAGGTCGAGAGAGGGGCTGACGATCGACAGTGGATCTGAGCCAAATTGACTTGAGGGAGAACATCACATACGATGAGTAACCTCTTCAAATTATGGATCGAAAGGTGAAGAAATTGAGGAACAAAGAAATTCCATCAGTTCTCATCAAGTGGTAACATCACGGAGACGGAAACTGACATGAGAGCTTGAGTCTTATATACGCGAGCACTTCCCGTATTTGTTTCAATTTCGGTAAAGTATTACCTTAATTTAGTTTCAATGACGAAATTCTTATTAGTTGGGAAGATTGTAATGACTCTAAATTCTAACTCGTGCCACATGTCATTCCAGGGTTGCACCGTGGAACCTAGTAGTCGTTGTGTACTTGTCCAACTCTCGAAAGTCGACGCCGAGGTATTTAATTTTTGTATGGTGTTTGTATTATGTATTTTATACCTTAATGTGGAGTCCATTTGTCTAAATATGTGAGGACGTGTGCGTTAATGCAGTTGGAATTATGGGCCAGTTTTCCTATGGAAATGTGTCAATAAAGGTACTGGGCAAACAAGGAACGGGTATATTGAGTTTGGGAAAAGTGTAACATAGACAAATACAATAAAATATGACCAATAATAAATATGAAATTGTAGGTTGGTCGTTAGTTTCGTGATTGTACACAACAGTGCGAATTGTGGTACAAGTCGGGTACCAGAACACTCGTGAGCACCAATGATTGTGCTCTGGAAAGGATGAGACCAAGTCACAAAAATGAGTCACAAATTTGACTTGGATGGAGCAAATCTCAAACACAAGATGGGTCTTGAGATCCACACATCATACAATATCAAAATTTGACTAAAAAATGAGGTTTTGAGATTTTTCTCACTAACCTTTCTCTCTCCTTTTGAGAAATCCGAAAATTTGAAAGGGTTTTGAGTGAGCTTTTAGTGATTATGAAGGCTTGGATTGACCAACAACATTGTTGTAACGGCCCAATTTTCAATGGTCGTTATTTATGATGCAATTATGAACGTGGATGTCAGCAGGGACGTTCGTGAGTCCCACAATAAAGACGGAGCACGACCGGATTACGTTTACTATCCGTTTTGTGTGCTCTATTGGTGAAGTTGCAAAGTTTATGTTCAAGTTAGTTAAATTACATCACAAATATGTGTGTTTATATTGTTTATTAACGAGTGAGTTGGTGTGACGAGTATCCGCTGCGTATAGCGGGCATACGCAGATACCGAGCGGCGAATGACTAGTACATTAGGCCGAGGATTTAATACGCCTAATAAATGATAAAATACGTTAAATAATTCATAATAAATGATGTCGAGATGGTTGGTACCATTGTTGTGCGCGATCGGCACAGGCTGAAGTGCGGAGCCAGGTATTGGAACGCCCGGAATGCACATAATTGGTAGTCAAGTTTTTGTCATCTTATGGACTTGTTGACTTCATCCTAGCTATCAAACCAAGCATGGGGATGTGGGGGTGTGTGATGATGACATTTTCATATATATAGATTTCTCTCATTTGCATCAACTTTTCTCTCTCTTCAAGTGAGAAATCCGAAAATGGGGAGAGCTTTTGAGGGTTTGTGGAGCTTTGGATGATCATTTGGGGCACAAGGAGTGGCGGAAATCAAAATATAAGGTTGAGCCTCGATCATCTCGTTGTTTCCTACGTTTTGTAGTAATTTTCTCAGGTTTTGACGAGAGTTTCGGGACTTGGTTTGAGCACACCAACTAAGTAGGGTGTTGCTATGGTTTTTGAAGTTTTTTGTGGGTTCAAATGTAGATTTGGTGTTGGTGTGGTGGTTGTTTTGGTGTTCAACTGATTTGTCGAGGTTTTGGCCGAAAAACGTCGAGTTTGGGTTTCGGACTCATTGGGTCGGAGGTTTTTGGTTGCTCAATGTTGTTTAAGTGTTTTGTGGGTTGTTGGAATGGGTTCGAACCACGACAACGAGCCGAGAAGGTCCGAAATGTAGAGTTTTGGGGTTCATGCGCAGCGAAGATTACAATACAATTTTGACAAAAACCCCAACAGGATCCGAATCTAATTCCATTAAAAACGTTTAAACTATGAAAACTTAATCATACCTCAGTCGCAATGTACCTTTATGAAGGTTAATCGATCTCTAAGGCGCTGCCAATGACGAACGCCCTCTATCAACAGTCCACACACGAACGACGGCCGAGATTTGAAGTGCTAGCTTCGAGAGAATTCCAAACCTTTTTTTGTTTCTCTACAAAACGATCCAGAGCATACTAAAAAACCTAAGTCGTTTCTAAAACGAAAAAAATAGAGTTTCGGCCTTTTAATCTTTTTTTTTGTATTCTAACTCAAAGCGTCTATTTATACAACCCTTGTATATAGACGGTTAAGTAAATTACACATATACCCCTACTTAAAGAAGTATAAGTGTAATACACTACAAGGACGTTTAAGTCATGAATTTTATCATATAAAATTCGTTTTTCTTAACCATCTTAAAATCTCGCAAAACCATTCTTAGTGTGCGACCCAATAGGCTCATACAACGTTGGCAGTGTACCAAAACACATTTTGGTATACAAATCATAAGCAGCCTCTAGCAAGACATTATGACTACCCAAGTTGTACGAATATCAAATCGATACAACCTAATCAATAGTGTATATAACATCCTTTTGTCACACGATATCCTTTTGATCAAACATAAGGCATGGAATTGTCATCCAACATGTTTAATCGTACTAGTCTCGATCTCTAGGTAGACTGAAAACATCTAAGTGACATTGATCAATATCAATTCACTTAGACTAGGCCTTTTAACATTCTAACACATCGAGGGATCTATTAGATATCTCTCTTTATATGAGAGGGACAAATTCTATCTCGATTACATAACTTCACCATATTATTCACACAGTAACTAATCACAACCTTTATAATCATCCGGTTAAAGACAACGTTTGATTGCGTCAAATCACTGTATTCCTAATGTTGAAGTCTGGTAATCTCAATCAGAGAACTGAATAATATACATATCATGAAAACAACTATGACTTAATCCATGTGATGTTCTCATAGCGGGCCGGTCCAGTACTTAGTTCCCTAACAAGTACTCATGATCTTGATTCGTATTTCTATACGTATGATCAACAATCAAGACTCACACTAGTCTTAATTCATTATAGTTCACAGTATAATAATCGACTAGGGACATTTAGGATATTTCTGTAAATACCCATGGATCTTATTATAATGTGAACATGCAAATTAATTATAATAAATAGCAAATGAAATTCTCTATTTTATTAACTAAAAGTATTCATAAAGACAGTTAATGGATTGACCTAGGGCACATTACCCAATACGAAAACCCTTAAGGTGACCACTAGCAAAGATACCGCCAGAGGTGTCGTGGCGTGTAAACGCCCACGACCCCACTCACGACGTCTCGACCAAAGGCGTAAGTTGGAAAATGTTGGAGGAACGTTTTGGGGGACGCCGTGAGGGAAATGAGAGTGGCGGCGTGGTCACGGCGCCCAGGACGCCGTGGACATGCCGTGAGGTATTGAACTCGACGGCGTCTCAGACAGTTTTGGGATAAAATTTTTTAAAATAAATTTACCAATTGAGGTTTGACCTAGGGTTTCATATGGTCTAATTGAGGTGTTTAATCGATGATTTTATCGATGATTTGTAGTTATGTATCGAGGTTTACATGGTTTGGGAATATGCGTGATTAATTGGGAATCGATGTATTAGGTGGATTGGGCGGGTATTGGACACGCAGCTGAGGCATGCTATTTGGATTAGGAACACTAGTGGAGCGTGGTTTGAGGTGTGTAGTATCCCAACTAAAATTCACTTTAGTACTTACTGCTTGATTTATTTGAATACTGTCATGTTTATTCAATAATCTTTATTTCTTATTGCTTTACGGTGGTTGTGTTTGTCCCCACCTGGTGCTTATTCATTGCGGGGCATAGGGTCCACTAAGCCATAACATATGTCTAGGCATACGCTAGTGAATATGCTACCGGGGTATGATAGACATGTGTGGGTGCGCCGTAGTCTACGCTGGCCACCTAGAGGGTCCAGGGTCACCCGTTGGAGGTATCCTCACGGATCGTGCTTGGCAGATAGCCCGAAGTATGGTTTGGTCTGACTTTGATTGTGCACGTATTTTGCTTCACTACTATAATTATGCATGCGATGATCTTCCACAGTTGCTTGTATTCTTTTGTTCCACATATTTATTTATAGTATTTTGATTCCAGCAGTTTTACTTATGTATTTACTTGGTGAATTTCCTTGGGATTACTCACTCTGGACTCGTCATCTGCCTTTTTGTGATGGCTTGAGTGCAGATACTGGTACGAGCGGAGAGAAGGGCAAGATTGAGGATTATCTATGACTGGCTATGATTTGTCCTACTCTTACGTTTGTTTATCTTTATTGTTTTATGATGGGTATGGGTTGTAAGAGATATATGTTGCCATGTACATGAATTTGAGGTTTACATTTAGATATATTGAGGATCATGGATGTATATATCTTAACTACATTTTGGTATGGTTTCCACATTAGGTTTTATGATTTATAAACTTGCTTCCGCTGTACATTTTGATGTTTAAGACTTTCGTTGTAAGATTTGAGATGAAATGATGATTAGTTGGGCGTGGGACACAGCTGGTAGCCACGTGGCTAGTTATGAGCCCGCGTGGCCTCTCGTGGCGGTCCAATGTGGATTTGGGCCGTTACAGTTGCTTGAGGTAAGATATCGGCAGAACTTTCAATTTTCCTACGTTTTAAGTCGAGTTTTTGGGGTTTTTGATGAAAAACGTGAGCAACACTAAGTCGTACTGATTTTCTAGGTTGTTGATATGGTTTTGAAGGTGTTTTTGAGCAAAGTTTGTAAGTTGGTTATTGGTGTTGGTGGACAACACAAAAATTATGGATTTTTTTGTGAAAATTTGAGTATTTTTTGTTTTAATTGTAGAAAATTGAATTTTGGATTTGTATGGACGTTTTGGTATGATGGATGGTGTTGTTGGAAGTTCACATAAGGAGCGAAGTAAGCTCGAAAAGCGACAAAAGGTAAGGGGAAATTCGAAAATTTTTCCAAAACAACTCGAGACTAGCACTGCCAGGATCACTGATCCGATCGCGCCGTGACTGGCACAATGGAGAATTACTCCCTACAGCGCCACCCATGACGCCAGGTCAGAATATTGGAATTTTTTGTAAGTTTTGGAAAAAACTTCGGGACTTTAACCCAGGTAGAACCACTAGTCCGAACACGAATAAATACCTAAAAAACACCATAAACATAGCGAAATGGGTGACGAAATTGGACCAGGGTTTTTTAAGAGTTAGTTGAATATTAAAATAAAATGCTAACACAACCAATATCGATCCAAATAAATGTCAAGTAACTAGTGGATTATTGACTATCAATTGGGGATTGACGTTGGGGAATGTGTAGAGCTATGAAAGATTGTTTTTAGCAGGATTTGAGGTGAGTAAAGTCAACAATAGCATCAACGAAAGTTTTTTTCTATTTATTGATTGGTTATTTCTTAAAATGCCTGTCATATTGTACTCCCTTATCGTTCAAATAACTTAGGGTTTAGGTAGTCCACCAGGAGAGAGGAGTATCACAAGTTTAGCAGCCGACACCATCTGTAGCTTCTCGTTGAGCCTATCGAGAAGATTTAGCATTCGGTTATGACCGTGGATTTCCCTCGATGATGTGTTAGGGATTAAGCATTCGACAATGACTATGGTTATTCCTAGCATATTGTGTCGGACAGTCCACTGGGTCACACATAGTTGAACAGTGGAGGTGACCTTCAGGCCCACTGTGTAAACTACAAGCTGAGGTGGTCTTGTGACCCACACTTTGAACGGGATTACCTATTTGCCTCTATGTTTTCTAGTCACTTGATTATCATTGTCTGTGGTATTTAAGTCTGTTTATCATGCAAATTGTTATCCGTTTCCATTTCTTTATTAATTGCATGATTTACAGACTCTTGTTTATTGTTATTCAGAAATTATGTTGAGGTCACTATTGTTGTGCTTTTACTATTACTTTTTGTATTCACCGCCTTTTTATGACGATGGGTGCAAATCAACAAACGAGTTGGGGCAAGGCACCTATGCTTGGTGACATCCTCTGAGACACTCTCAAAGTCAACGGCGTTGCTCATACTCACTAGGTGCTTTTGTTGTTTTGTGTATATTGACTATGTATTCATATGTTTTATATACTTTTTGGTTCTTGGAAAGTTGATATATTTTGAGGATACATGTATATACTTTTATGGTTGTTGTTCATTATATATACATGAGATGGTTCATTGGTACAAAATTTTTCACATCTATGTTGTCGTGAGTTTTAATTTTTCAATGAAGTATTGCACATTATTTAAGATGCTTCTGCTGCACATGAAAATGTTGAAGTTTAAAATGATTTGCTTAATGACTTAATGAATAGCGTTTAATGAATAATTTGGTAAGATATGGGGAACTGGAGTCGTCAAAAGACCCTTGTCTTCCCCGCCTGTGGGTTTTGGCCATACATGACCGAGACATCTAAAGAGGTATCGAATGACTCCCACTGTAACAACCCTAAAATTGAACTCGTGTCATGTGTCATTTTAGGTCGTACATGAGACCATTGTCGTGATACGCGTGTCCAATTCTCGATCGTCAATACCGAGGTATATTATTTTTATCTGGTGTTTCGTATTTTTTATTTATTACCTAAATATAAATACCAATGTCCTAAACGTGTGAGGACATTTGTGTGTGCCGTTGGTGTTGAGGAACGAGTTTGACCTAAAAAAACGTGCGATACGAGTGTCGGGCAAACTGTTTACGGGTATTTAGCTGTCCGGGACTAATTAAACTAAAACATTGACAAAAGGAAATTTAAAACAATAATTAATCGATATGGAACGTGTCCGGTACATTGGTACGTCCATGAGCAAACGACGGTGCTAGTCGTGGTGCGGTTCGGGTGCAAGAACGCCTGGGAATGCAAATGTTTGTGTTGAATGGATAGGAACAAGGGGGAGAGTCACACAAAAGAGTCATAATGTTAGGTGGGCTAGTGTAAACAAGGGCCTTGAGATGATTCTCGAGATGTGTGTGTGGATGATGATGAGGTGATGGGTATAAATAGGTGTTGTCACCTTTTCTCTCTTTAATCAACGAAAACGGTTTGCAAAGCTGTAGTTTTGCTTTTTTGCGAGTGCGAATCGACGTCGAGGAGTAACCAATTACGTGAGAAAATGTGAGATCTCGACTCACCACTTAATTCTCATCGTTTTAGCGTCTATTTTGCGAGTTTTTGTCAAAATTTTTGGACAACCTTGTGTAATGGATTTTCTGGATTTTTGTATTGGCTTTGTTGAGTTTTGATGATCATTGAGAGTGGAAATGTGTTGTTATGGTGTTTGGCAAAGAATGGAATTTTGATCCATTTTAATGAATTTTTGGGGGTTTTTCTTTTGGATTTTTTAATCGACAAACTCGGGCGTGTTTGGTACGAATTGGCGATGGTTTTGGATATTAACCGAGGTCTCTACGAGATTGAGATAGACTCGGAACACGACGACCAAGCCCGAGGTTCGAAAACCCTGACAACAAGAATTGTGTGTGGCATCACCAGGGGTGCCATGAGCTTTGGTTCCACGACGTGGCCCACGGCGCGACCAGGGCAGGTTCATCGCCAGGTCTGTGCCGTGGGAGGCACCGTGGCATTTTTTGGTTGCACGACGCCAAGTTTAAGTTTTTGAAAGTTTTTTATAAAATTCTTGAAAATCTCAAGGCTTTGCTCGGGTATTCCAATGGGTCCGAGCACGACCCAATACCTAAAAAATTGACCCAATTACGCGAATGACTAGAATTATGGAAAATTGGAAAAATTGAGGAAAATTAACGTAAATTGTAAATAAATGACTACCATATGGTGTAATACAGTGAAGGGCACACGAGGATTCTTAGGTGACGAGTCGGAGTTGTGTGAGTGCGATTAGGTTGAATACAGGTAAGTAAACCAGTGAGGAATTGTACAGTTATTTCTTTGAGCTTTAATTTGTTTTTATTATTGCTCTGTTCCTATTTTGGGATTTCATTCTTATTAAGTTGTTCGAGGGCAAGTGAGTCAATAGTGATCCTTGGAAGGACAGGTTATCTGAGGTAATATGCCAGAGCCGCGAACTCGGGATACACTGCACTGTTTATTTGTTTGATACGGGGTGAGAGTTCTTAGCTGGATTACTAGGAATTCTCTCATCCGCGTGGATTTAGGGCTTGTTGGGTGTTGACCACGTCTTAGAATCTGAGTATTATAGGATTTTTCTCTACTCAACGATCATTTGGTCGGGACTACTTGCGCCTCTCTGTTTTGATTTCCTAGACATTCATCTATCGATTGCTCAATGATTTATTTACAGTCTTGTTTATTCATGCATTCCTTGTACGTTTCTTTCTATTTGCATGAATAAGACTGCTTATTTATTTCAAAATGTTATATACATCCTATTTGGTGTTACTTACCTGGACTCGTCATTCTTGTATTTGACCGAGTGCAGATCCGCAATCAAGCAAGGGAAAGACTCCTCAGTTAGGTGATTTACTTTGAGGATACCAGAACGGCTCTCCCTCTTGACTAATGTAGGTTTTGTTACTTTGTACTGTGTATATATATATATATATATATATATATTTTGTTTTGTCACATTGGGGGTTTATGGGATTTAAGAGATCTTGGGACATGTATATGTTATGATTTTACTCTCTTTTGACTTGATATACTTGATGATGGTATACATATGCGAGGTTTCCACACTTTAGGTTGTCCTGACTAGTGTCTTGGAGTTGGTTCTATTAGTTTGAGGTTTTTATTGCTTCCGCTATACTTTGATAACTCACTGATTTGAACAACTCTTTTAAATTGATATAATAATGCTTAATTAATGAATAATGATAAGGAAGTCTGACTAGACTTATGTTGACTCGGGGTCCACGTAAGTCTAGGTCGGGTGGGGCCCAATTTAAAGTTGTGAAACTGGGGTCGTCACACCCACCGAGACCTCTTCAGAGGTCTCGGTCTTAGTGGAAGGCAACTAGGTCTCAGTTGACTCCTATCGAGATCTCTTTATAGGTCCGGTGGGAACTGACCGAGACCTCTAAAGAAGTCTCGGTCCTGTGTACCCACAACCCACGAGCGATAAGAATGAAATTTTTGTTTCCAAAACTCTTAAAAATACATGAAAACGACCGAAACATTATTGGGTTTTGCTCAGAATTGCTTGATATTTTCGATTTTATCAACATTTTGTGTCCAAAATGCAAGATTCAAGTCCCAAATTGAAGCCCCTAAACCCAACACAACAACACCTAACCGACTCAAAAAATGCCAAAAAACCTTAAGAAAACTCCAAAATCGACACAAAAGAGATGGAAAATCGCACTCATGGCGTCGAATTGATGTGGTTTCGCATGGATTTTGTCAGATTAGGGTCGAAGGTGAGTGCAATTTGAGAGTAGGAGAGACAGTGATGTGACTAGGGTATGGATGAATGAGATGAGTGGAGTATGGGAAGAGCAAAAACCCTTTTATATGGAGGATAATTGGATCATTATTTTTTAAAAAAAGTGGGGTACGCCTAGTAAAAACTGATGTTCGTTTAGCTATGCCAAATAAAATCATGTGCGGGCAAAACATTATACAAACACTAGCGGTGCTGTTACGTAACGTTTGATTAACATTCTTCTTTCGTTAAACCTTGGGCCCATACTTATTATATAGACTTTTGGGTGGGAGACACAAATTGGCTTGACCGCGTTCGCCTCTTGTGCTCCGAATCAGCTTCCACGAATAATCCATCAATATCTCTAACCCACCATTCATTAGTTGTTTAAATCTTGAATGTATCTATTTTTATTTTTATTTTTTTGACTTTGGTGAGAATCAAACCATAATCTTCCGATGTCTTACTTTTTTGATAAGTGATGTCTTTATCATATCACCTGAGAAATTTTGACAAATCTTGAATGTATCTTATTAAGACAATTCTTACACACAAAATGTTGGTTTAAGCGGACCAAAAAAAGATAAAAGAAATATTGGTTTAAGTGTTCTAGATAAGGTATACCTTTCTCGGCCTGTTGGCTAAGATCAAGTGTTCTAGATTAGGTGTTAGTTATGTAATTAAAAATGACGTCCAAACAGGAACTCTAGTTGAATTGCAACGCAAGTGCTCATTTGAAAGTGACATTCGATCGAGGGTTTTTGATGTGAACACCAAGCCAAACCACAAATTTACCTTGCAAATTAATTTTAGAACATTAAAGATTCAATACGTCCACATCACTCAAATTAATTTTAGAACATTAAAGATTCAATAAGTCCACATCACTCATGTTTTTCCTTTCTTTTCACCCCTTCTTAGACCAAGCAACAAAGAAGAGTCTTTGGCAATAAAGAGTCTTTGCTACGCTTCATATATAAATTGTTTTCAAAAAAAAAATCTAAAAATAAATGTGGGTTGCGATAAATTGCAACCAATGTAAAACATTTATCACAACCTACTAAAATTAGGGAATTGTATATTTTCAAATAGAATATTTTTTCATCATTTTTCAAGGTTTAAAAAAATTATTTCTTGTGGCAGGAAGTCAAGAACGATGAGTGTAGATATTTAACGAAGTGCTATGCCCTTATCAATTTAATGGATTGAGCAACTCGTTCACGCGTGCCTTTTTTATTTGCTTAGAGACTCAAACAATAATGAAAAAAATCAAATGCAGTGATAGCCTACCTTAGCAGCGTGGAAAGATATCTTTTCTACTACACTACAAACGTGATTGGCAATAAAGAGCTTTTTTTTTTTTTTTTTTTACCTCAACAATAAAGAGCTTTTGTTACGCTCTATATAAATTGTTCTAATCAAATAAGAAAATAAATAAGAGTTAACAACTAACGTAAAACATTTATCACAATCTACTAAAATTAGGGGTCTTGTATATTTAAATATATGGTATATTAATTTATAAGGTTTAAAAAAAATATTTCTTTCACCAAGAACAACGGGTGTAGATATTTTTTGTTTTGAATACAGCGGGAGTAGATATTAACCATTATGAATTTAATGGATTGACCAGCTAGTTCACACGTGGTTTTTTTTTTTTTTATATATTTGCTTGCAGATTCAAACAAATGATGATAATGACAAAAACACCCTTACCCAATCAAACGCGGCAACGGCCCATCTCTCCATCCTATATAAACAGTGAACCCCAATAGAGTTTCTCCCCCTCTGAAAACGCCAGAGCACATCCGAAATGGTCACTGCCACTCCAAGTGCAAATGAATACCTCTCCGGCGTGCACGGCGACGTGATCCTCACCCATATTCTCGGCCGCCTCGATGGCCCCGCCCTTGCCTCCGCCGCTTGCGCCTCCTCCCACCTCCGCTCCCTCTCCACCCAAGAATCTCTATGGTCCGACATATGCCGCGCCACGTGGCCCTCCACCGATCACCCACGCATGCAAGGCCTCATCTCCACCTTCCCCGATGGCCCCCGCTCATTCTACTCCGACGCCTTCCCTTCCATCCCCTACCACCCACCATCATCACCACCACAAACCATCAATCCTTGTCCATTGGAGCTGCTCGTCTCCGCCGTGGACATTCACTACAAGAAACAATGCATTTTCTCGAAAGTCGTAGAGACTGAAACCACCACGATCTGGTTTCGTCTTCGCCGTTCAGAATGGACTTGCTCGAACATAAAGACGCCATTCCAACACCAATCACTGGCATTGGAAAAGAGTACATGTGTAGGGAGCTTGAGGAGGAATTGGAACTAACGTGGATCATCGTGGATCCAAACGGTCACCGAGCGGCTAACTTCTCTAGCTGGAAGCCGGTGTCGGTTCACAGACACTGGATCTCCGGCGACATTCAAGTGAAGTTCGCGACGGTGATGATGAGCGTTAGGTACTCTTCCGCAAAGGCGGAGACGGAGATGGTGCAGTGTGGGATAGTGGTGACTTTTGGAGGGGATGAGGAAAAGGGGATGAGGCAAGTGATGAAGGAGGTGAGTTTTCAGGTGGAGGACATGGAGGGGATTTGTTTGAATGGGAAGGAGAGCTTGGGGATTCTGCAGAGGGCGTTGGGGAGTGGACAGAGGAGGAGAGGGGACTGGGAGGAGTGGAGAGGGCTGTATGAGGAGTACGTGAAGAGGAAGGAAGAGATGAAGGAGTGGAAGATGAGTAGAGAGGTGAGGTTGGACGCCTTGTGTACTGCTCTTGTAGTATCCATTGTTGCTGCATTCTCGACTTTTCTCTTCTTCTGTTAAATTGATACAAGGAAAATTTATTGGTTGTATGTAACCAGCATAGATTGTCCTCGGGATACGACAATTCGATGATACTGTATATAACTACAAGGCAACATCGAAAGGCTTTTCTTTTCTTTTCTTTTGAATCATGTTCAAACTTCTTTTTACTCAGATCTTACTTTGGTTCAAATAATTCTAAGGAACTTGGTCACACAACTCAATCTCATAATTCCTAAACTCAATCTCATGTCTCAACATAAGTACTTGGTTCAAATAATTCATCTTGCACACAACTCAATCTCACATCAATCTTTCAAGCATAAGTAATTACTCATCTTGTCGTCAAATTACTTTCTTTAAAGCGAATTTTATGTTATAACATTTTTTTTTTACTTCAACCTCAAGTCGAACCCAAAACAATTCTAAACCTTGCCTTCTGATAAGAGATGTATCATCCATCTTTTCAAAAATGTTTAGGCAAAAGATTTTGAGTTTTTATTCGCCTCTTTAAGAGGGACTAAAGAGTCATAGCAGAATACAAAAAACATTGAGCTGGCAATTCAACTCCATAAACAATTATTTTAGTTATGGCAGCCCATTTTCACTAACTATTTTTGCACTTAAATAGTTGCCGGCTTTTCCCTTCAACCAACTGGGGATTGATCAAAGAACTAAAATATGTCAAAAAGGGGAACAAGTTTTAAGATGGGAAGATTGATTTGAACACACCTCAATTAGTCGATGGGTTGATCTCCAAGGAATATTTTTATGAGTAGTTGTGACGAATGCATTGAATCCAACAATTAATTTGTGCACAAAGTCTTCGGTTAAGTCAATTCTAAATGCAATATCACTTTCAGTCAATCTCAGTGACTTTCACAGATTATTATGTTTATAACAAGTACTGATACCTTCTCCTAAAGTAACCAAATGGGTAGCTTGTTGGTTTGGTGAGGTCACTCTGTGTTAGAGGTTGGTTTGAGCCGGAACAA